>JARHVA010001181.1:0-600000 GCA_037957365.1 Torreya grandis | reverse complement strand
TATATTGTCCATAGAAGTCTTCATTTCACCTTGTTAGAATTGATTAAGGTTAGTTTGAAAAAGTTAAGGTAAAGTTTTATTTTGGTTATATAGTAATTTAGGGGTGTTATGAGAGAATAATAAATGGTCAAGTTGTGTCATAGGTGATTAGGGGTTTATTAATGTCATTTTATGACCTAAACATATTTTCAAAATGTTTCATAAAGTTTTGGAAAGTTTGAGGTCCATTTGCTAGCTTGAAGGTGATAAAAATGCATATAAATGTGATTTTTGGATAACATTAATATATGTCAAAGTCCCCAAAGATCCAAATACATATCATACACATTCCAAGGAGCTAGGAGAAGTTACATAACTATCATGAATTCAGAGAAAAGTTAGATTCTTTATTTTCAATGCTAGTTTGAAGAGTTAGGGGAAGTTGTATGAACTCTTCAAGTCAATTACAAGATAAAATAGATTCAAAATGTAAATTATAATTCTAGAGGTCAAGAACAAGTATTGGAATAAGTTTTAAATTATAAAGTTGCATATTTTTCCTTCTCTCTCTCATCATCCCCTTCATAATCTAGTAAAGGCCAACTTCAATTAGATGGTATAGGTTGTACAGGTAGAGTTGGGGGTTAATATTTTGGCAAAATTTTGGTACCTATATGGGCTTCTAATTTATGCCATTTTTTGTTATATTGGTTCTCTTATCTTTATGAACAGTCTCTAACAACCTACATTGCTTTTTAAGAGCTCAAAACCCCATAAGTTGAGTTTAGAGAAAATCCAGTGAAAAGTGTGAGATCATAGATACTTGAAACCATTTAAAATAGGTTATCACATGTCTTTATATGCCTCTTATACATTAATTCATTATGGTCTCATGTTTGGATGGTCCTTTGGAAAGCAAAGTAGTTCTTCTACTTAGTTTGAAATGACTGGTCATTTTTATGAGTTTTTAAGTTATCCAAATGTTTTGGTACATTAAAATGATTCTAAATTGTATTATAATATCCTTTCAAAACATAAATTCCTTTATAATCACTTAAGTATTATGTACAAGTCTCAAATTGATTGCATCTTCATTGACCATCTTAGACTATATTTTGTGTCTTTCTGCATAATAAGGTGTTTTGGTGTGATTTTGAATGTGTTTTTAGAAGGATATTAAGGTTATTTTTCCATGTTAGATATGTTGATACAATTAAGGTGATGGTATTTGAGTCATAATGTTCTTTTATAGTCTATAAAGCTTTGAAACACAATGTTGCAGTCCTCAACTTCAACAAGTATGTAGGTCTATAACTCTAAGAAAATACATGATGTCCATGTGTTTTGAAGGTTTCTCAAGCATCATCAAGGTGATAGATTCAAATTATAAATATTCATGAATTAATAGAATTCTTAAATCACCCGAAGGATAGGAGGTTGATGATAAGTAGTCAATAATACCTAGTGACACAGTCACCTACAGGACTGTAGGTGGAAGTAGAGAATACATAGTTTTGAATATGTTATGATCTTGGTAATACAGTGATATTGAGATATTGATGATGTTTTGGTCACTATTATACAACCAATGACCTAGTTGAAGAGGTCTAATTCAAACCATACACAGTCAAATTATTCATATTGCCACATACATCCTGTTGAGATTTTGTTTTGATAGTGAGGTTGGTAATTTTGGGAGTTTCAAGATTGAAAGGGCCTCAAGATAATGAAAACATATGGGATAGATCATTTTAAATGTTTAGAGATATGTTTAGAATCTGAGTAAGTCATATACATAGTCCAATCATTTATAGGACTGTAAGAGAAATAATGAAAACATAGAGTTTGAAAGTTTCTTAAAGTACTCCATGGAATTGAAATGAATGAGAAGAGACCTCTCTTAATGAAGAATCAATCATTGTAGGTATTTTTTGTCATGGTGGATTTGAAAAGGTTTAACATGAAACTCCATACACATACCTTCTTATGACTATCATCTATATTCAATTAAGGAAATGGTCTTGAACATTGAGGATGTTGATGGATATTGGAGTTCAAGGAAGAAATAAGGTCTTAATACATCAATGATATGAAACAAAAAACTTGATAATGTTTGTGCTTGTTTTAAGAAGAGTGAAGATTGGTTTTTACACAAGAATTAATTCACTCAATCAAAACCCTTCAAATTGACACCTACAGTCAGCTAATAATAGAATTGCACCTTAGACAGTGAATGTGGGTAAGGTTTGGACACTTTAGGACATTGAGATTGTGTTTAAGACTTCAATCTCAATAAGATAGAGCCTTTATAATGTTTAAGATTGGTTTGGAAGACCTAGGAGGTCCTACACAAACTCAAACATTCAAATCAATAGTTAAAGCCTATTGAAACTATGCCTTGAATAGTGAGTGACAGTAATATAATGAGTTTCAAGGTTTTGAGAAGAGGCTTAGTTGATCAATGACATGAGTTTGAATTTTTAATGTTACATGAAAGACTCTTATAATAGAAGGACTACAGGCCAATTCTAAATGCACACATATAGGCAGTTAGAAACCTACAAGATTGCTCAAGTGATTCAAGGTCTCTCCAAAACCTAAAATTGGTTTATGTATGTTTGAATGACATAAAGAAGCTTAGGTTTCATCAACTCATCAAGAGTTTTAAAATAGGATTCACAAACCTAAATGGATCTACACAGTCTTGGATTAATAAATAAGTCAGTCTGTCTTGATTAAAAAGGGGATTTGTTACCCTCAAGAGAGAAAGCATTGTGTGAATTGGAGAAGATGCTTGAAGTGATTACATCATCTCACAAATCTATTTGACTAACCTTTATACCTAACAAAAATATTTCATACTCTGCCTACTCAATCAAGGCAAAAACATAGGTCTGATACAAGCTTTTCTTAGTTTTGAAAAGGTTTTGGAGATTTCAAAGAGTTATTGAGGATAATAAGGTAAGTGGAGGTGCTTAATAGAGGATGAAAATAACACATTAAAACCTTAGGTGCAATCAAAGAATGGAAACATTCACAAACTCTGCTCAATCCTAATAGACCTATTGCATGTTCAGGCCTACTAGTCAGAATTGAGAGATGATGGTTAGTCAAGACAAGTTGAATAAGACATTAAAAACCTTGAGGAGAATGGAAAAATAGTTGATAGAGATTCACATCACTCTATATATCCCTCATCTTGAGCAATAGTGAGGCAATAAACATGACAAACCTTGTTTAGTCTTATAGTATGAAGGACATACACAGCGTGTAAAAGATAGTCAGTCCTAAAAGGATGAAATTAAGTTAGTTAGAGCAAATGAAGACATGGATAACCTTGAGTAAATGTATGAAAACTTAAAAAAACATTCCATGAAGTCATATAATCCTAACAAAGAGAGTAAAGGGAAGAAAATAGTAAGATAGGGTATGATAGTCAGTTTCGATTGTAAACCCTAGTCCTAAAGCAATGAGGGTGAAAGGAACTTTGATGAATAAAGGGGGAAAGATAGACATTTAAATTTTCCAAGGAGGACCTCACATACCTTATTAATGTCATTAAATGTCAAATCAAATGCAAATAAACATCTACATACCCCAAATTATTCTTAGACATCTTAGAATGTTTATTTATGGCCGATAGGCTATCTTATATTGCTTGGTATGGATCACACATGATGTATGGGATCATGATATTATATAAGAAGATTACTAACCTAATTTAATTTAAGTTTGTGTAATTTTTTGGAGGATTCATATGTCCATCTTTATGAATCATCATTTAGAGTTTAAACCACTTTTAAATTGCCTAGGCCATAAGGACCCAATGAGAGGGAAATGCAATTATATACCTCTAAATGGATTACATGGAATTACAAATGACCCATAAAATCTACAAAACTCCTCTAAAGATAATCTCATTCCATTTTATGGTATGATACTAAACAAAACTATATGGATTAGGGCTAAAATGATTAAATTTTACTATTTTTTAGGTTCGTATAAGTAGTCAAAAATTCAAATTTTTCATAGATGTAGGTGAAGATATTATCTAAGTGAATCACACACTTTTTTTGGTTTGTAACATGTGGGAACATTGTGTAATTAATTTACACTCTTTTGGTAGGGAGGCCTAATCAAGGCCTAGTTAGGAGAGAGAGAAAGGGTAGAAAAGGACATCTTTACTCACTCTCAAAACATGAAATTGAACCTATAATTGTAAGGCCACAGAGAGTATTGGAATACTCATTTATATTCTCAAGATCCTCTATAATTTTCTCTACACTATGAATTTTGTGTTATTTTAGGGCTATAAGTAATGAGGCCTAATTGAGGCTTTTGGTAGAGAATGACTTGTTGGGGTAGGTTTGAGGCACCAAAATAAATTATTACGAGTACAATATGATATGAAGAAGCCATCAATGAAGTTTGGATGATCTAAATTACTTGAAACCAAGATTTGACACTTTTATGCAAAATAGGCCTAAAGAGATGAAGAGTCCTCTAAATACCTTATAAGAGAAAGAGGTGATGTGTCAAAGAAAATTTGATGCAGTCAGTTGAGAGGTATCAAGAGCAAAGAAAAGAATGATAATAAATTGATCTAATCACCAAAAAGGCCACTTTTCCTTCAACATGTCAAGAAAAAGAGGATTTTCAAGAAGTTAATCAAGGTATCAAATAACCATGTCAACTCCCATGCCACTTGAAGGGCTAGAGCATCTGAAGAGGAGCTACACATGGAATTCTAGACCTATTTAAGTTATTTCATAACTCATTTTATTGTCATAACTCACATGACACTTGTCTAATTTCTCTCTCCTACACTCTTCTTCTCTTCTCTCTCACATTCTCTTTATATTGAGCCACTTTTGGCTAAATTGGTATCATCTACCTGAGTATGGTGAAGCCCTACTCATTTGTAGATTTTGAACAATAAAGAATGATCTAATTTACCTTCTCCATGGGTTGTTTCAATGTGTTTGTTAACTAGTTAATCTTGCTAAGTGATATATTCTCTTCTTTAGCATGTTTTCCTTATTTTCATTCATGTTTATCTTTGAAATCCTTTTACAGGTCTCTTAAAGTTTTCTAATTAAGTTTTCATGAGTTTTTTGAGTTACCTCTTCACTAATGTCAAGTCATGACCTTGGATTTAGTCCTCATAGATTAAGTTGGCTTCACAAACCTCCATGAGAAATACTAATACAAGGCAAGTTTTGAAGTAGTGTTATATGTAGATTAGGCTTATGTTTGAAGTGCACTTGCAGTTGGTTGGTAGTGGTCAGGTTATAATTGGTACATCACCTTGTTAGGATAGTTTGCCTTATGTTCTCTCTATTTATTTAAATCTAAGCAAGTAAGTAGTATAGGTGATAAGCTATCAAAGATAAATCTATGGAGTTATCCCTTTCAATCTAGTGTTTTACCTTTGCTATAGGCAACCTACAAGCCTAGAGGTAACCCAATGTTTCACTCAATTTGGAGAAGGCTTGAAATACCTCTCCAAGGGTAAAAAATTGAGTGATAATAGTTCTGGCATGCTCAATGGGACTAAGGTCCAAAAGAGTGGAAAAAAAATTTTGTGTGTTTTTTTACCTATTAGATTTGGAAAGTGTTCAACAATCACCAATGGTGACTCTGAATGCAAGCAGCTAGTTCTAAGCAGTCTAGATACTTGTTATGAAAGATCTTTTTAACATCTTATCTTTCATTTGACTAATAAAGTTGGGATGGTTAGGTATGATAAAATTTTATAATAAATACCTCCCTATCAACCTTGTCATGACCCTAATTATGTGTCTCAATAGCCCTATCAAGATTGTATCAACCCTATGAGCCATGGTAGTCATATGGTCAACCTACTCCCCCCTTGTATGATCATGATGTTATTGAGCAGACCTATGAAGAAGCATATGAGGAATCCTATCAAGAAGAGTATCAATAAGTGTCTCCTTATCAGCCTTATGATCCATATAAACCTCAACCTGATTCCTATCAGTCTTGTCATGAGGAATCAGATCATACCATTGATTGGGAAACAAAATATTGGGATGTAAGATATAATTTATTACAAGTTCAAGTTAGGTAACTAAATCAACAAGTTGAATCTTTCCAAAACCCCCATTATTACCCTCCTATTTCAATTCCATCTCAATCCAAATCCTTATTGGCACTCATGCCAAATGTGCCAAAATAAAAAAAGTGATGAGAAAATGGGATAAGGAAGGTGGTGTGATCACTATTCATCTCATAGAGAAGTTGAGGAAGTCAGTTCAATTCTTTATTAATGAGTGGATGTTAGTTGAAGAGGAATCCAATTATGTCATCAATGATTATTTGCATGAAATGAGATGTTATATCCAATGATAGGTAGATAGACTAGAAAGGTGGGAAAACCAAGAGGTTTAGGATCAACTTGTAGTTTTTGAAGAGCCTCACAAAGGCTATGAAGAAGGTGAAAATCTTGTTGAATAACATGTCTCTCCCATTTCCCAACCTAACTTTCCATCTCACCAAGCATTCACTCAAAAAGCCTTCATTCCCAACCCCATTTATGAGCCATTCATCACACCTCATACTCCCTCTCCAACCCATGAATTTGTTCATCATTCTCCCACCTCATCCCTTTTTGAAGGAGAAACCATCATATGGGATATTAGTGAAGAAGAGAAACCTAAAGTTATAACTGATCAAGAAGATGACTCAAGTGTCTATGATGAAGAGTTCACTGTAAGGACTCCCCTTAGTGAAGACAAGCATAATCCCATCTTCTTAAGTGAAGAAAGAGAATACTTTGATGATGTTGTAGCTACTCAAAAAGAGGTTTATCAAGGCATGGAAGAAATATCTTTGAAGAAGGACATCACATCTACTAAGTTGGGTGAGACTCATGTGCATCATCAAGAAGTTGAATCTAAAAATATAATAAAATATGGAGCTACTGCTACTTCCATGGAACAAGATGAATTATGGAAGAGATTCAATGAGGTATATGAAGAATTTGATGGAATTAAAAAGCTTACACATCCTAATAGTCAATTTGAAGAACCTCATGATAAATTTTTTGAAGTTATAGTTAGTCTTGAAGTTGAAAACTCTTCAAGTAAGCAAGTTGAAGTTGATAAAATACACAATGAGTAAGAAGATGAAGTTGAAGATGTTATGGTTCTTGAAGAGAAAAAATAAAAAGGTGATTGGTAGCAACATATTAAGCTCCTCAAAAATCTTTAAGGCATTTGAAAGGTTGAAGGTCAAGTTCATAAAGAGATCAAACAAGATGTCTTCATTGAAGACAATGATGAAGATTGACTTACTCATGATAATCTCCTTGAAGAGATTGATGAGATTTTAATAGTTTATTGGAAGCCTAATGTCATTAAAGATGCCATAAAAGTAAAAAAAACATGCTTGAATGAAGCATCATTAGACAAGGTTGCAGTTGAAGAGTCTCATCAGAAGATTGTGGAAGTATAAGAACAGTTCACCTTCATAAGTGACATGTTTGTAGTTATATCATTGCATTAGAAGTCATGCCAAGAAGAGATGCAAGCATGAAAGAGTTAAAGATACCAAGGACAAGGTTCAAAACATAACTTGCTTCATGCCCTCCTTCATCTCATGGAGCAAAATATTGCACAAGATTCCCCTTTGATCAAGGAGGAAGAGTTTTACTTAGGTTAGTTTATATATAGTCTAGTTTACTTGAGTTTTTATTGTATTCCCTAAGTGTTTGATAACACGTGTGTGTTTTTATTTATTTATGTCTTATTTCCTTTTGTGTCTTGTAAATTTTAAATCATTTTTGAGTCATGTTCAAAGTTTGTCCTAGTCTAAAACTGAGTACAATAGAATCCATTTCCCGATGGACATGCAAGACTACTACTATTATCACTGCAAGCATGCTACCACTATGAATGACCAAAATGTTGACCAAATTATACCCTGAGTCAAATTTGACCACCCCTTTCAAATTAAAACTTGTCTTGGTCTTTTCATGTGTTCATGTTCAGCTTATATGGTCCCTAAAAGTCTTCATTTAACCTTGTTACCATTGATTAAGGTTAGTTTGGAGAAGTTAAGGTAAAGTCATATTTTGGTCATATAGTGATCTAGGGGTGTCATGAGAAAATAATACATGTTCAAGTTGTGTCATATGTGATTAGGGGTTTATTAATGTCATTTTATGTCCTAAACATCTTTTTGTAACGTTTCATAATGTTTTGGAAAGTTTAAGGTCTATTTACTAGCTTGAAGGTGATAAAAACGCATATAAATGTGATTTTTGGATAACATTGATATATGCTAAAGTACCTAAAGATACAACTATATACCATACACATTCCAAGGAGCCTGGAATGGTTACATAATTGTCACACCTATCATCAAGTTAGAGCAAAGTTAGATTCTTGATTTTCAATGCTAGTGTGAGGAGTTAGAGGAAGAAGAAGTTGTATGAACTCTTAAGGTCACTTCCAAGATAAAATATATTTATAATGTTCTTTGGACTTCTTAAGGTCATGAAAAATAATTGGAATAATTTTAAAGTTTGACACTTGCATAATTTTCCTTTTCTTTTTCATCGTCTCCTTCATAAGCTAGTGAAGGCCAACTTCAAGTAGATGGTATAGGTCATATAGGTAGATTTATTGGATAAGATTTTGGAAAAATTTTGGGACCCCTATTGGATTCTAATTTTTGGTATTTTTCATTGGATTGGTGCTTTTATATTTATGAACAATCGCTAAGATTGTAGATTGGTTTTTGAGAGCTCAAAACCCACAAGCTGAGTTTAGAACAAATCCAATGAAAAGTTTGAGATCATGGATGATTGAAAATAGTTAAAATAGGTTCATATATGTATTTATATTCCTCCCATACATTCATTCATCATGGTGGTACATTTTTATGGTCCTTTGGCAAGCAAAGTAGTTTGTGTGCATAGTTTGAAGTGATTGGTCATTTTTTTAAGTTTATGAGTTATCCAAGTGTTTTGGTGAATTGGAATGATTATTAATTGTATTATAATATCCCTTAAACACATAAATGGCTTCTTGATCACTCAATAATTTTGTACAAGTCTCAAATTGATTGTATTTCCATTGACCATCTTGGACTGTGTTCTGTGTGTTTCTGCATAACAAGGTGTTTTGATGTGATTTTGAATGTATTTTTAAAATAAGGTTATGTTTTCATGTTAGATATGTTGATAAAATTAATGTGATGGTCTTTGAGTCAGATTTTTCTTTTGCAATCTATAAAGCTCCTAAACATAAAGTTGTAATCCTCAACTTCAACAAGCCTATAGGTCTATAACTCTAAGAAAATACATGATGTCCATGTGTTTTGAAGGTTTATCAAGTATCATAAAGGTGATTTATTCAAATTATAAATATTAATTAACTAATATAAGTCTCAAATCACTTGAAGGATATGAGGTTGATGATAAGTTGTCAATAATATATAGTGACACGGTCACCTATAGGGCTGTAGGTGGAAGTAGAGAATACATAGGTTTGAATATGCTTTGAAGATCATATGATCTTGGTAATATAGTGAGATTGAGATCTTGATGATGGTTTAGACACTACCATATAACCAATGACCTTGTTGAAGAGGTCTAATTCAAACCATACACAGTCAAATTGCTCTTCTTACCACCTACAGCCTGTTGAGATTTTGTCTTGATAGTGAGGTTGGTAATTTTGGGAGTTTCAAGATTGAAAGGGCCTCAAGATAATGAAAACATATGGGATAGAGCCTTTGAAAGGTTTATAGATAGGTTTAGAATATGAATAAGTCACATACACAGTCAATCCTAGGGAGATTTTTGGGCCCCTAGCTCATTAAGTAAAGGATTCATGCCAACACAACATCCACATAAGCACGAAGGAATCATTTCATGTAGTGGTTAGCCCTATGTAATTTTGGTTCCAACTAGAGTGTGTAGTGAATATCTTGTGCCAACTAATAGGTGGCTAACTATTTCCCAATTTTTTAAGGCATCTTCTACGATTAGCAAGATATGGTGACTACAGTGCAGAGTTCACAAGGTTATGGAGTCAGAGGTGATGATGACCAAGCTCTAGATCGGTACTCAATGTGAACCTTCCACCCTAGTAAATATTCTCCTAAAAGATACTTAAGGAGCTTGATCTAGATGAAGATGAGAGATGAAGAATTAAAGCGAAGATCTAGCAAAATGAATGCTTAGTAGGCAGTGCTTTGATAGCCATTAGGCTTAGGAATAGTGTGGAAACCATGAAGGCTCCATTTGTAAGCACCCAAGCTCATTTGGGAACCTCTTGATCATTAAGTAGTAAAAGTTGAGCATATACTCTATTATGAATGTTATGAACTCTATACTATGTTTTGAACTATAATTAATGATGAATGTTGTTGCATTAACACATAATGTGTTAGATTTATGAGTCTTTGGCATTGCTAGTAGAATAAGTATTGGTTGTAATGTTGTATTTCAATTATGTTAAGAAATGTTCATGCATGCTACTGGTTTGCATTTTTAATGGATTCCTTGTAAAATTTCATGATGTCATCATAAATTTGTATAGAGCATAAGTATAGTTTCTATGCCAAGTATTCCTATCCTTGTTAGGAACATGTGTCTAATATGAATAATTTGAGAAGAAGTATCCTTGTGACACCTTAAGTGCCTAGATAACACTAGACTTGGTCCATGAGCTTATGCCTTTGAATCTACATAAAGCTTTTGTCTAATTGCATAAAACCCCTTAATTGAAGTCTCACACTATGACATAACTAGCTCAATGTGGGCCCCAGTTCCTTTTCAATTGTGTTTCAGGTAACCACATAAGGCATGTGGCTTATGTGGGTTGATGTCAGCAAGACTGAGTGTTAAAATATTATTGAGCATAAATTGATTATCCCATGTTTGTGCTTGGTTGTAATAAACTAAGAATTAACTAAGATAAAATACTCCTTTCTATAACATTTTGGTTCCATTATTGGGACCCATTTTAAATTTAATTATTGTCATGGTATGATAGAATGATGTGCTGATTTTATATTGAAAACATAAAGCGTTAGTTTCAATAGGTGGAATATATTTTTGTGTTGAATCATTCAACTTGTGGAGGATAAAATCTGAGAAAATGGGTTCAAAACAACCTATTAATGATTTGTACAAGGTTTTTTCTATGAGTTACCTAAGCATGTGTATAGATGGTTGGTTAGATATTCAACCCATAGAAGAAGAAGCTATAGATAGTTCTATGAGTGGACAAAGGAGCTACTAGAGAAGCT
The DNA here is from genome assembly GCA_037957365.1 of Torreya grandis. Lineage (NCBI taxonomy): Eukaryota > Viridiplantae > Streptophyta > Pinopsida > Cupressales > Taxaceae > Torreya > Torreya grandis. The sequence continues at coordinate 588,738 of JARHVA010001181.1, read as the reverse complement.
TGAGACCCTGGATGTTATTTGGACTAGAGCAATGGATAAATGGTGGCAAGGAACTCTAAATAGTTACATACTTTAGTTCATAGTGTCAACATACTAATGCCTTAAGGAAGTAGAGTACCAGTTATTTTTTGATCTTAGAGGCATGTTTATGAAGTAATTTGGTTCAAATCTCAAAAAACTAATGGTGGATTATAGTTTTGAAACTTTAAGAATGGAAGGCTAAAGTCCTTTCATGTATGGGTAGCATAAAGGGGGAGAAGGGGATGTATAGGTGAGGCATAATGAAAGGGGATCAACAAATTGACATCATATAGATCATAAGATAGACCTATAATAAGAGAGAGTGTCAATTGATAGAAGATCTAAAACCTAGAAGTGCTGAGAGAAACTTTAGCGAATGGTAAAGACATGGAGAAGGATCTCTTGAAATATAGTAGTGTGAGGATGAGAGATATAATGAAGTGATGGATCAAGCTCAACACTTGGAATTTATTCGATTCCTACAAAATTTGGTGACTATAGATATACTTGATGTACCTACCCCCTTTGAACCTATGGCAAATGCTCACATGTTGGATCCTCGACTTGAAGAAAATACAAAAGTAATAATTAACTATAGTAATGACTTAGATCTTAAACATTTTGTAGACTAAGATTGCAACTTTATGGTTGAATATATTATTCCATACAAGGAGGTAATCATAACTACCACTAGACCATTGAGCACTATCTCACCACAATATAATTTGAATGCGAGCATACCAACTTAGCTAATGTCAGCAATGCAAAGTAGGTGACAACCCATGAGAAGTGGTCTAACACCACAAGTAAGTAACACAGTGCTAATGACATCAATTGCGCAAACAATAATAATGGGACCAATGCCTAACCTTGTGGCTAGAGGTGTTGGAGAATTGCCACTAGGATAGGCACCAATGGGACAAGCACCTCAAATACTAATTGCCCCCATAGCAAATATATTATAAAATGGATATGGATTTGCCAAAGTATCATGGTGTGGAGAATATTATAGAACACGTGTTGAAGTGTGAAGTGTAGTGGTGTGTGTGGGGCATAACCCAATCAGATCACAAGGCTACCTAGTTTTTGACCACTTTACTTGATTATACCCACACCTAGTATAGGAAATTTGATCCTAAATAGGCCATGGTTGACTATGATACCCTAAAGGATGCATTCCTAAAGGAATTTGACATTCCAAATTTTGAACAATAGAGCATCACTACGTTAAAATAAATTACCCAAAGACTCTTAGAGAGTGTGTACTTGTATGATGCAAGGTTAAATAATCTCCTGTCAAATTTATCGCTAGCAAGTTGATCCCTATTGCTTGTGACTTTTTTCGTGTTTTCTAAGAGCACTTCCTGAGCCTGAGATACCTAAAACACGACGACCCATTGGAGCTACAGCTTGGATCGAATAGCCCAATCAACTACAACCAAATGCTGGGGCCCAGTTATTTCAATTCTGGCACTCCTCGACCTTTGACCATGACAATTTGACCGACCTATCACGTGGTGTGGTATACGTGCAATCTCACCCTTTGCAGTGTTCACACTCAATATTCACCCTCTCTATCCATCTCTCTGTCAAATTGACACTCAATCTCAGGTTCCCTTCCACTCAACTCTTGCTTTGAGGGGGGAACACCTCATCCCATACCTGGGGCAACCAACTCCTATTTTTGTCTTGCAGTTTGTCAAGAACAACCAACAAGACAAAAAGGGGCAAATGTAGACACTGAAATCGTGTCTACCCCTTGGTCGTCCTCCCCCCTTGGTCCCCTTGATCCATTTCCTAACACTTATCCTAAGCCCCCTAAATTTTAAATTAAAATAATTAAATATTTGTCCCCTTGCCACCTCACCCATGCCACCTCAGATTCCTTCCCTTGGATCCCTCACCTCATGCCATGTCTTAATGACCCAAATCCCCTCTTAACCCTTCCTCTCACGTCCATTTAAGCCCCTCACGATTGTTTTTTAATGACACTTGACCCTGGCAGCTTGTAAGAATGGACAGAAGGCTAAAATTAGCCTCCATCCCCATTCTTCAGCTGCCAACATTGATCAGTATGCGACTGACGTCGATGGTTCTACCAACGTCGATTACCTTAAAACTAGTTTTCAGCAATTGTTCTCCCCCATCGTGAACAAAAAACTCTCTTGCACTTGGCATTCGATCTCTCTCTCCCTCCCTCTCACACAATAAACATCACCAGCTATAGGTACTCTGTAGGAATAGCTCCAGACTGTGAGATCAAAGGCATTGCAGGTCTGTCAACAGCATCAGCAACAGGTCTCCTTCACTCCTCCTTCAGTAAGCAAGAGATAAGTATTCCTTTGTTTTTCATTTTAGTTCTTATTTGAATTCATTTATTAAGCAAACCACTGCCCAGACCCAACCTGCTCTTCTTGGAGAGGCTAAAAAGCCTTCTCTGACCCTTGTTTCCCCCTTTGTGCCTCTGTCACCCATTTAGTCCCTCTCCAGACAATACTATCAGTCTAATCAGCCCTGCACAGACTTCCAGACAGTCCCTCTGACCTCCAAACAAGCTCTCTGACCCTTAAATAGAATCTCAAACCACTTTGCAGATTATAAACCAGACCTGAAACTTGTCCCAGGCCATCACCCCGACCAACCTCGACCATTGCCCCTACCGACATCGGCAGACTAACCGACGTCGGTGACCTTCCTTGACTGACACTGATAGAACCACCAACGTCGGCAACTGTGCAAGGTAGATTGTTGCAAATAGGTACACATTTGCTTTCAGTGCTTTTATTTTGTCTTCATCATTTATGTTTTTGATTATATTCTACTTTTATCAGTGGACTGTCATCCTCCAAGAAGTCTTTGCGCTTCTAGGACCAAGCTTTCACTTGGCAGTCCACTTTCTAGCCATCTAATAATTTTCGCATTTGAGTCTTCTTCTTCTACAGGTGTCATCCTCCACAACCAAAGAGGAGTTCCTTCCATCGTTTGAATTTGGTGCACAAGACTACATCTGGGTACGTACAAACCCTTGACCATTTCTTCAGTTTCTCATTTCCTTTTGAATGTGAAAAGCGAAAACTTGTTTGGAAACATTCTGGCATGCCTAGTGGGATGCTAGGGTCTTCCTTGGGTTCTGTTCATTTCTTTTCATATAGGTGCATTAGGTCTCTCCTTTTCACCTCTTTCTTCTATCTCTTCCAAAAGACACCATTAGCAGGATTAAAAAGAACTCTTATTTCTTTTCTTGCATCTTAGACTAGTCAAAGTCATACTCTTCAACCTCTTCTCATTTGTCTTCATAAAAACTAACATTTCCATTTGGGCTTAAAACACACTGCATCTCATTTCTTCTTGATTGCATACTTAGTCCACATCTAGTAATTAAAAACCGCATCATGAATTAATCATAGTCCACTTATGTTACACAACCAAATCACTTACACAAATTAAACATCTAAACTCACATGAGACAAGGCCCAACTGGGATTTCATCACCCAACGGATACCTTACCCATCCCAGCAATCCCACTTGGATTTCATCACCAAGGGGAAAGCCCACTCTATTCTTTGGCAGAGGATAATCTCTAGGGGAAGTATATACTGGCTAAGCAAGCCCAGCTTATCACTGGGTTCGTGAAGTGAGGCGAGCTTGCTCCTTAGCACCAGGCCACGTACAGAACCTAACATAGACTCTTGAGCACCGAAACAAACTCGAAACCAACCATAGACTACTTATTCTAGGACCCATCTCAAAAGCCAATCTCTTAAACACATTCTAAGGCATAAGCCACCACGATCCTAATAATTTATTCCTAGGGATTTAATGTTTAGGGTCTGCTTGTGTTCTTCTTCTTTTCTATTCTTATCTGCTTGTTTGAGCTTGTGAGGACATTTTGTCTTGCCTTGAATGGTTTTGACTCACAGTCAAACCAAGGCTTTTGGCGACCACGTGAGGCATCAACCACTTCTGCATTCCCCATCCATAACCAGTGCTATATTGGAGTTCCATTCAGAGACTGAATGAACTCCTACTCGACCGACCCTGACTCAGACTCCCATTGTCCCTGAAGAGGACCAAGACTTCAAAAGATTCTTGGACCTCAATGTCAAAGCCCTATAGCATTATCTCACATGAAGCCAGATGCGAGACCCCTTAAGCAACCCAATTTATGGGATGCCAACCTCTTTAGTCAAGACAACAGCCGTATCGATAGCGTCTGTGGTTTAACCCATAGACACCCAGGCTGTCACCTTGACTAATAACCATCCCATGACCAACCTTTTAAGTGTGGCCTCTACTTCCATCTCTGGGCCCACTTCCATTGGGGTTTCAGCCCCCCATCAACTGCAAACTTTTCAACCAACCTCTACCCCCTTCCAAAATCTGGTTGTCTCTATTTTGCCTACCCTCGCCCCTATCAACACTAGGGTGGCTACTCATCCATTGGCTAATGTTACCACTATCCAACCACCTGTGGCAACATCAAGCCTAGCCATTCCTTCTACCTTCACAATGTAACCACCCTTGGCCCCCACTTCTATCCCAACAACTAGTTATCAATATGTTGCACCCATACAAGCGCAACCGACTACGTCGTATGCCCCTTCTAGCATCTTCCAAGCACCCTACAACCTAGGGGGTGCTCCACCTACCAATCCGTCAGCAGACATCATCAAAATGTTGATGGACAAAATGTCTAGCCTCGAGACCTCTATTTTTAGTTCATGCAATGCCCTTTCATATGAGCAAATTTGCAACGAACCCATTCATCCCTCTGTCTTGATCAGGCCATATCCTAGTCAGTGGGAGCTTCCTAAATTTTCTCATTTTCAGAGTAAGGAAGACCCACAACAGCACCTACAAGCATTTAGACATGCTTATTATCTCATAGCCCATGACGATGCGTTACTTCTACGCACATTCCCCATGTCACTTTCAAGTGCTGCTCTTGACTGGTACAGCTCTCTCGCCAACCATTCTCTTTTCACATTCACCCAGCTAGCCCAACTCTTCCTCGACCACTTCTCTATCAACATCACCAAAAAGGTCTCAATCACAGATCTCTATTCTATCCAGCAGTTTGAGGACGAATCCATAGCCGATTTGGTTGCTCACTGGAGAGGCCTAATTAACCAGCTCTCCTTTTCCTTGCCCCAACTTGAGCTTATCAAACTTTTCTCTCAAGCCTTTGCCAAGCATATTTCCTCTACCTTGCAGGTTCAGACCTTCCGCACCTTTGACAAAGCCTTCACAATGGCCTAGAAGCTTGAATTGTGTGCCATCAAGGAGAACAAAGTCAAGTTGCAGAGTAAGAACCTCAACTCCAAGTCCAATGACTCTTCCTCTAAGCCTTGTTCATCTAATCCCAAATCTAAGGCATCAGTAAATGATGTAGTCGTTAGACCTTCATCTTTACCTTCAACCAACCAGCCCGAACCATCCACGTCCCAAAGTATCACTCAGCAATTATAGCAAAGATATGTGCAGCGACAATATACTCTGCTAGGAGAGTCATACGCATCTATGCTGGATAAACTTGTCAAACAGGGGGTTCTCAATCTACCCCAAATTTGACCACCTCCATAGTTTGATCCCTCACGCACCATCCCTGCGTGGTATAGGGAAAATGACTTCTACAACTATCATTGTGTTAAAGGCCATGACACGGGCAACTGCAAGACTCTTAAAAACATCATCTTAGACATGCTAGATAAGGGTGACCTTGTCCTAGAAAATCCAAATGCGCCACCCAATCAAGGCATAGACATCTTCAAACAACCATTTCTCAATCATCCTCCTACCTAAAACAATGTGCAGACCATGACTGATGACACTCATGAACATAACATATGCACAGTCAATACGGTCTCGCCTCTCATCTTTGACCAACCTCTCGCACAGACTCAAGAGGTTAGTCAACCCATCAGTCCATCACACGTGGATGAACCTTCTTCCCCTGTTAGTTCTCCATCGACTTTCCTTATATTGGAGGATGCCTTGACCAAACCGGCACCACCAGTCTCACCATCCTCCTTCTTGCTACCTATGGAGGACCTTACCCTTCCTACTCCTCAACCACAAGTGGAGGGCACAATCATCCTTGCCCTCTACCCTCTTGAGGAGCCACATTCTCTGGTTCCTTCTCCACCTAGGGAAGAACCTGTCTCTCCTCCTTCTCTGACCAAAGACAAAACTGTTACAACTTCATCATGCCTTGGGTCTGAGACTGTTACACCAATCTCATTTTTAGCCCCATAACCGTCCACATCTTCTCAAGGACCCAAGCCTCATCTGACATCTTCTCAGCCATTTTCTTGATTAGTGGAGAAACTCAGACTTCTCCCTTTAAGGAAAGTGGAGCATCAGGTATTGTGGGAGTGACTCAAAGCTCTTCAGCATGCCCGTGCCATCTCATCTCATGCCGCCAACCCTCCCATGGCAAAGTCTCAAAAAACTTCCAACAAAGATTAGACTTCTACCTTTAAACCTTCAAAATCACAACCATCCACATCAAGACTGAAACCCTCATCCATCCCATCAAAACCAATCAAGTCACTCGGTGTTCGCCCTGTCCCTAACCTCACTCATCCGCAAGTGAAGGTAGACTTAGACTAGGCCTCTACCAATAGTAGTCCTCAAACCAAATCAAAGAAGGCTATTAAACCATAGAGACAACTCCTCTTCCTTCGTCACCATTGCCTTCCATTTTGGGCCCTCATCCCTCGACTCTAATAGGAGTGTTCCCCACTCCAACCCCTAACCAAGGTAAGTTGCCTCCACTACTTCTTTTGCCTACCACAAGCTTACCCTCTCTATAAAATTTGGCACCTCTCACGAAAAAAGTGTCATATTCACATGTCACTGCACCATCAACCCACAAGGTGGTACAGAAGCCTCCTTTAAAACTGCCCAAGCAAAAGTCACTAGCATCTCACACATCAATGAGCACAGACCCTTTAGTGGGCTCATACTCTTTGATATTACACCAACTTTTACAGACCTCTAGCATAACCCTTCCACCCATCAAGCCCTTCCAACCCCTCGGGTCAAAGCCTTCCTAGTTCGATGATACTAATATTTTCTTATATCATCATACGCCAGGACACGACACCGAGAATTGTTGTGCCCTCAAAGCCATCATTCACTGATACATGGAGAAAGACACTCTTCTCCTTGAGGACACTGTCAACAAGCCCCTGACACCTTCCCATATCCCTTCAACCTCTTCAACCACATCGACATCTCATCAACAGGCCATGACCCCTTCATCTCCTTCACCTCCTCTCTTCAAAATCAATGCCATCTACATAACCACTAGGTCACAAAAGGACAAGGCAAAATAAAAAGCCATCATTCCTTGGACCTATCCCTTTGTCAAGCCACCTCAACTGCCAAAACCTAAAATCTCTATCCTAGGCGCATCCCAACCCTCTTCTTCTTCTTCTTCTTCAGGGGCAATCCATGACTCCATGTTAAAATAGCTTCACCAGACGCCCGTGAAGATGACCTTGGATGACCTCATCCAAAGTTTACCCCAGCATCATCAAGCTCTCATCAGGGCCTTATAGGCAGTGGAGGTTCAACTTGAAGAACCCCAACCACTCGTTGCCCTAGTCCACTCATTATCCCTTGTTGCCTCTATCACTTTCAGTGATTTTGAAATTCTTACATCTAACTCAGAAGATCAGGACGCTGCTCTCTTCATCACCACCTATGTCGATCGAACTCGCATTAAGTGAGTTATGATTGATGAAGGCGCCAGCATTAACATCATCTCTACCCATGCCTTTGATCAATTGGCTCTCCCCAAGAATTGCGTATCAAAAATTGACGTAATCTTGCAATCTTTTAATGACACCACTACCACAACCATTGACACAGTCGTCCTTCACATTCGCATTGGCCCGCACATTATCCCAGAGCTCTTCTATATCATCGAAGGAGAGTTCCAATATAACATGCTATTAGGCCAACCCTGGATTCATGCCATGGCTTGTGTTCCCTCTACACTGCACTGTTGTGTGAAATTTGAACACAACAGGCAAGTCCACACCATTCCCGCTGACCCATCACCATTCAAAACTTGTAACACAACCTATCAGCCAAATGACATTCTCATTCCTCTCAAGCCATCAATCTAGATGCCGCCTCCATCCATAGAATGTTTGACCAGTTCGTAAACGACGGTCGCCCTCACATCACCTCTTCAAGCAACAACCAAAGACCCCATGGAAGACATCTTCCAATGACTTTCACTTGGGGAATATCACTTGCTTGCCTTAGACATGTTCCAAACTCTGTAAGAGTATGGACAGCTTCACCACAGCCCAAATTATGACCATCAGATCAGGATGGTCATGCCTTATGGTCCTCCTCACCTCTAAACCAATCTCATCTATGGGGGGCTAGATCAAGCTCCCACCGATGGCAATCCTCTTTCTTCACCTCAACCATTCACATCAGACTTTTCATTTCTGGGCAACCCCGCTTTTGCTCACACCTACCTTTATAAGTGCGCTTGGAAGGGTTTTGGCTTCAGACGCTATGAGCAAGGCTCCCATCAGCCCATCAAACCTCTCAACGATGACAATGCCAAGAAATGATATGGCCTGGGTTTCCAAGACCCTACTCAGGCTTTTGCAGACCTTTGCCCCGAACCCACCATCGACCAATCTCCTCCAAGCTCGCCTATTCCCCCCTTCACCTACGAAGTCGGTGGTTTCCATCCCTCTTAGTTTTTTTTTTGTTTTTTTTTGCATAAACAGCCTGGAACCCCTAGCTTATCAGCTAAATGGGGTGTCTAGGTCTCTCCCTCTCATTTATCCCATCCTGATAGATGATGAGTCGGTGACCATCAACACTATCCACTGCATAGACGACGATGCCATTCTTTTCTACATGGGCACCGATGACTCTTTCATCCAGTGCTCCCTCCCTTCCAAAACTCAAGTTATGTTAAATGAATCAACCATTGACATCAACCTCCCCTCTTTTGATGTTCCTCACGTCTTAAAGATTGGCCAATCTCTAGACACCCAAGAGCAGCTTGACTACACCTTGTTCCTCTCAAACCATAGCAAGGCCTTTGCCTGGACCTACAGTGACATGCCTGGCATCGACCCCACCATTGCTACCCATAACATCATCACCAAACTAGAGGCTAATCATGTCAGGCAAAAGCTTCGAAAGATGCATCTTCATGTTGCACTCCTTGTCAAAGAGGAGCTTCATTGCTTTCTCTCTATCTGTTTCATCCAACCCATTGATTATCCACAGTGGATCTCTAACATCATCCCTATCACCAAGGCAACTGGGGGGATCTGGATCTACACAGACTATCGCGACCTCAACCTAGCCTGTCCCAAGGATGACTTTCCTCTTCCCAACATTGACCAACTTATTGATCTCACAGCCGGTCATGAGATGCTATCTCTCATGGATGGGTTTTCAGGATACAACTAGATCTTGATTACACTAAAAGATTAGCACAAGACTACCTTCATCACCCCATGGGGGACTTTTTGCTATCGAGTCATGTCTTTTGGCTTGAAGAATGGAGGCACCACATATCAGCGCGCCATGACTTATATTTTCCATGATCTCCTCCACAAAATCATGGAGGACTATGTGGATGACCTGCTCGACAAGTCCAAGCTTCATCACGACCATTTAACCATCCTCAAGATCATCTTCTCTCACCTTCTTCAATACAATGTCCACCTTAACCCTAAGAAAAGTGTCTTTGGGGTCCTCTCAAGCAAGCTCCTAGGCTTCATTGTTTCTTTTCATGGCATCGAGATAGATCTTACCAAGATCCACGCTATCCTCGAGATGCCGCCTCTGACCAATCTCAAGCAGCTTCACAGCCTGCAAGGGAAGCTCTAGTCCATCTTTCGCTTCATCTCATAGCTTTCTGACCATTGTCAACCTTTTCATCATCTCCTTAAGAAGGACGTCTCCTTTAAATGGGATAAAGACTGTCAAAAGGCTTTTGAAGCCCTCAAACACGATCTGGTCTCTCCACTAGTCCTCATTCCACCTAAAAATGACCAGCCCTTCTACCTTTACATCTCAACAACCAACCATTCGTTAGGTGCCATGATCGCGCACCGAGACGAGCATCACTGTGAGCAAGCAGTTTACTATATCAGCTGAACAATTGTCAACTATGAAACTCGGTATACTCATATCGAGAAATTTTGTTTGGCGTTAGTCTTTGCTGCTACTAAGCTCCACCATTATCTTCTCAACCACAAGACCTTTGTCATCACTCACACTGACCCTCTTAAATACATGCATTCCAAGCCATATCAAAACTAGCGTATGGCTTGGTGGGTCATGCTTCTAGTTGAGTTCAATTTCAAATTCATCCAACAGAAATCCATCAAGGGGCAAACCATCACTAACCAACTGGTAGATGCCCCTCTTCTCGACAATCAACCTTCTCAGTGTGAGTTTCCTGACGAATCTATCGCTGTGCTTTCCATTGATGACACCGTCTATCAAATGACCATGTTCTTCAACTTCTCCAAATGTCAACTCGGTGGGGGTGTGGGAGTCATTCTCATCCCACTCGAAGGTGAGCCCATGCCTCTATCTTTCAAGCTCAACTTTGATTGTACCAATAATATGGTTGAATACGAAGCCTTAATTTTGGGACTCCAAACCACCCTTTCTCTCAGCATCAAATCTATCAACATCTTCAGTGACTCGCAGCTCATCGTCAATCAAATCAATGGTTTATACCTCTGTAAAAATGAAATTTTGCAAAGGTACAAAAGCCATGCTGACACTCTCCTGGCCTCTTTCAACCATTACCTCTTGCAGACTATTTCACACTCCATGAATAAATTTGCTGACACCATGGCTTCTCTCGCCTCGCATATCCCATCTTCATCCAGACTTTTTGTCATGGTGCATCATGTGTTGTTGCCTTCATACATTTCTCCTAACATCAACCATGTTAATACCATAGACTCTAATCCACAAGATGATTGGTATAAGCAACTTGTGGACTACTTATCTCATTCCATCATTCCTCCCAACCTCTCTAGCAATGCACGGTGAGCTTTCATCAAATGCACAGCTCGCTATACCATGTTAGGGGGTCTTCTCTATAAGAGAGGCTTCGATGGCCTCCTTATTCATTGTCTAACCTCCATTGAAGCCTCTCATGTCATTAATCAAGTCCACAATAGGATTTATGGTGGATACTTCAGTGGTAACTTGGTTGCCAAGCGCATCCTTCACCTGGGCTATTATTGGCCCACTCTTCATCAAGACTATAGCGACTATGTTCAGTGTTGCATCAAGTGTCAACAGCACTCTAACTTGCTTCATCTTCCTAGCCATGCCTTACAAGTTGCTCAGGATTTTTGGCCTTTTTCACAATGGGGCTTAGATCTCATCGGTGAGATTAACCCTCACTCATCTCTTCGTCATCAGTCCATCATCACCGCCACTGAGTATTTCACTAAGTGGGTGGAAGCCATTCCTCTCGTCTCCATAAAAACCAACAAAATTGTCAACTTCATCAGCACCCACATCATCTGTCATTTTAGTGTTCCTCACAAAATCATCACCGATAATGGCAATTCCTTCAAAAACAAAATTGTCCAAAAACTCTGTGACTCATTTGGCATTAAGCTCAGCTTCTCTTCGCCTTACTACCCACAAGCAAATGGGCAGGCTGAGGCTTCCAACAAAATTCTAACTAAAATTCTCATGAAGGTGGTCAATGACATTGGAAGGGATTGGCACATTCACATTCCCTTCGCTTTGTGGGCCTACCACACTAGCATCCAAACCTCTACGGGTGCTACCCCTTTCTCTCTAGTGTACGAAACAGAGGCTGTCCTACCTCTTAAAGTATAGATCCCGTCTCTCCACATCTCTTTGCATGACATTCTCTCAAATGATGACTTTCGTCAAGATCACTTAGCTCAACTTGAGTTACTTGATGAACGTCATCTTGCTACCCTCAACCATCTCCATGTCTATCAAAATTACATCAAGCGAGCCTATGACAAAAATCTGTGAGAATGAGATTTCAACATCAGAGACCTCATCCTCAAAGAAAATCAGCATGTGACTAATATGGAGCAAAGTAAATGAGGCAAGTTTGCCCCTAATTAGCTCAGACCTTTCATCATCATGCACAAGTATGGGTTAGGGACTTATCGCCTGTCCTCTCTTGATGGATGGCCAGAACCTAAGCCTCTCAATGCCTTGCATCTGCAACCATTCTATTATTAGTCGAGTACTCGTCCACTTGACATTTAACTTGAGTTCATCCCTTGAGTAATCCCCATCCTCTTAATCCTCATTCCTTTCAACCCTATTCCCCTTTTCAAATCTTCTATAACCCTTTTATAAAGTATGGATGCTTTGTCCTAATAAAAAGGAGCCCTTAAACTTCTATAGTCTTGTCCATGACTCAAAATTTTGTCAAAAATAAATTGAGATGTCAAAATATCCAAGGTCACAAAATCAAAAAGGTAGACTGCTCCCTCGAAGGATAGCTATACTATCATTGTTGTAGCTAATAGACTGCTCCCTCGAAGGACAGCTATTCAAAAGCCCTTAAATATATAAAGCAAAAATATAGACCACTCCCTCGAAGGATGGCTATGACTAAATCTTGCTACAAATAGCACTTTCTTAGAAGCTTCCCGCATCGATCAACTTCACAAATGACCACAAAGCAAAATGACATCTCTATGTAGCCTTTCCACATTGATCAGTCTACACCAAAAAAAAAAAAAAAAGAGGTCATGGACTTGGCTTATAATTGTCTCAAGGTCTCCTATAAAAAGGGGCAAAGTTATCTCTGCTCTAAAATGGGTTACCTTATCCTCACCTATCATATTACCTACTCAAGAGTCTTCGAGCTCATTTTAATGTCAAAGTGATTCGATTACCGCTCTAACACAACCCATGGTCAACGACGTAATGCATGAATGGGGCTCTTGGTTCTAACAACCCTTATCTATGCTATCATTATGGTCCTTGTCAATGAAAGGGTGAATATGCCTTTCACTTCCTTTACACTTTGGTCACATTCAACTACATTTATCATTTGCCAACTCAACTTGACTCTTTTTAGACCACTCACATAGCCTATTCACACTAGTTTCTATGGACACCAATACACATGGAAACTATGGACTACATAATTTATGTTCAGAATAAACCATTACTTGCTGAAGCATAAATAGACTCATTTCATTTTTAGCAAAACATCCATCACCTAATATGGACACTTGCTAGGGATGAACAACCCCGACCCATGTTATAGAATACACCATTTGGAAAAGGCTGTAACATCTTCTTCTCCTCATCATTTCAAGCATGTTCCCTTAGACATATTGGGACGTGCTAAATCATTCTCATGACCAATCATGTCAACTACTTTGTCTCCTCATTTGAACTACATTGGTCTGAGGCCCTTAGGACAAGGGCTATGTAGGTAGCACCTAGATGACAGGATGTCTTCTGGGGTTAGCTCGACCACCCTCATTTTTTCATCTACCTGATGGACAAACCCTATCCTCTTCTACTCGTGACTTGACCTATACCAAAAATAATCAATCACTTCAACTCTTCCTCCCTTTTTGGGAGAACTACACTGGCCTGAGGCCCTTAGGACAAGGGCTATGTAGGTATCACTCAGTTGACATGGGGTCTTCTGGGGTTAGCTCGGCCATCATCTTCATCGCATTCCTTCCGTCACCCTCTTTCGTCACCTGCATAACTAATCACATATTTCCACAATCGTTAGCATAATCATTTTCATCATAACATCATAGTCATTAAGCATAATGACATCACCATCATAAAAATTAAACATCCATAATCATTAAGCATCATCATCTAATCTAAAAGTCATAACCATTCACATCATTAGCATTATCATAAAAGCATCATTATATTAATCATCATCATCATAAACATTATCATCATAAACATTATCATCATCACATTAGTCATCATAACATTATAATCATGAAACATAATATCCAAACATGCATCATTCACATCATATCAAATGTTGAAAATATAACACATCCATAACATTTTCCATAACGCATCCACGATCTAAAATAATCATCATATATTTATCAAAATGTTTTGTACAAAAGACACAATCTGTGTTTGTCTCTCTCTCTCAAAATATAATACATCTCTCATTATTGGCTCGTAGGCCGGTATAGGCCTCAAAAAAATCAAAATCTAAGCCTCACTGCTGTGGTTGTGGCAGTGGAGGTGGCACCCAAGATGAGGCTATATCATCTCCACTCTCTGATCTGCACCATCTGCGTGCACCCAAAGTCGTCGCTCGTGACGTAGACCTCTTTCAACTCTACTCATCTCACTGTATCACTATATCTAAGGGAACTCTCTAATAGCTCCCTCATAATATGCAATCTCATCCAGTGCCGTCTTATACCTAGCTATAGGTATAGTCTACGGTGGACCCATCCAGCCTGCTGCCGTGCCCTGAACTGAGCCTTGTGGCTATGAAAATTCTAGCTGCACTGATGCTGACTGTCCTGGCCCCTGTGATGGCTACTGAGATGGTTACTGAAATGGTCCTTGCCCCCTAAAAACCTATCTTGTCACTACCTGTGCCTGGGCTATGGCCAGCTGACCCTGTAAAATGGTGATCTGCCCTGTTAGAGTACCCACCTAACCTGTCATCTCTACCATTTGCCCTGTCAAAACTATGACCTACCCCTGTAAAATGGTCACCTGGGCCCGTGTTACATCCCTCTTCTGGATGGCAGCATCCCTCTCCTGCCTCACTAAATCCTTATCTCTGATAACCACTTATAGATCAGGCTGTGGGCCCACCTGTACTCCCATGTACTACCCTATCCACCAAATTGTATAGGCCTCTATATACCCTAGATCGGCTACCCCAGGTCCTGCTAGTAACTCCTCAAAATTTGGCTCCTCTATCTCCTCTGGTAGCGAGAGTGGCACCTCTATGTCATCCTATCTATACAAGGGGAAGGCAGGAGGCACATCCTGTAGCAACCCATACTGACGCTACACTCTCTCTGCCGGTATCCTCTCGAGTTCACTGGCTCACCTGCCCCTGACCCATCACATGCTCTACATCCCAACCATCTACTCTCCCTAGTCTCTAAATGCTGGATACCCTAGATATGATCTCCAGATGATGTATGTAGGAATCAGGGCCTCTAGTACCCCTCAATAGTAGTCGATGTCCCTGACTACTCTGTCTACCTGCGTCTATGCCATGACCTCACATCATCACCTGAATCCAACTATGAACCTAGCCTAGATCACCACTAGGAGGCCAAGAGGGCACGTGACCATGATGTGCTCGTAGGCCCAGCAATGCAGAAGGTGGCTTATGCATAAGCTGTACCACCGCCGCTGGTTGATACCCCATAGCTCTCTATAGACCTAGGCCAAAAAGATAGGCACCCAGGCAAACACAATCTGCTACTCAACCATCTTTATCAAAACTTTGGTCATGGTGACTGGAAACCTGCCTCCCTCCACATCTGGCAATGCATATACCGTGACGCCGATCATCATGAGGATCGCCAGTCGATGTGCATCCTCATCCACCACGTAAAGGGGCTCATAAGCAAAACTTACTAAGTGGTAGCTCATCTTAGTGATGTGCTCCCCAAATAGCGTAACCATATGAATGTCATGTACCTCTCTCAAACATGCATATATGTCTACTCTGTGCACTGACAGCCACAAAATATGGTACACATCTTTGACCATGACCGTCAGCTCTCCTATGGGTAGGTGGAAGGTGTTGGTGGAATGGTCCCACCACTCAATCAGTGCCACCATAAGGCTCACATCCCTTACCACTCTGCAGTAGCACCACAGCCCACCTAGTCCCACGACCGTCATGTGGGCCCACTCCTTAATAGTCACACCTTCGTGCATCCGTGTTAGCAAAGTCGGGAGGCGATCCTGCAGCATCAGAGTCGGCCTCACCTGCATCCACCCTAAAATCAATATCATGTTAAAACATTGACTACCACTTTCTCTACTAATCCTATTTGACCATCTCTGCCTATTTTGACACTCAAGAAGCCCTTAGCATAGCTTTGACCCTTTGACTTGACCATTTTTCACCCTCCCTTCGACCAAGCAGCCACTAACATTGGTTAGTGTGCCAGTAATGACACTCACCTAACTGACGTCAGTCACTTAGTGACCGATGTCCTCAGGTGAGTGATCGACGCTGGTCGCTGGTCCACTGATGCTGGTCGCTGGTCAGCCAACATCGGCAAACCCACTGACATCAGCGATTGGTTCGGCCCTAAGGCTGAACGGGGTGAGCCCTAAATTTAGGGCTTCCCCATTTCTACCCCTTTAACCCCTCAAACCCCTCTTAAATGCCTCCTAACCTCTCCTAGACCCCCCACCCACCCTCTTAGCTACCCTTCCCCCTCAATTTCTAGCTAAAATAATCAAATTTCAAAAAACAAAAACAAAACTAAAACCAAACCAAACCAATTGAGTTTATTGGGCCTCCTACCTCATCTCAGCATCGTCAGCATGGTGGCACGATGGGTGCCACTGGTGGTGGACCTCTCATGAGTCCTCTACTTCCCTCTGCCATCTCTTCTATGTTACTCTATCTGCAAGCTTCACCTGGCCCACCACTGACTCTATAACCTCCTCTCTAGCTCCAATCCACTCTCTCTCTCCACCAATCCCTCTCTGCCACCTCACACCACTAATTCGGTCAACTTTCAGTCACTATCACTCAATCAACTCTAGAGTGCCTTTTTCTCTTGATCCTCAAATCACAAATGACTTTTGGTGGGCTGCCAATCCAGTTTTGTCAGATTTGGCAGGCCACCGACGTCGGCATCAGCATGCCCTAGGCCACCGATGTCAATTGATTTTTGCCAACATCAGTCCCTTTGGGCCACCGACATCAGTTTTATCACTGACATTGGCATCCGTCAAACCTCCAAATTCATCACATTACCCTAAAATCATGCCCTCAATTAGACAACTTCTAGTACAAGTCATCTTAGCCCCCTGGGGCACACTTGAGATCACATTTGCCTCTACCTACCTCGACCACTAGACCTTGGAAATCACAATTATCTCCTTTGACCGCTCTCGAGACAACTCTACCTTGGTTGTTTTGATTACCTTTGTTACCTCACACCTAGTTAGTAAATTATCACTGACCCTCATAAGTATTGGATCATGACCAAGTTGATCCCTACTGCTTGTGACTTTTTTTGTGTTTTTTAGGAGCACTTCCTGAGCCTAGGATACCTGGAACACGATGACCCATTAGAGCTACAGCTTGGATCGAATAGCCCAATCAGCTATGACTAAATGTTGGGGCCTGGTTATTTCAATTCTTGCACTCCTCGACCTTTGACCATGACAATTTGATCGACCTATCATGTGGTGTGGTATACGTGCAATCTCACCCTTTACAGCATTCACACTCAATCTTCACCCTCTCTATCCATCTCTCTATCAAATCAACACTCGATCTCAGGTTTCCTTCCACTCGACTCCCACTTTGAGGGGGGAACACCTCATCCCATACCTGGGGTAACCAACTCCTATTTTTATCTTGCAGTTCATCAAGAACAACCAACAAGACAAAAAGGGGCAAATGTAGACATCAAAATCGTGTCTACCCCTTGGTCGTCCTCCCCCCTTGGTCTCCTTGGTCCATTTCCTAACACTTATCCTAAGCCCCCTTAATTTTAAATTAAAATAATCAAATATTTGTCCCCTTGCCACCTCACCCATGCCACCTCGAATTCTTTCCCTTGGATCCCCTCACCTCATGCCATGCCTTAATGACCCAAATCCCCTCTTAACCCTTCCTCTCGCTTCCATTTAAGCCCCTCATGACCATTTTTTAATGACACTTGACCCTGGCAGCTTGTAAGAACTGACAGAAGGCTAAAATTAGCCTTTATCCCCATTCTTCAGCCACTGACGTCGATCAGTATGTGGCCGACGTCGGTGGTTATACCTTCATCGATTACCTTAAAACTAGTTTTATGCAATTGTTCTCCCCCCATGAACAAAAAAGTCTCTTGCACTTGGCATTCGATCTCTCTCTCTCTCTCCCTCTCACATAGCAAACATCACCAGCTATAGGTACTCTGCAGGAACAGCTCCAAACTATGAGATCAAAGGCATTGCAAGTCCATCAACAACATCAGCAACAGGTCTCCTTCACTCCTCCTTCTGCAAGCAAGAGATAAGTATTCCTTTGTTTTTCATTTTATTTCTTATTTAAATTCATCTATTAAGCAAACCACTACCCAGACCCAACCTATTCTTCTCAGAGAGGCTGAAAAGCCTTCTCTGACCCTTGTCTCCCCCTTTGTGCCTCTGTCACCCACTTAGTCCCTCTCTAGACAATACTCTCAGTCTAATCAGCCCTGCACAGACTTCCAAACAATCCCTCTAACCTCCAAACAGGCTCTCTGACCCTCAAATAGAATCTCAGACCACTTTGTGAATTATAAACTAGACCTAAAACTTGTCCCAGGCCATCACCCCAACCGACCTCGACCATTGCCCCTACCGACATCGACAGACTAACCGACATCGGCAACCTTCCTTGACTGATGCCGATAGAACCACCGACGTCAATGACTGTGTAAGGTAGATTGCTGCAAATAGGTATGCATTTGCTTTCAATGCTTTTATTCTATCTTCATCATTTTTGTTTCTGATTATATTTTGCTTTTATCAGTGGACTGTCATCCTCCAAGAAGTCTTTGCGCTTCTAGGACTAAGCTTTCGCTTGGCAGTCCACTTTCTAGCCATCTAACAATTTTTCTGTTTGAGTCTTTTTCTTCTACAAGTGTCATCCTCCACAACCAAAGAGGAGTTCTTTCCATCATCTGAATCTGGTGCGCAAGACTACATCTGGGTACGTACAAACCCTTGACCATTTCTTCAGTTTCTCATTTCCTTTTGAATGTGAAAAGCAAAAACTTGTTTGGAAACAAAAGGCACCAAAACCAATAAAGACAGGCAAGGTATAGATTGATTACAACTCTAAAAGATGGGTCCCTTGTACCAATAAAAGGGGAAAATTAGTATTCTACCTTAGTAAGGGAAAACTTGTAGTGTTCCCAAGATATGAATGGAGTAATCCAATGGAAGATTATGTCTATAACCTTGAGCCATAAGTGTCAAAGGAAGTGGATAGGATGGGTGCATTAGTGTATACATTGAAGAGCATTGTCACTCATTAGTGGGTAGCGTAAAATATTGGCTTGCCAACATGGCAAGGCATGAAGGTAGCCATTTTCACTAGATTTGGAGAGAGTAATGACGACCTAGACATCTCAGCCTACTTTGGTGACTCTGACCCTATCACATATATACATTTTTATGAAGAAACATGGACTATTTATGGTGAAAATTCCCTAAAGAATCTATGGGTGTATGCCTTATATAGGACCTTGAAGACTTGGGTATAAAAATGGTACATAGTCAATGAGATGCATCACAAGATAGCCAATTCGGATGCCTTTAAGGAATGGTTTATTCACACCTTCTCCTTTTCTTCATCAAACCTTGAATTGATTGAGTTATTATAGGTAGTTTGAAGGTCAGTGATTGAATACACCATAATAATTGAGGAGTACATAAAAAACATACTTGGTGAAAAGGGGTTAGCACTCCCAACCTTCTTTAAAGAGAAAACTCTTAATGGTGACTCTAGTGAAGAATATGATGACACATGGAAGGTGTGCAACTAGAATAATTTGATGGGCAAAAATAATTTAGTATGCCATGTTGAAGATAACACCCTAGAAGAAGAAGACCCTACCCATCTTTGGGTAGAAATAACCAAGGGTAGTATACAAGTTGAGGATTCACACTTTGAGAAGAATGAACCCTACCGAGTGCTATTAATAACTACTAAGTTTGATATTAGTTTAGAGGGGGAACTAAAAATTGCCACTCTAGGTGCCTATTGGTCTGACACAGAACTGGCATGCATTATAGATCTCATGAAAGAATTCTAAGACTTATTCCTCAAAACTATAGAGATATGAAAGGCACACATCCATTCCTTAAGAATATAAACATCAAACTAGTTGATGGCACAAGACCCATCAAGAAGCAACCTTATAAGATGAACCCAAATCTTTAGCTAAAGTTAAGATGGAGATCAACAACATGTGAGTCATAGGCATCATCTATCCCATGCATGAAAACAAATGGGTTATCCCCATGGTCATCAACATTAAAAAGGATGGGGGCATCTAGATTTGTGTTGATTATAGACTATTAAATACCACCTGCATAAATAAACCCTTCCCAACTCTGTTCATCCATAAAATATTGGATGGTACCATAGGTTGTGAGATATACACCTTTACTAATGGGTTCTTAGGATATCATCAAACATAGATCAAGAAGGAAGACAAACCCAAAACCACCTTTGTGACTACATGGGGTTATTTTACTTACAATATGATGCCCTTTGGGCTGAAAATGCACCAATTGTGTTCTCCCGAGTGGTGATCACCACTTTCAAAGACTTCATTCATAAGTTCATCTAAGTATACTTAGACAATTAGACAGTGTATGGGTTAGTGAAGGATTAGTATGAAAACTTTTTCCTTATGTTTAAAAGGTGTAGATAGTTTTAAATTTCATTGAACCTCAAGAAGTGTGTTTTTGAAAAACCATTTGGCACTTTGATTAGGCACATCATCTGCAAGGATGGTCTACTCATTGATCTGACAAAGATTTCAATCATCCTCTAGCTCTAGACCCCATAAATGTAAAAATATGTTCACACCTTTATTGGACATGTTGGGTACTACAAGAAGTTCATAAGGAACTATGTTAAGATTGTAGCACCACTAGAAGAGCTCTTATGAAAGGATAACCCATTTTATTGAGACACAATGCAGGAAGATGCATTTAAGACCCTAAAGCTCAAACTAATAAGTACATCTAGTTCTATGATTGCTGCCATTATTATGTAACCAAGTAAGGGAAAAATGGATCATCATATTTCCTTTGCAAGTAGAAAACTAACCAAGGCAAAACAAAACTACACCATAGTTGAGAATGAGGCACTTGTTATGGTCTATGCCTTACAAAAAATTCCAAAAATATTTATTAGTGACTCCCTTAATTTTATTCACTAATTATGAGGCACTCAAGTACCTAGGGAACAACCCCATTTTGCATGGATGCATTTGTCAATGGATTGTTTTGTTTCAGGAGTTTTAGTTATTTATTGTAGTAAAGCCTAAAAATTAAAACTTGATCCTAGACCATCTATCCCACATCAACTCAGGCAATGCAATAGTGCCTATCAAAAATGATATGCCTAATGCATAACTTATAAGGTCTAGCATGTCCCTAAATATTTGGTAGAGATCTCCATATTTATAACCTTTGGATCTGCACCCTAGACTATGATGACTAAGGAGAAGAAGTAGCTTTAATTCATGCTACCCCTTTTAAACTCATTGGTAGGGAATTGTATAGGTTGAACCATGATGATGTCATGTGTCAATGTGTCCTAAAGCATGAATGGGACTTAGTATTGCAAGAGGTGCAGAGGGGATTATTAGAGGCCATTGTGTTAGAGATGTAATGATGTACAAATTAATAACATTAAGCTTATGGTGGCCAACTCTATTTTATGATGTAAAAGAGTGTGCTACAGCTTGTGACACCTACCAATGCATGGGAAAATTAAACCATCAAGATGAGATGCCTCTCATCCCCATCCTTTCCTAAAAACCATTTGAAAATGGGCCATTTACTTTATTGGGCCTATTACTCCTGCTACAAAGCACACATGCACATGATACATTTTGATTGCCATAGTTTACTTCACCAAAAGGGTTGAAGCAGTGCCAACCAAAGATTATACAACCACCACTATAGTAATATTTCTTTGAGATAATATCATTAGTTGTTACGGATGCCCACGTATCTTGACTAGTGACCATGGTGTACATTTCATCAATGAAACTGTTCAGATCTTACTAACTAAATATATGGTGGTACACCATAAAATGACCCCTTACCATCCCCAAATAAATGGCACCATAAAGGCATTTAATAAAATATTAGGGATGTGCCTCATAAAAATATGTGACATTGGTTACAAATATTGGGATGACTATGTGTCAATAGTATTATGGGCCTATTGCACTACATACAAGTGCCTAAACAAGGCTATACCATGTCAACTGGTGTTTTCCATAGAGGTCATTTTACCTAAGCAATTCCTAGTACCCTCATTACGCATCATGTGTATTGGTTGGTTAGATGAACATGAATCTTTAAGCATATATCTGGAATACTTGGAATGCCTAGACGAGACATGCACCCGAGCATGGTGGAGTCAGTAGGTAGAAAAGGCATGTCAGAAGGTATGGCATGATAAGCACATCAAATGCAAGGTATTTACGAAAGGTGCACTGGTCTTGTTATATGATTCTAAATAACTCAATCATCTAGGAAATCTATAGATTAGGTGGGTAGGACCTTATGTCATCTATATTATATTAGAAACTAGTGCATGAAAGCTACACACATTGACAGGTGAAATGCTCCCTGGGCATTTCAATGGCACTAGATTGAATCTCTAATATCACTAGATTAGTTTTGTCCATATTAATATTTGGCATAATCTAAATCTTTACTTATGTTATTTATTTTGTGTTGAGTGAATAAGTATGGCACTTTTAGGCCTATAAGAGACCTCTTTTGGTGATTACACGCATAAATCTATTCATGTGAGTTGAGCACAGTTACTTTATAAGTGCCTAAAGCTAAACACCTACTTTTATGGGAATGTGAAGTTTGAAAGATTAAAAAAGTTGTAATTATAAGTTGATGAAGGAAGGTGCATAATATGTTCATGCATAAGAAATCAATAGGTGATAATGAGGCATTGGAGGACCAACACAAGTATTTGTATGGGCTAAGGAAATCCAAATCAAGATAAATTAAAGCACAAAAAAATTGACCAAAAAAGAGAGGCATGCTTGTAAGGAAGCACAACACTGAGAAAAGATGGAATCAAGGAGGTTGAATCATGTGCATACGAAGTGTTGTACCCAGGTTGCCATAAAAAGAGGCAAAGGTCATGACAAGTTGAACCAAGCATAAGATGATGACCATCGAGATAGATGGCACCCACCCAATAGTTGATGGTAAGTGACCATTTTAATTACCTATCACTTCATCGAATAAACCATTAGCCAAGTTAATGCTATGATGGTGGAAGAATAAAGATCCACAATAAATGAATAGTTGGTGATGGATTTTAGTTGATTTCATAGGATAGCATATTTCAATAAATCCATGCACCACCAGTTATCAATGCAATAGCTAAAAACATATTATAAAGGGGTGAATGATAGACTTTAATAGGTTATTAACCTTTGTAAGAATTCAAAATAAAGTACAAAACCAAAGCCATTAAAATTAGAGAGAACCATAACCCTTCCAAGTAAGAATGAGTGAACAACGACAAGATTGCATTCTACTTTGATTTGAAAAGGAGACAAGTGGAGAGAAATAGATAGATAAATAGGGTAGTAATTTTTTTACATAATGACCAAGTCACCATTAAAGGCTCAAAAAGCTCAAGAGTTGAACATAGAGTCATAATTCCTATAATTGTAAAGAAGTGCCAAGCACAATTTTAGGCTTTGATAAAATTAACCAGCTATGATTCAATAGCAATAGGTTTATAATCAGAAAAAGGAGGCTAAGCACAGGTTCATTTTAGGTATAGAAGGATGTGAAGAAAGCATGAGGAGTCAAAGAAGCAGCTACCATGAAATGAGAGGTGTAGCTGATGGAAGGGATAAGTGTCATGGAAGTAGATTTAGAAACAAGTATAAAGCTCACCTATAGATAAATAAAATTCCCCTAGAGGTCATGGTGGGGGAAAAGTGGTTGTCATTCATGCACATGTGCAAAATTAAGGACTGCAACCACCAGACAAGGAGCAATGTGCAAGAGTTAAATAGGATTAGATGGTAGACACAGGGAAGAAGATAAAGGTGGGTGTCATACTCTTTGATGTCTCCATTAGAGATAAATTGTCAACCACATGCACCTTACAACTATTTGAGCTATCAATCTTTGGCAAGCCAAAAGAGTTGGTCTAATTTCTCCTATTATGTGTGCATGGTGACCATTTTTAGTTCATAGGATATCACATGAGGATCTTGATGAGCCTCCTTAGTAGAACCATGGGACTACCTAGTGCAGGGGTAGATATCCATGAGGTGATGGAAGATGAAATGGAGGATGAAAGGGTCATAAAACTCTTTGGCTACTATAAGTTAGGGTTTATGTTCCCCATCAAGGACATCTAAAACCCTACTACAAGGGTAGTGGTGCACTTGGTTAGCTCTAAACTATGCCCTAGTAGTTGGTGGTCCTACATTAGTAAGACCTTTTTGTTCATTACCCACCACATGGTGCAAGGGGTGAAATTCAACTTCTCCAAGTTCATTGCTAAGGAGATTGTCAATAACGTGCAAAAGTGACATTGAATGCATGAAACCTTTTGATGGGGGTATATGTTGATTTTGATAGTGATGAAGGAGATAGGTGTGTCTAATGGTGATGAATACCACCTATGGGTATTCTTATCCAACAATGAGTCCTATATGATGCAGTATCAAGATTTCATTTACCCACCTAGCTTCTCATAAAACTAAAAGACTAGGGTACAAGGGTGGTATGATAGGTACATAGAAGCCTTTAGGAAGGAAAAACACATCCTTTAGGAAATTTCCTAATAATTGGTGGGAATAAAAACCTTTTTCATAAAGCATCCCTTCTATGTTGTGCACCTAGTGCTCACAAATGAGAACTTGTTAGGGTAGATCTGCTTGCCTTACACATTCTCGGCCAAGTATTTCATGGTAGTGCTAAGTAGAATCCCCAATGCATAACAACTTGAGATCTTAGTCAAGATCATGGATCAAAATAGAAGGAGGATGAGGTGACATTTCATGCACCCCAAAGCCAAGGCCACTAAAGTTGAGGAAGATGACACTAACAGGATGAACATCCATCCCCTCCAAAGAGTGATAATAAATGAGAGGATCTTCAAACTCTACTATGAAATGAAGTCGCATAAGAAGGGAGGTGATCTTAGAAAGGATGATGATCCCCCTCCTTAGTTAGCAATGAGGGGAAGGTTATGCTGAAGCTATAGGAGAAGATTCTCTAAAATGAATGGGGAGAGAAGTTTGAAGAAATCACAGAGCACATCCAGTTGAAAATTACCTTTGAAGAGATAATTACACCCCCTAATCCAAAGAAGTGTGTGAACTTTGCACAAGAGAGTGTTTATTCTAGTAAGAAGCATAAGAAAAATACCAAGGGACCTATTTCATTCATGACTATAACTCTTGTAGATATCGAGAAAGAGGGGACCCTCATTCCCATAATAGAGGAGGAAACTGGAGAAGATCGAGCAGGGACCTATATCCTACAAATAGGAAGAGGAGAAGAGGATCTAAGTGCCAAGTGCCAAAAATGTATAGGAATCCCTACAAAGCAGTATGACTACCATGCTTGAGGAAACAAATGAGTCGATAATCCCCTCATCTAGCAAAGAAGCCTCCACATCACCTCTGCAAACAAAAGAGGAGAAAAGAAGGGTTTGGAAGAAGATGGGATTGAGATATGAGGACATCAATAAGGTGTTTGCACTTTAAGAGAAGTGGAAACATGAAAATGAAAAGGAATTGGCTAAGTTATAGAAAAGAGCCTTGAAGGTTCCCATAAGCATAGGACCAATAGTTAAAATAGTTAGGTAAGCACCAAGTGCCCCCATCAGGAAGGTAGAAGAAGCTGCACAAGAGGCATGCCTGAGTAGAGAAGGTCTGCCTAAATTTAAAAAGGTGATATTGGGGCCTTAGAAAAACAAAGAGAGATAGTAAAAGAAACCCAACAGCAACAAGGTGATGTTGGTACCAAAGGAATTTCCTTAGAGGTGAGTATTGAGAAACCTTAGGGTGAAGAAATGGATGAGGGGGATAAGTTTAAGGAATAAACCCCGAGGGATAAAACAAGTGAGTCCTCTAAGGAGAGTGCCAAAGATAGTGGTAGTACCAGTGAAGAAGAAGAATCATAGATAAAAAAGTTGTCATCAAGAAGTATGAAAAGATTCTAATATAAAGGAGGAGTAGAAGGGATGGGTGGATGAATAACTCTATATGTATGACATTATGCCCCCCAAGCCACCACAACTAAGATGTACAAACAACTCTTGTTCACGTTAGATGACTACATGGATAAGCCCTAATTTGAGGTGCCTTGGGCAGATACTTTGAGCCTAGAAAATCTTAATGAGGGTCAAGACTCCCTCCTTATTAAACCTCATGCCATGAACCTAGTCTAATCTGGGAATGCACCGCTCAGGATGGCCATAGAAGTTGTACACCAAAACATCATCAATGATGGTAAGGTGAGAAAATGGAAAAGGCTCCATAAAAAATCCAAGGATGAAGCACAAGACACCAAATTCAAGATGGAACAACTCTATGAGCATATGAAATTAGTTGAACCATCTCTTCTAATTGACATCGATACTTCAAATCTTTTAGAGGTCAATAAAATTTGTATGTTGGTGGAACAGATACTCCCAAGGTTAAAACCCAAGTTGGTGTAATAAGAAGAAGAAGATCCCAACATCACACTATAGAAGGAGCTATTTGATAAGCTCCAAGAGGTAGATGACATCTTTGCTAAGTTACAAGAGGGTGTGGATTTAGTAGATACCATTTTATTAAGCTTCTCCAACCAAGCCTCAATTATAAAGGTGTACCAAAAATAGGCAAAGGAAGAGAAGGAGAAGTTGATGGCATAAGTGTACTCAGTAGCCAAATTAGAGTGGGTGAAAATCATGGGAAGCATCAACATGCTCATCGACCAAATCAAGGATTAAGAGTAAAATTTGAAATCACTCTTTCATGCTCTATAAACTAAGGCATGTGAGAAAGGAGCAATCCTAGATGGAAGTGTGGAAAAGGCAAATGCCAATGTCAAGACCTTCTAAAAAGAATTGGATAAAATTAATGTGCTTACACTCAATGCTATATATTTCAAGATATATAACATTTTCAAAGAAATAAAACTCTCCATTAATGTATTTTAAGACTTCAGTGCTGAACTCAAGGAAAATGCACCTGAGTTCTACACTTCCAAGAGCTTGACAACCTAGTCTGAGGATGGAATAAAGTTTTTCATGGGGTAATATTGGGCCCATAACGCATTAAGTAAATGATTCATGCCAACATAACATCCACGTAGGCGTGAAGGAATAATTTCATGTAGTGGTTATCCCTTTCACATTTTGACACCAGCTAGAGGGTACAATGCATATCTCATGCGAGCTGGTAGACGATTAATTATCTCCTTGATTTATAGGGTATCTTCTAAGATTGTCAAGATGTGGTTACTACAGCACAAAGTTCATACGGTTATGGAGCTAAAGGTGATGATGACCAAGCCTCAACTCGACACTCAGTGTGCACCTTCCACCCTGGTGAACATGCTCCTAAAATCTACTTAAGGAGCTCAAGCCACATGAATATGAGAGATGGAGAATTGTAGTAGATATTTGGTAAAATGAATCCTCATTAGATAGTGCTTTGACATCCACTAGGCTTAAGAATAGAATGGAAGCCATGAAGGCTCTATTTATAAGTACCCAAGCTCATTTATGAGCCTCTCGATCATTAAGTAGTAAAAGTTGAGCATATACTTTGTTGTGAATGTTATGAACTCTATAATTTGTTTTGAACTATAATTAATGATGAAGTTGTTGCATCAACACATAATGTGTTTGACTTACGCATCTTTGGTATTATTTTTGCAATGAGTAAAGGTTGTAATGTCATATTTTAATTATGTTAAGAAATGTTCATGCATGTTATTGGTTCACATTTTTAATATAATCCTTATAAAAATTCATGATGTCATCATAACTCTGTATAGAGAATAAGTATAGGTTCTACGCCAAGTATTCCTATCCTTATTAGGAGCATGTGTCTAGCATGAGTAATTTGAGTGGAAGTATCCTTGTGAAACCTTAAGAACATAGATGCCACCAAACTTAGTCCATCAAAGGATTGTACCTTTGAATCTACTTAAATCTTTTATCTAATTACATAAGACCCCTTAATTGAAGTCTCATGCCATGGCACAACTAGCCCAATGCGGGCCTCGGTTCTTTCTCAATCATGCTTCAAGTGAGTGCATAATGCCTATGCCTTATGTGGGTCTATGCCAACATGGCCAAGTGTTAAAATGTTGTTGAGTGCAAAGGGAGTATCCCATGATTGTGCTTGGTTGTAATAAACTAAGAATTAACTAAGATAAAACACTTTTTTCTACAATAGAGATAGTCATCTATAAGACTATAAGAGAAATAATGAAAATAAAGAGTTTAAAGGTGTCTTAAAGCACTCCCTAGACTTGAAATGAATGATAAGAGACCTATCTTGATGAAGGATTAGTCACTCTCAGTATTTGGTGTCATGGTGGATTTGAAAAGGGTTAACATGAAACTCCATACTCAGACCTTTTTATGGCTATCATCTATAGCTAGTTAAGGAAATGGTCTTGAACATTGAGTATGTTGATGGAGTTTGGAATTCAAGGCAAGAAGAAGGTCTTAAGACATAAATGATATGATACATAACCATTGAGAATGTATCTACTTGTTTGAATAGGTGTGAATATTGGTTTTATACCTATGAAGTAATATGATCAATCAAAACTTCTTCAAATTAACACCTACAGTTAGCTAGTATTAGAAGTGCACCTTTGACAGTGAATGTGGGTAAGGTTTAGACACTTCAGTACATTGAGAGTGTGTTGAAGACATCAATAACAATAGGATAGAGCCTTTTTAAATTTTATGACTGGTTTGGAAGACCTAGGATGTCCGACATAAACTCAGACCTTCAAATCCATACATATAGCCTATTTAATCTTTGCCTTGAATGGTGAGGGATAGTAACAAATAGAGTTTCAAGATTTTGACAAGATGTTTAATTGATTAATGATAATTAATTTTAGTATTTTTTGTTGTATGAAAGACTCCTAAAACACTAAGTCTACAAGCTAATTCTAAATGCACATGTATAGGTAGTGAGAAACCTAAAAGACTGCTCAAGTGATTCAAGTTCTCTCTAAAACCTAAGAGTGGTAAGTGTATTTTTGAAGGATATAAATAAGATAAGTTTTTCTCAACTCATCAAGAGTTTTAAAATAGGGGTCACAGACCTAAATGGATCTACACAGTCTTGGATTGATAAACAAGTATTCCTACCTTGATTAAAAAGGGGAGTTATTAGCCTCAAGAGAGAAAGGAATGTGTGAATTGGAGAAGAGTCTTGAAGTGATTATATAATCTCACAAAGCCCTCTGACTAACCTTTAAACCTATCAAAAATCTTTCATACTCTACCTACTCAAT
Source organism: Torreya grandis (assembly GCA_037957365.1). Lineage (NCBI taxonomy): Eukaryota > Viridiplantae > Streptophyta > Pinopsida > Cupressales > Taxaceae > Torreya > Torreya grandis. The sequence continues at coordinate 559,217 of JARHVA010001181.1, read as the reverse complement.
CCAGTAAAAACACAGGGCTATTAGGAGCTTTACTTGCTTTGGAAGGGGTTTAGAGACTACAAAGAGTTCTTGAGGAAAATAAGGTAACTGAAGGTGCTTAATAGAGGATGAAAATAACATATCAAAATTTTATGCTCAAGCAAAGAATGGAAACATTGATAGACATTGCTCAGTCCTAATAGACCTATTGCATGCTCAAGCCTACTAATCAGAGTTAAGAGATGATGGCTAGTCAAGACAAGTTGAATAAGACATTGAAAACCTTGAGGAGGATGGAAAAATGTTTGATATAGCTTTAAATCACTCAATATGACCCTCATCTTAAGCAATAATATGGCAATAAACATGGCAAACCCTGTTTAGTCTTGCAGTCTTAAGCACATACACAACCTGTACAAGACTATTAGTCCTAAAAGGATGAAACAAAGTTAGTTGGAGAAAACTAAGACATGGAGAACCTTTAATAAATGGAGAGGTACTTGAAAAAACATTCCATGAAGTCATAGAGTCTTGATAGAGAGAGTAAAGGGAAGAAAATAGTTAGATAGGGTATGATAGTCAGTTTGGATTGTAAACTATAGGCCTAAAGTAATGAGAGTGAAGGTAATTTTGATGAAGAAAGGTGGAAAGATAAACATTGGAAGGTGATAAGGAAGACCTCAATGATCTCATGAAGGTCACTAGAGGTCAAATCAAACTCATACAAACACCTATAGACCCCAAATTATTCTCAGACCTCTCAGAATGCTTGTTTCCAGTCGATAGGCTATCTTGCATTACTTGATATGGATCACACATGATGCATGGGATCCTAAGATTCTAGGGAATATTACTACCCTAATTTAATTTAAGTTTGTGTAATTTTTTAGATGATTCATGTGTCCATATTTAATAATCATCGTGAAGAGTTCAAACCACTTTTAGGTTGCCTAAGAGAGTCATAAGGACCCAATGAGAGGGAAATGAAATTCTATGCCTTCAAATAAATGAGATGGACTTCCAAATGACCTATAACATCTTCAAAATTCCCCTAATAATCATCCCATGCCATTAGATGGTATGATATTGTATACAATTGTATGGATTAGGTCTAAAATGACTAATTTTTTCTATTTTACAAGTCTATACAAGTAGTTAGAAATTCAAATATGGCATAGAGGTAAGGGAGGATGTTTTCTAAGTTGATCACACACTTTTTTTGGTTTTGGCATGATTTGGGAGGTTTTAGAATCATTTTTCAATCTCGTGGTAGGGAGGCCTAATTAAGGCCTAGTTAGGAGAGAGAAAGGGTAGAAAAGGACATCACTCACTCTCAAAACCTAAAATTCAACCTAGAGCTGAAAGAACATAGAGGATACTATAATATTCAATTAGATATTTAGGATCAACTATAATTTTATCTACCCAATGATTTTTTTTCTATTTTAGGGCTACAAATAATGAGGCCTAATTCAGGGTTTTGGTAGAGAATGACTTGTTAGGGTAGGTTTGAGGCCTCAAAATCAATTGTTACAAGTCCAATATGATGTGAATAGGACATCCATGAATTTTGGATGAACTAAAGTAATTTAAACCAAGTTTTGGCACTTGTGTGAAAAGTAGGCCTTGTTGTTACATCAATTTGCACCATTGGAGAGGGTTCTTTAGGTTCTCTCCAATTGAGCTACATTATGGGAACAACCCCAGGCTGTGGGTCACCTACAGTGGGTTTGGACCTCTAGAGAAGGATAGATTCCACCTTATGGACCACCTATAATAATGTTTGCACTGGGAAAAGGGTTAAATAAGGGGTAAAGGGCTCCTAAGATGGCTAAAAGGGTGGTACACCAAATTTAAATGAGAACTCACATAAGCATGAAATAAACACTAAAGAAGCATAAGATAATGCTAACTCACACAGTCTCATAAAACTATATAGTTGCATAAGTATTTCATAACTTAAGTTCAAGAAGCAAATAATGAAGGCAAAGAGGAGTTCTACAACTCACTAAGAGCTTGCATAAATGATATAAAGAACATTAACTTAGACTTGTAACTACCTTGGAGACACCTAAAAAATGAACAAGAAAGAAGGAAAATGGGCATGGAAGATTTCCCTTCACAATTCCATCATGCACAAGCTTTACTACACACAATTTAGAGGGGAGAGATAGGTAAAGAAAGTATATATTTCTTCAATATGTCTTTCATACAAATTTTGATAGAGTCTAGCCTTATCAAATGAGAGTCTTTTCACTTTCCAAATTGAGAGAGAGTTTCTTATCAAAAGTGAGAGAGACTTTTCTTCTAAAATTTGAGAGAGAGCTACAATGTGTCAAAAAATGAAAGATATAGAGAAAGGGGAGAGAGGGGGGAGTACACCATCCTAGATCATTAATTAAGCTACCACCACCTTTTGATCAAATCAAGATTAATACATCATAGACACAATAGCCTTTATTTGTCCCAATAGCCTTTGAATCTTCTCATTGGTTGAGCAATATACTAGAGGACAAGAATGTGTCTAATATGATGAGTCATGATCATGCTATGAATCAAAAATCCTTAGAGACCCTAAAAATATTTTAAATGGTCCAGCTACTTTCCCCAACTACCAGATCTCCATCTTGAAATTTAATGCCATCTTCCACTTGGCCTACTTGTGAAGATAAAATATCCATATCTATAATTCTGACAGAACCATCACCATGTCTGCATTTAGTGGCTATCTATCTACCGTGATTTATTTATGTTTACATCTACCCTAACTTAGATACGAACCTTTACTATAGATTGAAAACCAATCCAAATTATTGGTTTTTGTATAGTCATTATATTGATGAAGATCCATAGATTACATAGCTTTGTTCTAGACCATAGATTACATCTTATGCTTCTAAAATTTATGATATCTAAGGACTTATTATACGCATAATTGAAAACATAAGAAAATTGAGTTTACATGATCTAGATCCTCCAATAGAGGTCTCAACTGAGCCTCAATGGAATCTTTTAAAACATTGTTCGTGGTTCAACCTAAGTTGAATTTGACCTATGTTTGAATTCCCTTATCTTTTAACTTTTAAAAAAGGATATCGATCTTGATCTAAGCCTTCTCAAATTGTGTCATTTGTCAGCTCTTCATTCACTATTATGATCCTAATATCAGCTATTTGACTTCTTAACCTTATACACATCATTGATATCCCTTTTTATGAATGAACATGACACATATATCTTCTATTAGTCTAACATGGTTGAGACACTCATTATATTCTCATTTATCTTAAGATCTACTGATCTTTTGACCCATTGCTCATCCTTAGATTTGCATTGTATATTTATATGCACAGCATCAATTTGCTTGGACCCACTGACTTTTTCAATCGATGCATATAATTAGATCTCTATAAGGGCACCCAAGATCTTGTCACTTATCATCTTTATGTTTATTCTAAATTTTTGACTTGATTTTCACCATTGTTCTTTGATGTACGATCAATTATGCACCATTAAATATTTGGGACCCACTAACATCATTAGGTTACCACTTGTTTTTGGGTTTAACTTGAGCTCCAAAAACTTAGACACTTGTCAGATCTACATTTAACCTTAGAACATTTGAATTTAAATGGCTATTTTCCATAGCTTTAACTTGATGTTTGCATGCACATCTTACTCTGCAACTCTAAATTTGAAGTTTTATATCTTGAAATAGAAAAGACATCAAGATATGAAATTTTTAAAGGATGATTTAGGCATGAATAATTTCATGTCCATGTGGTATTTTGGTCCTGATAGGCTTCCTAAGCATACTTATTAAATACACAATCAAGCTTACCCATTTATTTTTACATGACGTGCCATGATGGTTTGGTCTCTCTAGACTTGTGCAAGAAATGGTTGTCCCTTTAGAAGGCTCCAATAAACTTCTAAGACTTTGTGTAACCTAATTCATGCCCTTGAATGCTTGAAACACCATGAAAAACTACTGTATCTTCTTCCCTTGTAACTTTAGACCTATTTCAAAACTTGCTTCTCAAAGATCAATAAAACACAATTTAAGCTTGCTTAAAGTGTTTCAAAACCTTTGTAAGCAATATGTGATCTTCTTCTTCTAATTTTGGTTCACTCATTCCATCCAAAACTCTACTCATATTTTCAAACCATTTATAGGCAAAATATCCTTATGTGGGCCAAATTTGGCCAACATTTTTGGTGACATCTTGGGGTCGCATGCCTATTATGCAAAGACTAGTGGCCTTAAAATGATCCATTGGGAATCTAGAGTATCATATATTTTCTCTCAGCTGATGTGAGACTGAATCAAAGCTGACCCTTTCTAAAACTTCCTCATGAAGCAAAAGGGGATAAAAGAGCAAAAAAAATAATTATGCCATAAGCACTTATTGAAAGGGAAACACATAACTGAAAGGAAATTTGCTCAAGGCACTTAGAAGAAAACATAGAAAACTACTTTAATATGTTATAATATAATACAACACTTGCAAACTCTTCTAATAACAATGATTTAAATGAATGCCATTGACTGGGATGGGTAATACCTCTCCATCTAGTTGGGCAAGCTAAAAAGCATTATTTTGTTTACATCCATGGATCAAATAGGGATCACTCCACAAGCTATCAAATTGGGTATGGTTGCCTGGCTTGGCCTTATTTGAGTCCCATTTGAGGACTAGGTCCCCTTCCTTGAAGTTCCTTGCTATGGATCTCTTGTAAAAATCTTTCTTGACTTGACATGATGTGACTTTAATGTCTTTATCGTAAGGTCCCTAGTTTCTTTAATCTCCATGAGTTCTATCATCTTCACGTTCATAGGCTCATTCTCCATCAACTCAAGCTGATAAGCTAACTCTAATACAAGCAGTTTAAGAGAAATGGAAAATTTAGCTTCCCTTCCATATACAAAGACATATGGAGAATTATTAATGGTAGCTTTGGGAGTCACTATGTCAGCCCATAAGGCTATCTTTAGCTTTGTATGCTACACTCTTTGATTCTCTTCTATAGTCCTCTTGATATTCCTTATCAAGTTATTATTTATGGACTCTGATAGTCCATTGCCTTAGGCATAGTAATTTGAAGATGTACTAAGGTAGATGCCTAGCCTAAGTGCTCATTCACTTGTCTTCATACCAACAAATGCTAAGGCATTATCTAAAATTATAGTAACTAGGACACCAAACCTGGTTACTATGTTGTCATAAAAGTCCAATATTATTCTTTCATTGGCTTCTTTCAAGGTGATTTCTTCTACCCAATTCATGAAGTAGTCAATTGTAGTGACCACCCATTTATGTTCTACACTTGAAGGTGGATTTATCAGTCTTATGAAGTCCAACCCCTATTTCATGAAAGGTTATTCCACTTGGATTGGGTTGACTGGAACATATGTTAATCTTTGTTTGCCTATAAATAGAGCACACTTATGGCATTTATTGACCCATGTATAGGCATCCTTGAAGAGTCTAGGCCAGTAATAACTAGCTCCCATCACCTTTACGATTGTTATTCTTGGAGCAAAATGGCCTCCTGTAGGTCCATCATGAAACTGCTCCAAGAGCTTTATCACTTGATTATCATCAATGCACCTAAAAATTACCCCATTAAGGTATTTTCTAAATAAAACCCCATTATTCGATGCATAAGGTATGGAATGAAGTCTAAAATACCTTCTTTTTGCTCTGTCCAAACCTTGGGGACATTCTCTTGTCATCAAGAAATGTGTCATATCTTGGAGTTAGCTATTATGAAGTGGAGGTGCAGCATCTATTTGTGAGTTGTCTTATGTTACCAAAAAAAATTATCTTCTTGAAGGTCATCCACCATATGCTCACACAAGCCTTTGCCTCTTATCAATTTAGTGACTTTGATTTCCACATAATACTCTATGACCTTGGTAATCCAGCCTACTCTTTTCTCATTCAAATCTTTGTTGAGGATAAAGTCACTCACTCTAGGATGAGACACCATAAGATGAACCCTACTATTGAAAATCATTTCCCTGAACCTTTTAAGGCTTCTCAAATCTATAAGAACCTAATTTTCTATAAAAGTGTACCTCACCTCATATCCTTCCAGCCCTTGACTAAAAAAGGCAATTGGCTACTTAAGTCCCTCACCATTCTTCTGCATCAACATAACTAATATGTTTTCAATGTTGGAAAAGGTGTAAAATATGAAATCCTTTAATAAATTAGGATTCATGAGTGAAGGTGTTTAGAAGATGGCTTGCTTGATCACCTTAAATGTTGTTTTTCCTTCATTTGACTAAGCAAACACTTGGCTCTTCTTTAACATGCTAGTGATTGGTTTGACCAGGTTTGTAAAACTAGGTATAACACTTATCACAAATTTTATCTTCCCAAGGAATCTTTGGATTCCTTTCTTGTGCTAGGGTAAAGATCAAGCCAGGATGGCACTTATTCTATGAAGATCAATGGATAATCTTTCTTTTGAAATAATGTGACCCAGAAGTTTGCCTATATAAACAACAAACACACATTTCTTAGGATTTAAAGAGATCCCATACTCTTTTCATCTTTCAAAGATCAACCTTAAATGATTTAAGTGTTCAAAGGCTTTCTTAGAGAAAATAGTGATGTCATCTAAGTAGACCAGCACCATTTGATTCAACAACCCTTGGAAAGCCATGTCCATGGCTCTTTGGAAAGTGGCCCCAACATTTGACAATCCAAAAGGCATATTTTGGTAAGAATGTGTACCCCACTTTGTGGTGAAGGAAGTCTTATATTGATCTTCTTCTCTCACCAGCACCTGGTTGTATCTTGAATATCCATCTAAAAGGGAGAAGCATTCTGAACCAACAACTATCAAAAGGAGTTATTCCATAGATGGTAAGGGGTAGTGATCTTTCAAAGAGACCCTATTCATATCCCTTAAGTCAACACACAATTTGATTTCCCCACTCTTCTTCCTCACAAGTACCAAATTGTCTACCCATGAGGAGTGTTTAATGGAAAAGATGATCTTGGATTCAACTAACTGGGTCAATTATTTCCTCATAAACTCTTCAATTTTGGGGTTTATAGGCCTCTGCTTCTACCTATTAGGCTTGGCATTAACCTCTAGTTCTATAGTGTATTAGGACATCTTGGGATCAAAGCCTCTTAAGTCACTATACTCCCAAGCAAAGATGTCTGCATATTTTTTACAAAGTTCTATGAAAGCATGCCTCTTAGATTTAATGCTTACCTTCCCAAGCTTGAGGATCTTGTCTTTCAAGATAAGGACTCTTTCATAGTTCTCTTCATTTGTTAACATCACTACCTTATCTTTTCTCATATGATCTCCTTCATGAAAGAGACCTTCAAGGGTGACTAGCCCTTTAGGAAGCTTGTTGGATTTCAAAGAAAAAATTTGCTCCTGCTACTGATGTTGAAACTTCTCTTGGTTTATGAAGGAGAAATTTTCTTCCTATTGAAAGAAACAAGAAATCTAATTGTCATTTTTAATGACCTACTAATGAGCTTCATTTTCTAGCATTGATGGTCTTACTACCACTTTAACATGTGACTTCACCTTGGTCTTTTTTAAATCATTTAGGATATTAAATTGAGCCCCCATAGATTCTAACCTATCAGTATGTCCATTTTGGTTCCTTGGAATTGCTTGGATTTTAAAGGCCTCAAAATATTTAATTAGGTCCCATAATCCATGTTTGTAAGACTTCATCAGGGGATTCTTAGTGATATTCTAGCCTTTAACCTAGTGTACTATCAACTTACTATGCCCATAAACTTGTAATTGTTTGATCCCTCTTATTATCCCATTGAATTCCATGGATATTACCATCATATTTTGTTACATTGGAAGAGAAACTAAATTAGAACCTGTAAGAAGAGAAATACTTGTCATTTGAGTGGGATACAAGCATTGCACCTGCACCCACTCCATGTTTGTTCCTTGAACCATCAAAGAACAATTTCCATAAGCCACTAGGATCTTTTTGAGTTTCGATGAGGGTTGTCATGGATTTTTTCTCTTCATTTAAGTAATATACACCCATGTTTATTTCTTCAACTCCTTTCAAGCGATCAATTGACTGATTGTCATTCCATAGTTCATCCAAGAACATGTCTGGTATCTCCTCATGGTGAGTGCTTAATTCTTGACCAAATGTGAATTTATCCTCATCAAAGATGGTGAAATTTAGGTTTATGTTATCTATCCCATAGGTTCAATGTGAAATTATGCAATGGACTTAGTCTTGATAGACATTTTAGTCCTATATCTTGTTCTGAATGTCATGTATGACCAATCTGCTTCATGATAACCTCCAATATTTGTAGTGAATTATTTGGATAAACATAAGGCAAAGTGAGGAGGCACATCAAGGATAAATACATCTTGAACCACTAAGACAATAGGATAATCATGCAATATCAAGTTGAGATCTTTAATGATACCAGATGGCTTGGTGGAAGAACCATCAAATTATATAACTCCTTTAGACTAGGGTTCATATTTTAGACCAAGATGATCAACTATGGACTTTGGCATTACTAAGGTGATATCCCCATTATCTACCAATAAATTTTGCACTAAAGAGTCACCAATTATTATTGAAATGTAGAAGGGAGGAGGTTTAACCACCTTACTTGGTTACCCTTCACTAGGTCCTTTGGTTGCATTGGTGAGAGCCATGTTTTCTTTGGTGGGTTCCTTCTCAAGAACCTTGATCTTTGATAATCCTTATTGAAGGATGTCTACCTAAACAAACATGGAGATCATATCCCACATTATCACACTCACATTAGACCTTTTCATTTATTCCACAATGTTGATGAGTAAACCACCAACCTTTGGTTGTGCTTTGGGAGCCATAACTGCACTTTCCCTAATTTTGACTCCTTTGAGCTATTGGAACCTTTGGAATAGTGGCAGGTTCATTTGGATTTGATATTGAAGGAGAAATGGTAGCAATCTCTTTGACCACTTCCTGATTACCATCCATGTTCCTTCTTTTAAACCTTGTATTTGTTGCCACTGGAATGTATATTTGGCTAGAACTAGCCTATTGATTAAGTGCATAACACTCTTATTTCTCATAAGTCACCATTTTAGTACCCAACTAGATCGGTCCTTAATCAGGGCTTTGACCTTGTTTAGGATCTTATAGTTTTATCATCATGGGTACTTCTGTGTTCTGAGCCATAAGTGCTTGATTGTACCCATAATTGGTAGCCTACTACCATTGATCATTGAAATCTTGAGTCACATCAATGGTTGGAACAATGAATTGTCTAAAATATTGATTATAATGCATGGTACCCTCAACTTCTTGAGCAACATTATTTTGGATGGGGACCAAAGTGTTGAAAGTGTTTGCAACATTTGGATTATACTTATTTTACCTAGCATAGTTAAGTTGCCCTTATCCTTGGTTTTGACCTTGGCCTTGGCCTTGGAAGTTTCCTTTATAGGCTATCCTATTTGCTTTATAATATTTTTATTGAGGTTGATATAAGGCTTGGTAATACCTATTGAAAGCTTGTTGCCTCTTAACATTCACCAGTTCATTTCCCAAAGATTGGAACATGCTCTTAATCACTTGAAATTTCTTTCATTCTTGGGAATCACTAGATCCAATAGTGGAAGCCTTTTCTTGATTAGATGAGGGTATAACAATAATTTTAGGCATATGAGGAATTAAATCAAGGGGAGGAATATAAACAAGAGGTGTTCTGATCTTAGGGAACAAAGGCATCAATGGTCTAGGCGTAAGCTTGCCAACCTACACTAGATAATGTTTTGCTTTGATTGTGACCTCATATGCATTTCACAATGTGTTTCCTCCCATGGAATGAATCATTACTGCAATGTCACTATTTAGGGTCTTCAAATAGTAAATAAAGGCAAAGTTAGGGGTAGGCCTAACAAAGACTAGGATTCTGTCCCAAGTCTTTTGGAACCTTGTGTTGAAGTCTTGCATAATTTTATGATGGGCTCTTTTTATTGTGGTTAATTGCTCTACAAGTGAAAAATGGCCATTTTATCTTCAAATATTTTATCAATACATCTCCTAATTAATTCAATGATGTAATATAATTAGCATCAAGGCTTCTATACCAATCTAGGGCTTTACCTTTGAAAAACATGGCTAATAACCTAATTGCTACATTTTCCTCGTTGATATCAGGAATGTTGTATAAGTTGGCTATATCCATGAGGTGTTTTGAAGGGGTTGTAACTTGGTCTCTAATAAAATAAGGGACACTTTTAAGAGCTGCTACTAGAATAGGATCATACTAAAGGAGGTCTAGATGACTTTGACAATTAAATTCCAAAAATGGGAAAACTCTAGGGGCTACCATGGTTATAAAAGGGTTTAATAAAGATCTTCTTGTAGGGGTAGGCCATAAAATTGACTTAGGAACAAAGTTAACTTTATATGGGTGTGTATTATCAAACCTTAACCTTTTGACTAAATTTAAAGGCAATTCAACAACTTCAAAGGTAAGACCTATAAAATTTGACCTTATTGTCACCTTTGGCATGAGATGTAGTCATTGCTCTACTACCAGAATGTTAGATCTTATTTTTTATTCACTAGATTTTATTGCTTAGAAGCTATAACTATTAAAAATTGATCAAACTAGCATTAAACTTTGACAATCTTCTTTGAACTGAAGCCCCACCAGGCATGCTAAAAAATATTGTAGCATCAATTTTTACCCTTGGAGAGGGTTCTTTATTCTCTCTCCAAGTGAGCTACACCATGGGAATAAACCCAAGTTGTGGATCACCTGTGGTGGGGTTGGACCTCCAGAGAAGGCTAATTTCCTCTTGATGGACTACATATACTAATGTTTGCATTAGGAAAAGGGCTAGAGAAGGGGTAAAGGGATCCTAAGAAGGCTAAAAGGTTGACATACCAAATTAAAATGAGAACTCACATAAGCATGAAATAAACACTAAAGAAGCATAAGATAATGCTATCTCACACAATCTCAAAAAACTAGCTAGTTGCATAAGTGTGTCATAAACTAGGCTTAGGAAGCAAAGAATGAAGGCCAAGAGGATTTTTAAGACTCACTGAGAGCTTGCATCAATGATAGAAAGAACACTAACTTAGACTTGAAACTAAATTGAAGACACCTAAAAAATGAGTAAGAAATAAGGACAATGGGCATGGAAGATTCTCCTTCATAATGCCATCATGCACAAGCTTTATTACACACAATTCAGAGGGGAGAGATAGGTAAAGAAAGTATTTATTATTTCAAGAGGTCTTTCATAAAAAATTTGATAGGGTCTAGCCTTATCAAATGAGAGTCTCTGCTCTTTCAGAATTGAGAGAGAGTTTCTTATCAAAAGTGAGAGAGAATTTTCTTCTAAAAACTGAGAGAGAGCTACAATGTGTCAAAAAATGAAAGATATAGAGAAAGGGGAGAGAGGGGGGAGTACACCATCATAGATCATTAATTAAGCTACCACCACCTTTTGATCAAATAAGGATTAATTCATCATAGACAAAATAGCCTTTATTTGTCCCAATAGCCTTGAAATCTTCTCGTTGGTTGAGCAATATATTAGAGGACAAGAATGTCTCTAAGACGATGAGTCATGATCCTGCTATGAAGTAAAAATCTTTAGAGACCCTAAAAATCTATTAAATTTTCTAGCTACTTTCCCCAACTACCAAATCTCCATCTTGAAACTTGATGCCATCTTCCACTTGGCCTGCTTGTGAAGACAAAATATCCATATCTATAATTCTAACAAAGCCATCACCATGTCTGCATTTAGCAGCTATCTATCAAATTTATGACTGTGTCAAAGGATGAGACACTCCACCATGCTTTATTTATGTTTACACCTACCCCAAATTGGATATGAACCTTTACTATATATTGAAAACCAATCCAAATTATTTATTTTTATATAGTCATTATATTGATGAAGATCCACATATTACATAGCTTCATTTTGGACCATATTAGGTTTAAATATACATCTACTTCTAAAACTTATGGAAACCAAGGACGTATTATACGCAATGTTGAAAATACAAGAAAACTAAGTCTACATGCTTTGGATCTTCCAATAGAGGTCTTGACTAAGTTTCAATGGCATCTTTTGAAACATTGTTCTTGTTTTGACCTAACTTAAATTCGACCTTTGTTTGAAGTCCCTTAGCTTTTGAGTTTTAACAACAGTCATCGATCTTCATCTGGGCCTTCTCAAATTATGCCATCTATCAACTCTTCATTCACTCTCAGGATCCTACTACTAGCTCTTTGACTTATTAAACTTAAATATATTGTTGATCTCCCTTTGTATGAATGAACATTAGCCATAAATATTCTTCCAATCTAACGTGGTTGAGACATTTGGTAGATTATCATTTATCTTAAGATACATCAACCTTTTAACCCATTGCTCAATGTTAGATATGCTTTATATGTTTACACGTGCACCATCGATTTACCTAAACCCACTAACTTTGTCAGTTAATGCACACTTTTAGATCTCTATAAGGTCATCTAAGATCTTGCCACTTGTCAGCTTTGTGTTTATGTTGACTTTTTGACTTGATGCTCACTATTGATCTTTGTTGCATGATCAAAACATGCCATTAGATCTTTAAGACCCACTAACATCATCAGGTTACAACTCACCATTGGATTTGACTTGAGTTCCTAAGATTTGGACACTTCTTAGTTCTACGTTCAACCTTGGAAGATTTAAATTTAAATGACTATTTGTCATAGCTTTAACTTGAGTCCACACGCATGTCTTATACTACAAGTCTAACTTTGAAGCTTTATATCTTGAGATAGAAAAGGCATCAAGATATGAAATTTATAAAAGATAATCTAGGCATGATTAACTTCATGTCCATGTAATCTTTTGGTCTTGAGAGGCTTCCTAAGCATACTTATTAAATGTTTAATCTAGCTGACCCATTCATTTCTACGTGACATGCCATGATGGTCTGGTCTCTCTAGACTTGTGCAAGAAATTTTTGTCCCTTTAGAAGGCTCCAATGAAGTTTCAAGACTTTATGCAACCTAATTCATGCCCCTGAATGCTTAAAACACCATGAAAACCTATTATATCTTTTTCCCTTATAACTTGAGACCTATTTCAAGACTTGCTCCTCAAAGATCAATAAAACACACTTTAATCTTGCTTAAAGTGTTTCAAAAGTTTTTTAAACAATATGTGATCTTATTCTTCTATTTTTGGTCCACTCATTATATCTATAACTCTAATCATATGTTCAAACCATTTCTAGGTAAAAGATCCTTATGCGGGCCAAATTTGGCCAACAGGACTAAGGAGATGAAGAGTCCTCTGAACACCTTAAAAGAGAAAGAGGTCATGTGTTAAAGAGAACATATTGGGTTAAATTGAGAGGTGTAAAGAGTAGAGAAAAAAGGTATAAGAAACTGATATGATCACCAAGAAGGCCACTTGTCCTTCAACATGTCAAGAAGAAGAGGAGTTTCAAGAAGCTAGTCAAGGTGTCAAGCAACCATTTCAACTCCCATGCCCCTTAGAGGGTTTAAACATCTAAAGAGGAGCTACACATGACATCTTGAACCTATTTTCATTATTCCATAACTCATTTTATTATTGTAACTCACATGACACTTGTCTACCTTCTCTCTCAAACACTCTTCTTCTCTTCTCTCTCACATTCTTTATATATTGACCCACTTTTGGCTAAGTTTGTATCCTCCACCTGAGTATGGTGAAGCCCTAATCATTTACAACCTTTGTACAATAAATAAATATCTATTTTACCTTTTCCATGAGTTTTTTCAATGTTTTTATTAACTAGTTGATCTTGTTAAGTGATAGATTCTCTTCCTTAGCATGGTATCCTTGTTTGCATTCATGTTCAGCTTTGAAAATGTTTTGTAGGTATATTAAAGTGTTTTAATGAATTTTTCATGAGTTTAGTGATTTGTATCTTCACTAATGTCAATTAATGATCTTGGGTTTAGTCTTCTTGGCTTAAGTTGGCTTCACAAACCTCCATGAGAAATACTAATATAAGGGTAGTTTTGGAGTAGTGTTTTATGTAGATTAGGCTTGTTCTTGAAGTATATTTGTAGTTGGTTAGAAGTGGTTAGGTTAAAACTGGTGCATCACATTATTAGGATGGGTTTGCCTTATTTTCTCTCTATCTCTTTTCATCCAAGCAAGCAAGTAGTATAGGTGATAAGCTATCAAATATAAATCTAGGGAGTTGGCCCTTTTAATCTAGAGGTTTACCTCTATTATAGGCAACCCTAAGGCCTCTAGGTACTCCAATGTTTCACTCAATTTGGAGAAGGCTTGAATTACCTCTCAAAGGGTGTAAAATATAGTGACAATAGTTCTAGAACACCTAGTAAGACTAAGGTCCAAGAGAGAGGAACAAATTTTTGGTTTGTTCTTCTACCTATCAGCTTTGTAAAGTGTTCAATAAACACCAATGGAAACTTTGAATGCAATTATCTGGTTATAATTAGTCTAGGTACTTATTTTGAAATATTTTGCTAATATCTTATGTTTTATTTGACTAATAAATTTGGGATGGCTGAGTATGATGAAATTTTCTATTATACACCTCCATATCAACCTTGTTATGACCCCAATTATGTGTGTCAACATCCCTACCAAGATTGTCATCATCCTTATGAGCCATGGCAATCATATGGTCATCCTACTCCCCTCGTGTATGATCATGATGTTATTGACAAGACATATAAAGAAGGCTATGAGGAAGGATATCAAGAAGTGTCTCCCTATCAACCCTATGATCCATATCAACCTCAACCTAATTCTTATCATCTTTGTCACAAGGAATTAGATGATACCACTGATTGCAAAGAAAAATATTAAGAAGCAAGATATAAGTTATTACAATCTCAAGTTAGGCAACTAACTCAACAAGTTGAAGCTCACCAAAACCCCCATTATTACTCTCCTCCTACTTCAATTCCACCTCAAGCCAAATCCTTGTTGACAATCATGCCAAATGTACTAAAATAAGAAAAAGTGATGAGAAATGGGATAAGGAAGGTGGTGTGATGCCTATTCATCTCATAGAGAAGTTGAGGAAGTTGGTTCAATTCCTTATGAATGAGTGGAGGTTAGTTAAAGAGGAAGCCAACTATGTCATTAATGATTTTTTGGATGGAATGAGATGTTATCTCCAATGGTGGGTAGATAGAATAGAAAGGTGGGAAAACCAATAGGTTTAGGATCAACTTACAGCTATTGAAGAGCCTCAAGAAAGCTATAAAGAAGTTGAAAATCTTGTTCAAGAACATGTCTCTCCCACTACCCAACCCAAATTTCCACCTCCCCAAGAGTTTACTCAAGAAGCCTTCATTCCCAAGCTCATTCATGAGCCATCCATCACACCTCATACTCCCTCTTCAACCCATGAATTTGTTCATCACCCTTCCACCTCATCCCTTCTTGAAGGAGAACCCATCTTATTGGAGATTAGTGAAGAAGGGAAAGCTAAAGTTATAACTAATCAAGAAGGTGACTCTAGTGTTTATGATGAAGATTTCACTATAGGGACCCCTAGTGGTGAAGATAAAGATAAGCCCATATTCTTGAGTGAAGAAAGAGAAGACTTTGATGATGTTGTAGTTGTTCATAAAGAGGTTGATCAATACATGGAAGAAGGATTTTTGAAGAAGGACATCACATCAACTGAGTTGGGTGAGACTCATGTGCATCATCAAGAAGCTGAATTTGAAAATATAATAGAAGATGGAGTTGACATTACTTCCATGGAACAACATGACTTATGGTAGAGATTCAATGAGATATGTGAATAATTTTAAGGCCTTCAAAATCCTACATATCTTGCTAGTCAAGTTGAAGAACCTCATGAGAAAATTATTAAAGTTTAAGCCAGTCTTGAAGTTGAAAACTATTCAAGTAAGCAACTTGAAGCTGATCAAGTACATAATGAGCAAGAAGATGAAGTTGAATAAGTTATGGTTCTTAAAGAGAAAGAAGACAAAGTTGATTGGTAGCAACATATTGAGATCCTCTAAGATCTTGAAGTCCTTTGCAAGGTTGAAGATCATGTTCACAAATAGATCAAACAAGATGTCTTTATTGAAGATAATGATGAGGATTAGATTACATATGATAATCTCCTTAAAGATATTGATGATTTTGTAGCAGTTGATAGGAAGCATAATGTCATTCAAGATGCCATGAAAAGCATCATTGAACAAGGTTGGAGTTGAAGAGTCTCATGAGAAGATTGTATAAGTATAAGAAGATTTCACCTTCATAGGTGACATGTTTGAAACTGCTATCATTACATTAGAAGTCATGCCAAGAAAAGTGGCAAGCATGAATGAGTTGAAGACACCAAGGACAAGGTTAAAAATGCAACTTGATTCATGTCCTCCTTAATATCATGGAGTAAAACATTTCACAATCTTCCCCTTTGACCCAAGAAGAAGAGTTATATTCAGGTTAGCTTGTATATAGTCTAGTTTATTTAAGTTCTTGTTGTACTCCCTAAGTGTTTGATAGCATATGTGTGTATTTTTTTTATTTGTGTCTTGTTGTCTTTCCTTATGTGTGTTGTGAAGGTTAAATAAGTTTGTTGAGTCATGTTCAAAGTTTGTCCTGGTCTGAAAATAAGTGCAAGAGATTTCATTTCCCAATGGACATGAAAGGCTACTGGTCCTATTAGCATTGTATGCATGTTACCCTTGTGAATCACTAAAATGTTAACCAAATTTAACCCCAAGTAAAATGTTTCCACCCATTTCAAATTCAAACTTATCATAGTCTTGTCATGTGTTCATGTCATGCTTATATGGTCCTTAGAAGTCTTCATTTAAAATTGTTAGCATTAATTAAGGTTAGTTGGGAGAAATTAAGGTAAAGTCATATTTTGGTCATATAGTGATCTAGGGGTGTTATGATAAAAAATACATGGTTAAGTTGTGGCATAGGTGATTAGGGATTTATTAATGTCATTTTATGTCTTGAACATCTTTTCACATTGTTTCATAAAAATTTTGGAAAGTTTGAGGTCCATTTGCTAGCTTGAAGGTGATAAAATGCATATAAATGTGATTTTTGGCTAACATTGATTTATGTCAAAGTATCCAAAGAGCCAAATCTATAACATACACATTCCAAGGAGATCAAAATAGTTACATAACCATCACACCTATCAATAAGTCAAAGCAAAGTCAAATTCTTGATTTTCAATGCTAATTTGAGGAGTTAGAGGAATTTTTATGGACTCTTGAAGTCACTTGAAAGATAAAATAGTTTTGTAACATCTTTTGGACTTATATAGGTTAGTAACAATCATTGAAATCAGTTTCAAGTTCCATAGTTGCATATTTTTCTTCTCTCTCTCATCGTCCCCTTCATAAACTAGTGAAGGCCAATTTCAAGCAGATGGTACAGGCCATACAGGTAGAGTTGAGGGATAATATTTTGGTAAAATTTTGGGACATATATTGGATTCAACTTTATTTCATTGTTAATTTTATTGGTTCTCTTATCTTTATGAACAATTTCTAAGAGCTCATATTGCTTTTTGAGAGCTCAAAACTCCACAGGCTGAGTTTAGAGAAACTCTAGTGAAAAGTTTGAGATCATGGCTGATTAAAACAAGTTTAAATAGGCTATAATATGTATGTATATGACTAAAATACATTCACTCATAATTGTGTCACGTTTAGATGGTCATTTGGTAAGCAAAGTGGTTCTTGTGCATAGTTTGAAGTGATTGGTCATTTTTTTTAGTTTCTGAGTTCTATAGGTGTTTTGGTGCATTGTAATGAATATTAATTATCTTAAAATATCCTTTCAACCCATTAATGTATTCTTGATCACTCAATAATTTTTTAAAAGTCTCAAATTTATTACATCTCCATTCACCATCTTAGACCATGTTTTATGTGTTTCTACATAACAAGGTATTTTGATGTGATTTTGAATATTTTTTTCAAAGAAGATTAAAGTTGTGTTTTCATGTTAGATATGTTGATATAATTAAGGTGATGGTATTTGAGTCACAAATTTCATTTGCAATCTACAAAGTTCCCAAACACAATGTTGAATCCTTAACTTTAATAAACCTGTAGGTCTATAACTCTAAGAAAATCCATGATGTCCATGTGTTTTGAAGGTTACCTAAGCATCATCAAGGTGATGAAATCAAATTATAAATATTGATGAACTAAATGAATTCTAAAATCACATAAATGACAAGAGGTTGATAATAAGCAATCAATAATACTTAGTGACACAGTCACCTACATGATTATAGGTGGAAGTAGAGAGTATGTAGGTTTAAATATGCTTTAAAGATGCTATGATATTGGGAATATAGTGATATTGAGATATTGATGGTGGTTTGTCCATTATCAGACAACTAATGACCTAGTTGAAGAGGTCTAATTCAAACCATACACAGTCAAATTGCTCTTATTGCCACCTACAGTTTGCTGAGATTTTGTCTTGACGGTGAGGTTGGTAATATTGGGAGTTTCAAGATTGGAAGGGCCTCAAGATAATGAAAACATATGGGACATAGAATTTAATAGGTTTGGATATAGGTTTAGACACTGAATAAGTCACATACATAGTCAATCCTAGGGAGACAATCATCTATAGGACTGTAAGAGAAAAAGTAAAAATATAGAGTTTGAAGGTGTCTTAAAGTACTCCATAAACTTGAAATGAATGAGAAAAGACCTCTCTTGATGAAGGAT
The DNA here is from genome assembly GCA_037957365.1 of Torreya grandis. Classification (NCBI taxonomy): domain Eukaryota; kingdom Viridiplantae; phylum Streptophyta; class Pinopsida; order Cupressales; family Taxaceae; genus Torreya; species Torreya grandis. The sequence continues at coordinate 540,480 of JARHVA010001181.1, read as the reverse complement.
CAGTCATAGTATGTATTTAGTGTCATGGTGGATTTGAAAAGGTTTAACATGAAACTTCATACTTAGACTTTCTCATGACTGTCATCTACAGTCAGTTAAGCAAATAGTCTTGAACATTGAGGATGTTGATGAAGTTTGGAGTTCAAGGCAGGGAAAAGGTATTAAGAAATCAATGATATGATAAAAAACCCTTGAGAATGTTGTGCTTGTTTGAAGAGGAGTAAATATTGGTTTTGAATCTAATAAGTAATTCACTCAATCAAAACTCCTTCAAATTGACACCTACAGTTAGCTGGTATTAGAAGTGCACCACAGATAGCAAATGTGGGTAAGGTTTGGACACTTCAGGACAATGAGAGTATGTTAAACACTTCAATAAAAATAGGATAGAGCCTTTGGAATTTTTAAGACTAGTTTGGAAGACCTAGGAGTTCCTACATAAACTTAGACCTTCAAATGAATACCTACAGTGTATTGAAAATCTACCTTGAATAGTGAGTAACAGTAACATGCAAAGTTTCAAGCTTTTGAGAAGATGCTCAGTTGATCAATGACATTAGTTTGAGGTTTCAATGTTGTATAAAAGAATATTAAAACACTATTACTATAGGTTTATTCCAAATGCATGCATATGGGTAGTTAGAAACCTACAGGACTGCTCAAGTGATTCAAGTTCTCTCCAAAACCCAAGAGTGGTTTGTGTATTTTTAAAGGATATAAAGAAGCTTAGGTTTCATTAACTTATCAAGAGTTCTAAAATAGGGGTCACATAATTAAATATATATACATAGTATTGGATTGACAAACATGTCTACCTACCTTTATTAAAAATGGGAGTTGTTGGCCTCAATAGAGAAAGGACTATGTGAATTGGAGAAGAGTCTTGAAGTGATTACAAAATCTCACAAAGCTCTATAACTGACCTTTAGACCTAATAGAAATATTTCATACTTTACCTCCATATAGGTAAAAACACATGCCTAATATGAGGGTAAGTGAAGGTTATTAAAAAAATATGAAGATAACACATCAAAACCTCAGGCTCAAGAAAAGAATGGAAACATTGATAGACTTTGCTCAATCTTAACAAACCTATTGCATGTTCAAGCCTACTAGTCAAATTTGAGAGATGATAGATAGTCAAGTCAAGTTGAATGAGACATTGAAAACCTTGAAGAGGATGTAAAAATGGTTTACATATCTTCATATCACTCTATATATCCCTCATCTCAAGCAATAATAAGGTAATAAACATGCCAGACCCTAATTAGTCCTACAGTCTTAAGCACATACACAGTCTGTACAAGATAGTCAGTCCTAAAAGGATGAAATGAACTTAATTGGAGAAAATTAATCAATGGAGAACCTTGAATAAATGGAGAGGTACTTGAAAAATCATTCCATGAAGTCACATAGTCATGACAGAGAGACTAAAGGGAAGAAAATAGTGAGATACGGTATGATAGTTACTTTGGATTGTAAACCCTAGGGCTAAAGCAATGAGGGTACAAAGAAGTTTGATGAATAAAGGGGGAAATATAGAAATTATAATGTGTTTATGAGTAATTCACATACATTATTAATTTCATTTGAGGTCAAATAAAACTCATACAAACACTTACAGACCCCAAATTATTCCTAGACCTCTCAGAATGCTTGTTTCTAGCTGATTGGCTATCTTACAATGCTTGGTACGGATCACACATGATGTATGGGATCCTAAGATTCTATGGGAATATTAATACCCTAATTTAATTTAATTTTATGGAATTTTTTATAGGATTCATATGTCCATCTTTATGAATCATTGTTAAGAGTTCAAACCACTTTTAGGTTGCCTAGGAGAGCCATAAGGACCCAATGAGATGGAAATGAAATTTTATGCCTATAAATGGATGAGATGGAATTCCAAATGACATATAAAATATTTATAACTACCTTGATCCTCATCCAATGCCATTGTATGGTACAGTATTGTATGAAACTATATGAATTAGGGCTAAAATGATTGATTTTTGCTATTTTGCAAGTTTGTACAAGTAGTCAAATATTTAAATTTGGCATAGAGGTAGGGAAGGATGTTGTATAAGTTAATCACACACTTTTTTTGGGTTTTATAAGTTTGAGGAGGATATAGAATCATTTTTCACTCTCTTGCCAGTGAGGCTTAGTTAGGAGAGAGAAATGGCAGAAAAGGACATCTTCACTCACTCTCAAAACATGAAATTAAACCTAGAGTTGTAATGACATGAAGGGTAATATATTATGCACTTATATTATTATTATCATATGTACTTTTCTCTACACAAGGAGGTTTATGCTATTTTAGGGCTAAAAGGAATGAATCCCAATTGAGGCTTTTGGTAGAGAACAACTTGTTAGGGAAGATTCAAGGCCTAAAAATGAATTGTTACAAGTCTAGTATTGTTTGAATAGTCCATACATTAAGTTTGGATGAGCTAAAGTAACTGAAACCAAGTTTTGACACTTGTGTGCAAAATAAGCCTAAGGAAATGAAGAGTCCTCTAAACACCTTGCAAGAGAAAGAGGTGTTTTGTCAAAGAGAACCTATTGGGGTCAGTAGAGAGGTGTCAAGAGTAGATAAAAGAGGTATAATAAATTTATATAATCACCAAGAAGGCTACTTGTCCTTCAACATGTCAATAAGAAGAGGAGTTTCAAGAAGCTAGTCAAGGTGTTAAGTAACTATTTCAACTCCCATGCCACTTGGAGGGATGGCTCATCTAAAGAGGATCTACACATGTCATCTTAGACCTATTAAAGATATTTCATAACTCATTTTATTTTTTTAACTCATATGATACTTGTATACTTTCTCTCTCCTACACTCTTCTTCTCTTCTCTCTCACATTCTCTATATATTGAGCAACTTTTGAAGTTTATATCCTCCACCTCAGTATGGAGAATTCCTAATCATTTCTAGCCTTTGAGAAATAAATAATGATCTAGTTTACCTTCTCCATGATTTATTTTAATGTGTTTGATAACTAGTTGATCTTGTTAAGTGATAAATTATCTTAGCATGTTGTCCTTGTTTGCATTCATGTTCAGCTGTAAAAATCCTTTTGTAGGTCTCTTGAAGTGTTTTAATGAAGTTTTCATGAGTTTAGTGAGTTGTCTCTTCACTAGTGTCAAGACATAACCTTGGATTTAGTCCTCCTAGTTTAATTTGGCTTCACAAATCTCCATGAGAAATACTAATGCAAGGGCAATTTTGGATTAGTGTTATATCTAGATTATACTTTTGCTTGAAATGTACTTGTAGTTGGTTGGTAGTGGTTATGTTATAATTAGTGCATCACCTTGTTAGGATAGGTTTTCCTTATGTTATATCTATCTCTTTTCATCCAAGCAAGTAAGTAGTATAGGTGATAAGTTATCAAAGACAAATCTAGGGAGCTGGCCCTTTCAATCTAGAGGTTTGCCTCTATTATAGGCAACCAATAAGCCTAGAGGTAATCCAATGTTTCACTCAATTTGGATAAGGCTTAAACTACCTCTACAAGGGTGTAAAATTAAGTGACAATAGTAACCACTTTTCATTTATTTTCCTCATCCTTATTTGGCCTTAACCTTATGTTTTACCATTATACGAGTCTCTATTATGTGCATCATGTATTCAAATTTGATATATTAATGATCATTTGGCTTATTTTAACAATCTCACCATTTTGTGAGCCCATTCCACATTCTTCTATAGCATCAATCATATTTTTCTTATTATCATTTTCTTTTATCCTATATCCTAGGAGAACTACATTTGGCCTGAATTTCATGTTGGATCTTGCATTCATGAAACTATGTAGGTAGAGTCCACTTGCCTCGTGCATCTGGATTCAGCTCAGCTACCCATTCTTTTTCTTATATCCTCTTCCCCCCACAATTTTGTTTGTTTCATTGTCTCCTATAGCCTAGGGGCAATGTTCGTCATCTTTTGTGTCATTGAGGGCAACCTTGAGCCAATTGTTCTTGCCTTGTTTGCACTCACATTATGATTAACATTGTTTGTGTTTGGTCACTTTTCATTTCTTAGTGTTTTATTATGCTTTTTGTTTATTCATGTTTTGTCTTTCCTTTTATTTTCTTGTTTTCCTATTTATTTTCTTTCATTATTATGCCTTGACTTCGTAAATCTACATTCATTTGGTGATTCCTTGTGAATTATACTTAGGTCCATCCATATTCGTAAGTCAACATTGTCATCATGGTTTTTATCATTGGTGCATTATTTTCAAATTTTTATTGGGTCGTGTGATATTCCTTATGCATATTTTGGCTATGTAATCATGATGTTTTATATCTTGATACATATGTCATATGCTACAACAAAAATCAGCTCAAGAAATCTTATAAACAATGAGGCCGCAGTACTTCTCCTTGGTCACCTAAAAAAATCTTGATGTTATCCAAATTATTTTCCCAATATAGAGTAATTAAATAATGAAATAATTTTAATCATTGCTAGTTAGGATGTGCATATCCATAATAATAGGTTGCCTAAATTCATCTTTCTCCTTTGTACCAAATTAATCTTACTCTGTGAGTATGGATTCAATATGTAAGCCCCTTTTCCAATTTGCCATATTATCCCACCTGTAGTGCCAATGATTATAACCACCTTTTGGAAAATAATTGTGTTTTAATTTATATAGATGTTAATAATTATAACTACCTTTGGCAAATCATTATCTTTATCCACCCAACTGGGGCATATTTTCATTCTTCCAATGATTACAATTACCTTTGGGTAAATCTTTGTTTTTATTTTGCTAATAATTATAACTACCTTTGGGAAAATCATTATCTTTTTACCATGTTATGATGATGATTATAACCACCTTTAAAAAAATCATCCTATTTATCTACCCAACTGAGGCATCTCATTGTATTATTTATTATAACCAGCTTTAGGGAAATCAATCTTTTCCACCACCTTTTACAGTTGGTCTCATCATTTCCTTTTTTTGAGAGACCAAACACTGACCTTCTTTGTCAATCATTCCTTTGAGGGGTACCTAGGGCTCATCCATTGTAGGTTAGGGAATTAGGCATATATGACATTTTCATTATTTGAAAAGACATTATTGTTCCTATAGCTTGCAATGCCTTCCCAAAAAGTGTCAAAATGTAGACACCCAATTTCAGTGGCAATTGGCTTCTGACTGGACTTCAAACTAATTCCTACCAAGCATTGCAAATTAAGCTTAAGAATCACTACACATACCAATTTTATTTGTACATCATTTATCAATATTCTTAATCATGTTGAGGCATCCCTATTTAGGGTATCCTATCATACATAACAATAACCTCTCACGGATTCACCTTTAATCACCTTGTGACCTAATAACTAGCAATTTGGCCTATGGGCCTTTTAAATGGGGCACTTGATCAAATCTTAAAAGAGAAAAAATGATAATCAAAATGAATCATCTAATTAAATAATATTAAATGCTTATTTGAATTATCCATTTGTAATTAATTCATATCTAAAAATGGAAATTTTAAATATCAAACCTTTTCACCATTGCCTTTATGAGTTGTCAAGCTCTTTCAAAATATTTAATTTTAGAGCCATGCCTAGTAATTGAAAATTATGATTACATGATAAATATTAACACAATTGGAGTTAGCTTCAACTCACCTATGGTTAGTTTGAAACCATTCTATGTTTAAACTTAATCTTAGCTCACCTTAGGTGAGAGTTAACTTTTGAGGCTATAAATACAAGGTCATACCTATTGTTATCTAAGCTTTGATACTATAGCATTATTATGAAAGATTTCTCCCATAAGCTATCTTGTTTTAATGTTGTAATTATCAAATAGATGCAAATAAACCTTTCAAGTAATGTTACCATGTCAAATTCATAAGCCAAACAACCAAACCAAGGTGCCAAGGAGAGAAGGAGAAAAGAAAGCTTTATTTTCAAAGACTTTTTGATGAACAAACTAAGAAAACCACTTCAACAAGCCATTTGGAGCTCCAATGAGGGTAAAAGAATGATTTCTTTTGTTTTCTATTTATGCTTTCATTTGTATGTTTATTATTTATGCTCTCCCTAATATTTAGGCTAGAGGTGTTAGGATTTTCGTGTGTTATTTTGATTTTATTTTATTGGACTAACATAAGACTAACCTCCCCTTACGTATTCCTTGTTCACACAAAGTACCTATTATAAAATGATGTGACCACATAGATGTTTTTGATTTTATCTTCATCTTCATTTTGGTGCATTTAGATCTGGGTTATAGACTGTCGCTCCTTGTAAAATTATAAAACCCTAATTCTTCATCTTCATAGTAACCATGGGGGAAAATGAGATAGTGAACACATGATGTTGAGCTAAATCTAAATACCACTCTATCAATGAGTTTTATGTATATATCCAATGCTATGAAGAGGACCTCAGGCTGATTTAGTTATCCCCTACATGTTGACTTGTGTGTGAATCATGCAATAGTGTAAAATCAAGTACAATAATGACCTAGCTTGTAACTCGACAAATATAACTCATAGGTTTCTCTTTCATTAATTCAGATATATGTATGTGTTGTCCCTATGATTGATATAGAAATAGGATAAAATAGGAAAGATTTGATCACTTGAATGCTTGATTGAATGCCTTTTATAAGTTTACTGGTAAGTAGGTAAGAAGTTTATAGGTGTAGCTAGGTGAGGAATGAATGAATATCAATCCCTTTGGAGAAATAACTTGCATTAAATCACTTAGGCCAACCATTAATATATGTTTTCTTTGAAAATTATATGACTTTAGGGTACTAGACACTTGCATTGGAGTAAGACACCTATATCGATGCAAGTGTCTATCCAGGATGCTATTGTGTAGGGAATAAGAAAGTAGGTACATAAGATAAGAGATAGGCCAAGGGACACAAAATAGAACATATGCAAAACTTCTAAAAGTGAGAAAGGTCTAGAATGAGAGAATAACCAAGGTCTAAGTTTACTAAGTGTACAAGATTGAGGTGCTATATAATCCATCTACATTTACCAACCCCCCAATCTATTGAAATTGATGGTTTAAAAGAGAAGAAATATGTACTTGGGTGTGTATAACACATCTTGCCTTTGCTTGAGTCCAACTTGAGTACTTTGATGGTGATTGGCTATAATCAAGAGCATGTTATAGTATATTATTAGTGTATGTAATCTAAAATTGAAAGTATTAAAAATATTTAAATTGAAATAGCAAGGTTTAGAATTACACGTGTATCAAAGTAATTACCTTGCCTATTGACAAGTTGATCTGAAAGATGTATCATTGTAAGACTCATAAACTAAGATTATATATATATATATATATATATAAATATATATATATATATATATATATATCTAGAAAGTGCATATATCTAAGGAGATAGAGAGATATTGGAAGGCACATGCCCCCAACCTTGGAGAAAAGGTGGTTGTCACTTAGAAGTTGATATTAGCTTGATCGTGAAACCCAATCTCACTTATAACATAGCAAGCATGAGTAAAAAAAATCAACTCATACTATCAAATTGGTAAGGCTGGATGATACAATCAAGTCCAACCTGAAAATGGCAAGATTGAGTGATTTAATCACTTCAACCATACCAAAAGTGAACCAACTACTATAGTAGATTGGGTCAATATAGTATATAAAAGTACATGTTGATACGTGATGATAATTCTTGAGAGCGTTTTGAAATTTGAAACTAATTTAGATTTTACAATATTAGGTGCATATTGCATAACATATGCACCTTAGATATGTCACATGTTAAAACTATGTATAATAATGGTACCAATGTATAGAATTTTGTCACAATTGTGAATCTAAATTATATAATGATGTGCTTTGGCCAATTTAGAAACTATGTAAGTGTAGATAACATGCTTCTAAAGCATGCCCCCATTATGTATGGACAAATTTGAAAACTAGGGTAAGTACCAATGTGGAGGACATGTTTCCAAAACATGCCCCCACTGGATCTGGGTGTGTCACATACTTAATAAGTATGGAGAACATGCTTTTAAAACATGCCCCCATTGAATCTAAAAATTATGAATGTGTGGAAGCCATGCCTATATGACATGCCCCTACTAAATTTGAAAATTGTGAACGCATGAAATCCAGGCCTATATAATATGCCCCCACTAAATCTAAAACCTGATATAAATGTCAATTATTGAATAAGTGTGGAGAACATGCTTCTAAATCATGTTCCCTCTAGTTCTGAAAACCATGAAAAATATGGATAAATTACCTCTATGAGATGCCCCCACTAATATGCCCCTCTTTGAAGTGAGAAAAGAATAGAAACCAATAGTTACCTCACCAGAAAAGGATAAAACAACTGAATAACCTGTGAATGTAACTATGTAGCATATATAAGAACATGTCTATGTAAATGTAGCATTAAAGTGCATAGAATAATGTGATCACATGAAGACCTAAGATGCATGATAAAGACCATGACAATGTCTAGATAATAATAGTATAAGCTCAGTAAGCAAATTAAGCAAACTCATAAGAGCACTCAAAAGTAAGTTAAAAGGCAATGGTACAAGGAGACCGAAAATAAGGGGAATGTTCAAATATCATAAAATCAAAGGAACATGACTTACTCAAATGTCCACAAAATCAAGGATGACATATTCAATGTGCTTACAACAAACAATGACATGTTCAAATGTCAAATAAAGCACACATAGTCAGAGGTGCCACAAATAAAAGAGCATATTCAAATGCTTGAATAAGACAATAGCAAAGTAAGGCACTCAAATAAGTGCATAAAGGAAAGCAAAAGCAATGAGCATAAACATATCATAGTATACCATGGATCAAATGTGTTAGCAAAGAAATCAAGTGCATGGCATATCAAATACCTTGCAAAAGATATAATCATGGATAAAGGCATGTGTAAGTACATATAAGGTCAAACATGATAATTAAAAGTGATCCTTAAACCATATCACCTATGAAATATCATGATCATAGAGGTGGATGCTCTCAATGTCCATATGACATGATTAGAGGGAAGGCCCAACATCCAAAATAGGAAAAAATCATATATTTGTGTATGCTTATATCACACTCAATTAGAAGTGTGGCACACATGTGTATGTAGAAGTAACTAATATGTCATCCATCAACATGTAACTAACATATAGATGCCAAGGAGCTAATAGAGTATGTAGGTGCTAAAAGTGTTTTTGAATTTTTGAATGTTTTTAGATTTTTAAATGTTTTTTGGGGTTTTTAGTATTTTTTGAATATGTGAAGAGGCTACGCTATGATCCCATCCAAATAATGGTTGTATATATCTCCCAAATTATAATCTGGTGTAAGTAATCTATGGTACTACCAAGGAGCATGTGTAGGTGTAATTTTTTTCTTGTAGTGTATGTGATGCTCTATGTATGTATAATAAGACTCTAAGGTCACAAAGGGACAATAAGAGTAGTAGGGTTTTGTGGGATCCATCTCTATGTGTTATATGGTTTCTTTGGATTAACAAAGGTAGAAACAAGTTTATATGTTTGGCATGTTTGAACATGATGCATAAAAGAAGATGGGGATTATGTGGAAACCACTATATGTCTTTGATGTAATGGTCTCTCAAGTACTAGCTACCTAGTAAAGGGGATTATCTGTTACTCACCCTTTCAAGGTGGATTAACCTTAGTAGGTTTGATAGTTAGCTACCTGGGTATAATTTTGTTTTGTTTAAGAGGATGCTCATATGGTATTCTAGAAACTTTAATTACCCGATTGGCATGAATGTATTTAATACACCCATGGACTATAAAAGGTAATGCTCAAAGTGTATAGATCAAAGGTCTTCCCAATAAAATATAAAATATGACCATGGAAGGTATAATTAAAAATGTCTCAGCCACATGTGTGAAACCAACCTATAAAGGTAGGTCAATCTCGCTAAGTAACTTATAGGAGGTCCCATAGAATGCTCTGACTAATCTAGTAGAAGTATGTAAATCATGATGAGTATAACCCAAATGTGCAAGTAATGTCAATGTGCAAATAGTTTCACTTGCACCATTATCAATTATAATATTGTGTATAAGCTAGCGATCAAGTAATGCTTGAATGAATAAAGAATGAAGATCATAGTCATCGTCCTTGATCTCAGTATGATCTAAAGTAATAGAAGCTATCTGAACCATAGGAGGTGTATGTCATGTATAAGTACCAATAATCCCATCTAATGAGTGCCCATAATGTAATGAAGCAGGATGTGCATTATATGCCATTTGCACTTTTGATTCCTTCTTATAATGGTCTTGCAAATGATTTTTAAATATTTTTTGTTTATGGTAGTCACTAGGTTGTGAAATAGATTCCTTAGGATGATCATCAAATGTAATCTTTTGGTCATCAATTAGGTGTTGGATCTTATGCTTCAAGGTAAAACATTTGTTCGTAGAATGTCTTGGTCCTTGGTGATGATTACAATAAGTATTCACATCATATCTTTTGGGTATAGGTCTATTTATATAAACTTTTATAGGATGAGGGTTAGATATAAGATGACAATTTAATAATTGTGAGAGTAATGAGGTAGTAGACTCAGGTAAGTATGTAAATTGACTCTTTGGTGCATTAGATAAGACAAGCCGATTAGGTTAATTTGAAAATGTGTTAAGCTTGTTGGTTGTTTCCTTTTTAGGCTCAAGAGGCTTTACCTTATACCTTGGTTTGATTATATATGTAGCATTGGATGTAGATGTAGTTGGTGTGTTTTCTACATACTTGAGCTTATTCAATGAAATAAGCTTCATTTCACAATCTCATACAACATGGCATAAGTCATTACAAGATTTGAACTTCTTGAAAATAATGAACTCGTGTAAAAGAACAAGCAAACTTTGCTTTGATATGTCTTACAACTCCTTATTTTCTACAGGATTGGTCATTTTAGCTAGCATTATCTTGTACCTCAAGACATATTCATTGATAGGTTCATTTATTCTTTGTTTGATTTTAGCAATTTGAGCATAGGAAACTTTTTTTTAAAATACTAATGAAAAAGTGTGTCAAAAATTAATCTACAAGAGGTTTGAATGCTTCCATGAATTGGAGAGGTAAATCATAGAACTACTTCAAGGCATAGTCTTTGAGGTTTATTGGGAATAATTTGGTCAAAATTTTATCATTTGAGGCATAATCAAGCCATGTTGCATAAAAAGATCGAACATGTTATTCAGAATCACCCTTTCCATCATAAAATGTGAACTTAGATAAAACAAAACCAATTGGCAAAGGGTGCAAAGATATCTCAAATGTAAGAGGGTTGTGCAACACATCTTGGGAATCAATATACGAAGAGATTTTAAAGCATTTTGTTCACTGTTGCTAACATTGTCTTCCAAGGTCTTTATAACTAGAAGGAATGTTTAAATAGTAGGTCCATTGGGATTTAGATTAGAAATCTGAGTAGTCACTAAAGGGGATGTAATCGTGGGTTGAATAGGCATAAAAATTGATTTTTGAGTTGATATATTTGTTAGCCCCATAGTAGATGTAGCAATATTAATTTTAGGAAACAAAGTTTGGAAGACATGTATGCTTCCACTGCATATGGGTGGATTGATATGTATGGAATCAGTTATAGTACCTTCTAAGAATTCACTATCACTAGGTGAGGAAACCTAAGTTTTATCATGTTCACTTATTTCATCTCTTATAACATACAAAAATCCATCCATTAAGCTTTTGTTATTATTGAGATGAGTAATCAATGTTTCTCTATCTTCCATTTAAAAACAAGTTTTTGCACTAACATTTTCCATTACTTCAAAAATGATAAATTTAAAGTTTGTAATAAAGTACAACAATCAAGAAAATAGGAAACACATAAAGCCCAAACCACTAAAGGTTTGGTGCTCTAAGATTGGGTTCACCAAATGTTTGATCCTAAAAAGATATAGATTAGGGTTATCTAAGGTTAAAAGAGATAAAGATATCCTAGAACATAAGGGTGATAAACTATCTCTATAGTAGGCCATTAGATGCTAAACTCATATATAACATATGTTGAATTCATTAAATTGAGATAGGCTAAAAATACTAAGTACAACTATATTAGATATAGAAATGACAAAGAAGTAATGTATTTAGTTGGTTATGATGCTAAAGTAGTAAAACAGGTAGGAATCAAATTGGAATAAGATTATGGATCAGTGGTTAGATTCTAGATTAAGTACATTTGGCATTGTAGGCACTAGTGTTAACCTTAGATGGTTGTGTCAACACTACTGTCTAAACCTAATGCAAGTGTCTTATATGAAATATTTGTTGGAAAAGGATCTGACCACCTAGATGCTTATGAGTTTATCTTCACCTTTACTTTGGTGCATTTAGATCTGGGTCATGGTGTAATGCCCCAAAAAATACACGCTAGATAATTTTGTAAAAGAAACTATTATTTTCTATAATTTATTATTTACATTCAGTGATAAGCCTAAGTAGCAAGGTAATTAATAATAATTTAATTTAACAAGGAATATTTAAATCTTGTTTCTAATTACTCATTTAAATGATCTCATGTAAAGGTTTGGATGGGAAAGAAATATTTTATTATCAAAAGTTTTAGATGTCAAACTCATCAAATAAAATAAGGTAATTAAACCTAACCTAAGTTACCCACAAATAAATAGTTCATTGACCTTATTCAAATTTTATTATTTTCCATTAAGATGTAAGTATCACCCTTTAAGGTTAAGAAGATAAATAATTCATTTAATAAGAGTTTTACACAAGCTCAATTTAAAATAAAATAAAGTCAAACCCACTTGTAAGTGGAAGAATAAATTAGAGCCATAGGATTAATTAGTTTTGAGCCCTAGGATTTAGGGATTCCAAGTGTTGCCTTAATTTTACATGTAAACACTTAAAAGTTATTCTCTAAGTTTTCTTTTTCATTTTGCTTGAAGAGAGGAATTTAAGAAAGGAAGGAAGACTCTCAAACCCTAAACGTATGTATGTACATTTTTTTTTTCGAATATATACATATATTTAGTTATAAATCACTAAAAACTCAAGAGTATGAAGATATATTTAAATATACTAAAATATTATTGATTTTATATCATATATAAAATATTATTGTTGGCCTCGTTATTGTAATGAGGGTAGAGGTAGGTCGACTAGCCTAGCCCCTTCCTTCCTTCCTTTTTATAAGGAAGCGAGGGTTTGGGGGTGGTCGACTTAGTTGTTGTCATTATATATATTATATATATTCTGTCAAAAAGCATTTTACAATAAGAAAGGGGGAGGGAAAGACCCTAATGTCATATCCGTATAAAGAAAAATGACATACATCTATTTTGAATTATTTTTAATATAAATTAAAAATATGATAAAAACCAATATAATATTTAAAAATCAACCCACATACCCTTTGAAACAAATTAAAATATATATAAATTTTAATAAAGACAAATCAAATCAATCAAAAGACAAACATTGAGAAAAGGTAATAAAGAAAAAAATAAAATAAAAACATAATAAAAAAAATACAGAAAATATAATAGAAAAAAATACAAATAAATAAATAAAAATTAAATCTAATGTTTTATTATAAATATACTTTTAAAATCTATATAAATTTGACTTTTATTGTGCTTGCACTTTCTACATTGAGCATGATATTCATCTTCATCCATACCATGAAAAATTATGTCACCCACCATTTGTAAAATTGTAGCTATCAACGCACAACACCTACATAATAAATGCAATTATAGACATAATAATTTATTTATATTTTAAAGTATCTGTAGAAAATATATTTATTGATGAAGGGAAATGATAAGATAAAGGTCTAGACTGAACTAGAATTATGGAATCACACGTGGCATAGAATTTTAAAAGTTGAAAAATATTTAAAAACATTTACCTCTCATACCAACTTTGTAAATGATTTGAGGCATTAAACTCGGTTATAGAGGAATACTTTAAACTGATTATAAAGATGTAGATATATTATGTTTTTAAATAAAGAAAATGATCAATTAAAATATTTTAGTGTGCTTAATATTACACTATCTCTACCTAATCTAACTAAAATAAATAAGTGAGCATCATTGTAATTCATATAAAAGGTTACTCAACCTTTTTTTTGGTTTTATGTTATTTTTTGCATTTATATTTTTAATATAAAGAGTATTGTGAAATTATAATTATAATCAGTGAAAATAAAAAAATATTTATTAAAATATTTGATATGTACCAACCAAAAAAAAATTATAAGATTAAGATTATGATTTAATATTAATATATAATTTTAAATATGCATATATATTTTTATTATGTATCTAAAATTTTAATATATGAAATTTTCAAAAAAAAGTTAAATATCATCTTGATTAATTATTAATATATATTAATTTTTTGATGTTCTTATAAGTTTTTGAATTATGAATATAATTTTGATATCTCACAATGAGCAAATGCAATATAATATTTTAAGCAAGTTAACATTCTATTAATTTTTTAAATTGTGTAGATATGACTTGATCAAAATTGAATTTTACAAACAAAAAATAATGAAGAGAATAACAAAGATAATATCACATACAAAAACAACAACAAATGACAAATGCACAAAGAGAGTAAGAAATAAAAATCTAAAATGATAATGATAGATAAATATTTTAATAACATAGGGCCAAATTGATAATGGAAGAATTTGAAGCAGAAAAGAGAGAACATGAAAATATGATGAAACAAATTCATGCATAAACATCTCAAGATGAACAATATGTATGACGAACAGGGTTAGAAAGATAAATACATTCATATCAATTGAATGAGGTATAAAGACAATATAAACAAGAACTTCATCATGAAATATCTCAAAGGCACTATCATCAAATGATTTCTAACACTAACATTAATTATTAAGAAGCAAATTCAATATATCAATAGATCGTGTGCTTGAAACACCAAAGAATGCAATGGATATCGATGTTGCAAATAATGATATATAAGATAAGACAACATCACAACCTAGAAGTAGAAAATGAATGCAAAATAAGGATTTAGAAGAAAAACCAACATTGCAACCTAGAATAACAAGATGAAAGCAAGATAAGGAAATTGTAAGGGAACAAAATATAACTAATCCCAATGGAATGTTTGGGATAAATTTGAATACTTTTAAAACGATTTTTAGACATCATCTAGATAATATTGCTTAGCCAAGCATATGCTACATTTGTAAATAAAGTTACATTGGAATGAATGTTTCTCAAATAGTTGAAGGCCCTATATGCAAAATATGTCAATAGGAGAAAGCCTATTTTTAGCATTAAACAATATGGATCTTAGACCACAAGTCCAGAACTTGAAAACTTAACAAAGGTTGAGAAAATGTTAATGACCCATGTCAACCCAATCCTACAAGTGACACATACAACTGGAAGTCAATATAAATATAAAGGATATATAATAAGTTTTTTGCAATAACTAAAATAAATAGTGAAAGTTTTACCACATTAAATAAAAGATTTGTTGATGATTATAGTTTGGAGGAGGGATCAACGTAGAATAAAGAGTGTGTTTATACGATGCTCAAATATAAAATAGAACATGATAGCTTCTATTCATATGTTTATATTGATGAAAATGCTCTCAAGGAACATATATCCGACTCTGATGAAAACATCTTTAACCAACTAAACTCTGTCCATATGCAGTTTGATTCAAATGTAAATGAAGTTGTAGTTGTAACTCCACTGATGGAGATAGATGAAGGAAGTATCATTAATCACATGACATCAATGGCCTCTAAACTACCAAATGCCTTAAAGAGATGGAATTAATCCATGCATGGGTAAATAACCCTAATACAAATCATGGAACACTGATTGATTGTCCAGGGATTGGAGCATCTCCTATCAATGAGTTTGTCACATTAAAATTACTTTATATGGCATTTCCAACATTGTTTCCTAGTGGAATATGTGATTGGTTAGAACCATGGTTGAGATGAGTACATTTGCATGAATTTGTTAAATATTTGTTTCAATATAGGGATCATTATTTTGGTCGACACTGAGAGATCATTTTTGAGGGACCTATTACACCTATGTCACAAATCCAATAAAAGATAGGTGCCTCAAAAATGAAATCTCTTGATTTTTTTACATAGATTTATCTAAGATAGGTATGCTTTATTTTTAATAGAGAGACAGTATATAAGGTATTGAAATATAAAATAGAAAATGACATGTTTTATTCAGATTGATGAAAATGTACTCAACGATCTTAAACCTGACTCTGATGAAAATATATTTAACCAACTAAATTCTATCCATATGCAATTTGATGATGTTACTGATCTGTAATTGATAATATTTAAGTGTCGTAATCGTATAAATCACACTTGTAATTGGATCAAAACCTTAATTCAATGATTTACTTAAAATTGACATTTTAAATGATTACAAAATTAAAATTGGTTTTTAAATATCCAAAATAGACATAATTTTAAGAGTGTAATAAAATAAGAGAAAATAATCAACAAAAAATATTAAATGCAATTTGATAACGGAGTTCAGCTATATAGCCTACGTCTATGGATCCGCTCCAATGGAGATCACTCCTTATTAATTGTAACAAAATTACTTTACAATAATAATAAGTCTTCAAAAATCATCTTACAGTCTTTAAATCTATCCCAGAGATTCTCTCGAAATAATAATATTTTGTTCAAGGCCTTCAAATAATCTCCATGTCTCTCTACCACTCAAACATACCTTGGAATTAATCTCCATGACCAAAGTTGGGTTTAAAATGAGCCTCGACCCCTTTATATACTATTTACACCAGCATCCCAATCGATTGGGAGCTTATCCTTGTAGAAAACATGGGTATGGTTTGAATCCCTTCCAACGAATTTGGTGGTATAGTTAATCTTAATCCCACATTTGGGAAATGAAAAGGTAAGTTTGTTTTTAAATGCCACGAAGTTTGTGGTAAACATTGCCAAGTGATTGGCATTACCTTTAATTTTGTGGGAATGTGGTGACATGGGGAAAGTTTGTGGAAGTTTGTGGCGTGGCATGTGGGGTGTATGGGAACCACATGGAAACTTGGTGGGGACCATGGGAAATACATGGAAAACATTTGTAATGTTTGAATGAAACATGGCATGGGTCATTCACATGAAATGTAAAGGAATTTTGAGGACTTTGGCATGAAATTTAATTACAATATAAAATTAGATAATATCAAATGGTGGCAAGCCATGTCGTGGCTTGAGCACCCACCACGTGGTCTGATCTCCATTTTCCATTTGTCAACATTCATTGATTGTTGACCTCTCATCGTTTGTTGATAAAACCCAATTTTTATTTGCCCAAAACGATCTTCTAGGTGCCATAACTCATGCATACAAGCTCCATTTTGCAAACCACAAAATGCATCAGAAATTTCTCAATGAGACCTTCACCATGGAAATAATAAACCTATAATTTAAAGACTTCATTTTTAGAGCAAAATATAGATCCTCTTGGATCAAGCCTCCCCATTAGGAGCTTTTAGACCTCCAAAAGTTGATTAATTGGTAAAGAGGTGAGGGTATTTTTCCCTCACTCTTCTGACTTCCATCTATTTGGCCTTGTTCAGGTGCATCCCTTTGAGACCAGCACGAATATATTTAACATTTCCCCTCTGTGATGTTTGAACCTTTCTATCAAGTAATCTTCTTGCAGTTTTGTTAGATACTCAGGAGCAAAATCATCAATAGAAGGAATGGATACACTCTCATCATGATCTATAATCATCAAAGGCTCATACAATTTTAGATTTTCTACATTCACAACTGAAAAAATCTGCATATAAGATGGCAAATCCAAATGGAAAGCGTTTTTACCAATTGTTTCCATAATCCAGAAAGGACCCTACCGAATTGGTTTCAACTTTTTACCTTCACCTGACAGTCTTTCCTTACTGATGTGAAGCCATACTAAATCACCTACAACAAACTAGTGATCAACATGATGTTTGTCATGTCTTGCTTTGTATTTTACTTGAGTTTTCTCCAATTGATCTCAGATATTCTAATATACCTATTGTATCTTTTCAATGAAGCTCTTGGATTTAATAGTATCTTTACATTCATCAACAATTGAATCATGTCCATAACAAACATCTAGAAGAGATTTAAGTAAATATCCATAACAAACTTCAAAAGTATATTTCATAGTAGAAGAATGAAGTGCACAGTTGTAAGCATGTTGTATATAGCATAAATTCTCATCCCATAACTTGGGATGTTTACTACAATAACCCCTAAGTTAATGTACCACTATGTGGTTTACAACCTCTATCTTCCCATCGATCTATGGATGAAATGTAGTTCTCTTACTCAACTTAGTGTCCATCAATTCCCATAGTGTTGACCAAAATTCCACAAGAAATCAAGAATCTCGATCAAAAACAATAGAAGTGGGCAAAGCAAAATGAACCCATACATGCTGAAAGAACAAGTGTGATGTAACTTCCCCTGTAATCTATTTAGTGCAAGGAATCAAAACACACATCTTGCTAAATCTATCCACTACCACATATAAGTAATCATGTTTTCTCTATGACATAGGTAAACCCCCTATAAAGTCCATGGAAATGCTTTCCCAGGGATGAGCAGGAACAAGTAAGGGAGTGTAAAGTCCTAGTTTCCTATTACTAGGTTTGTTTGTGGCAAAAAGAACACACCCCTTGATATATTTGGCAAAAGTTTCCTACATACGAGGCCAGTAACAATACATTTTCAAATGTACAACCATTTTACCAACTCTAAAATGACCAAAAATACGAGAAGTATGTGCTTCCCTAATCATGTGCACCCTTTCATTTTGAGTAATGCAAAGTTTACCCAAATGATACAAAAGTCCATTATGCACATGATAGTCTGACTCTTCTACCTATTTATCACTCATTAAGTCTTTATAAACATCTTTAAATTTAGCATCATCAACAAACTATTCTTAATAAATTTCATGAGTCAAAGAACTATGTTGTAAAAGAATAGATGCAACTACCATAGGAGGCCTAGAAAGCATATCATCAACTTTATTCTAAATACCTTTCTTATAAATGATCACAACATGAAACTGCTACAGGAAACCCACCTAACAAAAATGACTATACTATTGCAGCTTGGCCTGTGATTGGAGATACTAGAGGGGCTGATGATCTGTATGTATCATTGTCTCCTTGCCCATCAAGTAATGTTTCCATTTCTTAACACTCTAAACCAATGCATATAATTCATTATCATAGGTCAAATATTTTCTTACCACACCTATGAAGGTCTCAAAATGATAGCATACTGGTTTCTTTCCCTGCATCAGAACAACTCACATAGCATAATCACTTACATCTATCTTGATCTCAAATGGTTGTTGTAAATCAGGAAGTGCCAAGACATGAGCAGTACTAATCTTTATCTTAAAGTGTCGAAGGCTCTTTTTTGCTTGCCTCTTCACTAAAAGTCCTATTTTGTACTAGTCAAAGAATGCAAGGGTGATGCAATAAGTGAGAAATTATCAATGAATTTTCTCCAATATTGTAATGGACCAAGAAAACTTCTAACCTCAGTTACATTATTGGGCTTAGGCCATTTAACTATAACCTCCACCTTTGTAAGATCAATTTTCAATTCACCATGTCCTATAATATAACCCAAGTAAATCAAAGAGGTCTTACCGAATTCACATTTAGACAATTTCAAATAAAGTTTCTCTATTCTTAATGCATCCATGACTTTCCTAATATGAATCACATGATTTTCCGAAGACTGACTGAAGATCAAAATATCATCTAAGTAGACTATAACAAATTCATCAAGGAATGGCCTAAAAACATCATTCATCAATCGTATGAATGTAGCCGGTGCATTGCACAATCCAAAAGGCATGAGAAGCTACTCAAACAATCCTTGTTTTGTCTTAAAAGAAGTTTTCCAAATATCACCATCATTAATCCTAACCTGATGATAACCACTTTTCAAGTCTAACTTAGTGAAATAGATAACATTTCTTAACTGATCTACAAAATTGTTAATACAAGGAAGAGGGTAATGATTCTTAATAGTAATTTTGTTTAAAGCATGCAAATCAACACACATTCACCGTGTGCCATCTTTCTTTGGCACTAGAATGATAGGTGAACCAATATGAGATGTACTAGGATGAATAACTCCCTTTTCTAAAAGTTCCATTACCTACTTCTTGATTTCCTCATTTTCCACCACTGATAACTTGTACATGCCAATATTAGGGAGAGGATAATCCCATAACAACTGAATTTCATGTTGAACTCCCCTTTTAGTAAATAACCCTTTGGGATTCTGAAACACATCGTCATAACTAGAAATGATTTCAACCAATTCTTTCTTATGTTTACGATCATAATTTTCCATAACCTATGAATATTCTTTTTCCTTAGTCTTAAACAACATGAGACAAAAATTCTTTCTTGAATTGACTAGTCTTTTAATTTGCCCTGTTGTAACCAAGGAAAGACTTGTCTTAACATGATGTGCTCTGACTATATATTTAATGCCATCCTTAACAAGCAAGTACTTATTCTCTTCCCTATAAAATATTGCTTTATATCATAAAGATAATGACTTCCTAAAACAATCCCACATATGTCCAGAGGGACTACATCCAGATCAACTTCATCCATGAATTTGGATGTGATGACTAATTTCAATCTGTAAGTTTTGGTTACTTACAATTTTGCATCATCACACACCCAACCAAGTGGATAGGGTTTTAGATGGTGAGTTGTTTTTAAGCCTAACTTTTTAACAATCTCTTCAAAAATCAAATTTGCCTGTGATCTACTATCAAATAGGGTGTCAATCTTAGTATGTTTTACAACAACCCTAATGTGGAATAACTAATTTCTTTTCTTATTATCATACACAGATTTATGTTTTGAAGAGGAAGCAACATTAGATGACTTAGTGCTAGAAAGAGAAGAATAATTCTGCATACTCATAGCTATGATCTTAGTTTCATCCCCAGAATTTGAACCCAAATCTTGAACTACAGTATTAGCTTTCTTATATTTCTTCTTAAACTTGTTAAAAGGATTTAACTCAGGAATTAATTTCTAACACTTAGACTCATCATGATTTTTCTTTCAATCATTGCAAAATGGCTTACCCTCTTCTTTATGAATAGTAACAATGGATTTTTGCTTATCCTTTCCAGAACTTTGCCCTTTATAATACTTAAATTCAGATTGCTTACTTTTAACTTTAGGAAAAGAAGCTTTTGTCTATTTCCTCTAGCCTCTAAATGAATGGATTTAACACATGATTCATCTAAACTAGTGGGATTGAGAACCAGAATCATGTGTTTCAAGTAATTATGCAACCCACCTATATACTTAAGTAGTGTTTCCTGTGCATAAAGAGGAATATTCAAAAGTAAATTATTTTTCCTAAATTTTTGTGTATAATCTTGAACACTTTGGCCTTTAGTTTGTCTGAAAGATTGCCAATCCATCATGGCTTGCTTCATATAGCCTAAAGGATAAAATTACTTTCTAAGTGCATCAATAAATTTATTCCAAGTGGAAATCGAGTCACCTGTGTTAATCTCATTTTCCTTCAAATTACTCTCCCATCAGATTAGAGTTGTGCCTCCCATTTGAAGAGTAGCCAAGTGTATTTTAGCCTCATCATCTATAATCTTCTAGACCCTATAATATACTTCAATCTTATTTATCTAGTTATCTATTTTTTTGCATTAATATCACCATTAAACATCGACAATTCAAATATAATATCTCTCTTTAGTTAAGGAAGAGATTCAACAACTTTTTTATCTTTAACGTCACCCGAAGAGGAGGAAGGTTTTTCATAATTTTTACCACCTCCATCATGTTCCATCTTAATTCATCATTCACTATAAATTTCCTTAACCATGTCCTTTATTTATAAGAAGGATTATCAGAAAGCTCGTTTAGACTCAAAGTCATCTCCCAATTCTGTAATATGTCTTGATCCAATCTTTGGATCGTACTCTGTTAATTCTCCTTCACCCCACCTAGATATTGACCTTGTCAACATACACTAGCAATCCATATAGTTAAATACAAATTATGCTATGATACCAAAACATTGATCTTTAATCGACAATATTCAAGTGTCGTCATCATAGAAATCATACTTATAATTGGATCGAAACCTTAATCTAATGATTTACTTAAAATTGACATTTTAAATGATTAAAAAATTAAGATTGGTTTTTAAATATCCAAAATAGACATAATTTTAAGAGTGCAATAAAATAAAAGATAATAATTAATAGAAAATATCGAACATGATTTGATAACAGAGTTCGGCTATATAGCCTATGTCTCCAAATCCACTCCAATGGAGGATCACTCCTTATTAATTGTAGCAAAATCACTTTACAATAATAATAATTCTTCAAAAATCATCTTACGGTCTATAAATATATGCTAAAGATTCTCTTGAAACAATAATATTTTGTTTGAGGCCTTCAAATAATCTCCAAGCCTCTCTACCACTCAAACATGCCATGGAATTAATCTCCACAACCAAAGTTGGCTTTAAAATGAACATCGATCCCTTTATATACTATTTATACTAGCATCCCAATCAGTTGGGAGCTTATCCTTTTACCAAACATGGGTGTGTTTCGAATCCCTTCAAATGAATTTGGTGGTATATGTTAATCTTAATCCCACATTTGGGAAATGAAAAGGTAAGTTTGTTTTTAAATGCCATGAAGTTCATGGTAAACATTTCAATGTGCAATGTTTGAATGAAATGTGGCATGGGTCTTTCACATGAAATATGAGGGAATTTTGAGGACTTTGGCATGAAATTTAATTACAATATAAAATTAGATCATATCAAATGGTGGCAAGCCACGTGGTGGCTTGAGGATCCACCACGTGGTATGATCTCCATTTGCCATTTGTTGATTGTTAACCTCTTATTGCTTGTTGACAAAACCCAATTTTTTTATTTGCTCGAAATGATCTTCTAGCTGCCATAACTCATGCATACGAGATCCATTTTGCAAACCATGAAATGCATCAAAAAGTTCTTGATGAGCCCTTTGCCATGACAATGATAAACCTACAATTTGAATACTTCATTTTTAGAGCAAAATATAGATCCTCTTGGATGAGTTACATCCCAATTTCACCTTATGACTTATAAACATTTAATTCATTGATTACTATGGTTAATATGTGATTACTATTGCTTTGATTTAAGCTTTATGACACATATTGTAATGGGATAGTGATATTGATGATTAAAGTATATGATGTGATAATTATATGTTAAATTTTGTACATTATGGATATATATTTGTTAGTTTTTACATCATTGGTGATATTTATAATGACTCAGACTAATTGTCTACTTGTTACAAGGTGCATGCAAGATAGATCCTACCCTTAGATCTTGATGAGGGAGAGCATCATCAGAGAGGATCAGCTAGATGGAATGATTGGGAGAATATTAGTAAAAATTGATAGTGACCTTATACACACACACATTATATTTTAAATGTTATATGCATAAAATGGTAGTGTGTATTGGTTATGATTATATTTATGTGTGAAATTAGTTATAGTATGCATTAGATCTCTTTTATAATTGATTTGATTTTTTAGTTTAAATTTGAAAAAATAAATAATAATTTCTATAGAGATATTTGTAGAGAAGATTACAAAACAAGTTAGTCAAGCATTAGTCTATAAATAATGAAACATGCATAAAGAACTATCTAACCAAGCCTCTCTATTCCTATGGAAATTACAAAGGATAGCAAGAAATAAATGAAAGACAACAACACCATTTTACCTTCCCAAATGGATTCACCATACCCATGTGGCTCAAAAACATGTTCTCCCTTGATCAAGCATCCTTGTCTTTGTCAACAATGGTGGTAAGCTCTTCCAATGCCTCAAGAACACTCCACAAAACCTAGGCTCATGATTCCAAATCACTAAACTAGCCTATTAATGAAGCTTGCAAACAAAATCTATGATCAAATGCAAAGCCTTATGGAAATAATTTAGCATTATAACTTTACAATATTTAAACTTTGAAGATATTTGAGCATAATAACCTTGCACCAAAATAGCCTAAAATTCATGTCCATGGCCTCTCTATTTATAGATTTTTGAGATTGGTCAGGATCAACCATGACCTTCCATCTCAAGATTGAGAAATGTGGCCATGGATAATCCTAATATTTGAAATTAAATCCATAGTTATCTTCATCATGACCATAGAATAAGGGGCATTGAAGAGGTATGGGAGGCATTAACTAGGCATGGGTGACCCATAATCCTGATATTTATGGTATTTATGGACTAGGGATATCTTCCCAAGAAATGATGTCACTTGATGATGTAGTTAATAGGAATCAATTTTCAAAAATAAATATTCAACAACTCTCATGGAAAATCCACTTAAGCTCTTGACTTGGATTAATTAGCCTTAAACAAGGTTAATCAACATTTGTGCAATTATTTGAAAATTGGCCCTCAATTAATCAAAATGGTCAGAAAGTCATATTACAAGGTCGTAATATGACTGAAGAGAAAATGGAAAGCGATGTTAGATACGTTGGAGCTATATTCCCATTTAGGATGTTTCCAACACCAAATAATAAAGGTACATGACATGTACCAATGAATTAGAAGAAAAGAGTGATCTGGAGCACTAAATGGCAAAATGGTCATTTTGACTCAGAATGATCTGATCAAAGTTAGCTGGACCATAAAATACATTGCCCTATTTAGGGATACTTTGACCTCAACTAGCACTTGTAAGTGACAAGTTTGAACCATTCAGGGCATTTTATGGATTTTGACCTAAAATGTGCATTTGAGTGTAATTCAAATAAGATTGACAATTTTAATATAATTAGTGTGAGGAATTGGATGTCTACATTTTGCCCCTATTTGAGAAGGCATAGTGAGACATTTAGGTGAAATAACATATTTTCAAAGAAAAGAGTTGTCAATGAGAAATTAGAACAGACCCATGATGCCCCCTTGAGAGGACATATTAGGATGAAAGAGAAGCATGAACTCTCAAAAAGAGAGAGAAAGTGAGAGATTAACCCAAGGAATAGATCACATCCAGATGAGCTAATGTTGGCACACATGATTACCATCAATGATCAAAATATAAGTAGAGGTACAATAGGCCCCAAAGATGGGAGGAATGGGAAAGATACAATCCATAAATTTAAGGGACACACTGTAAACGTACCCAATTTGAGAGTACAAGCTATGCAAATACAATATTGATCAATCTCGAGACAAGTTGCACACTAAAATATTGACATCATGGAATTTAATGTAGAGAGCTTGGAATTAGAGGAAAAGATAGAGCGTTCTGCTTTAGGAAGGAAAGCACCACTAGAATGGGGTCTCTAGAGAGAATATAATAAGAAGTACTCCAGTAGAGTAGATTTGATCATGATAAAATAGTTGTGCCCTAATAGGGCAAATCTTGATCATTGATAAAATAAAAAAAAATGATTTTGCCCCTATAGACCTGATTTGATTGGATATGGTTCAGATGTTGGACCCCAACATGGGCAATTGGCAAGCAAAATAGCTCAAGGATATAACTAAAAAGATAGGTTAAAGTGAGCAGGTGCAAACGTACATGCGATGGTGTAATGGCTTAGAAAGCCATATAAAACCAAGCATATGAGAATGCACAAAGTGGTGAGAGAGATGAAAAGAATAATGGAGATAACCGAGTTGACCTCAATAGAAATTGAGCATTGCCTACATAGTTTTATGGACTCATGTCTCAATATGAACTTCAAGCCAATGCAGTTCACCCAGGTGTGGGAGAGAATGGAATAAGGAATGATGAAAAATGACCAAGAATTAATTAGACTTATAATGTATGCAAAGAGATGCACATCTAAGCATAGAAAAAGAAGTATGAAATGCATGTTTCCTAGAAGCCTAATTCTATATCATGAGCCTAGGTTTTGTAAAGTGTTCTTGAGAATCATTCATCAACATTGATGTTGATGTTAAGATGTTGAGACCTGAACACAAAGTGCTTCCTATAAAAAAAGAAGTTAGGCATCATAAGTATAAATAACTTAGAATGACATAAGATTC
The DNA here is from genome assembly GCA_037957365.1 of Torreya grandis. NCBI lineage: Eukaryota > Viridiplantae > Streptophyta > Pinopsida > Cupressales > Taxaceae > Torreya > Torreya grandis. The sequence goes on along the minus strand of JARHVA010001181.1, from coordinate 514,277 downwards.
CAATTACGTTGATCCAGTTCAAATGTGAATATCTATAACTAAGGATAATGGTAAAATAATGACCAAAACCAGAGTTATAGTGATTTACATTTAAACAAAAAAGTAAAGACAAAGAAAAAGATAAACAAAAATGAACCTATCTTGAAATAAAGATATGATCTTAAGTAGGAACAAAATGTTTAAAAATAAAAATCAAGAACGTCTTAACGACATGAAACCAAAATATGAATAATCAAGATCCATGTGGACCATCAAGGCATTCTTGAACACAAAAGAGAAAAAGCAAAATCAAACAAAAAAAAAGACACCAACAATAATCAAATAAACAAAATGGTCCAAGAACAACATAATAACATAGGATCAAGATATAAACAATTGAGATCCATGTGAATCATTAAGATGTTCTGAAACACAAAAGAGAAAAAACAAAATCAAATAGAAAAAATAGGACACCAACAAGGAAACACAAGACCAAGAAGAGACAAGAAGTAAGAAAAAGGAGCAGAAATAAAAGGAGAGGTAAGAAAGTACAAAAAAACACCAAGAAAACTCAAATAAACACACACAAACAAAAACCAAGTTAGAGGTTTAAAGACAAATGTTCATGCATGTGTAGTAGAGGTGTTACTTTCTACCACATCATAACAAAGAAAAATGACATGATAATTATTCTCTAATTAAAGAGGAACAATGATAGAAGAAAAAAGGGTGGAAGAGAAAAAAAGGAAGGGGTTGGTCGAGCTGACTCCAGATGTATAAGACAAGTAGATGATGATTACATAGTTCCATGGATGCATGTTATAACATGAACTTCAGGCCAAATATAGTTCTTCCAGGAAATGGGTTAGAAGAAAAATGATGATCAAACTAGCATGATTAATGTTATAGAAGAAATAGAAGATATGACAAATAAATGAGAATGATCTAACAAACAAGAAGCTGACGAGATGAAGAAGAATGATCTTACAAAATGGCAAGTGCATGGGATAAGATGCAATGAACTAGTGTTTCTGTGCTTGTAAAATGGCAAGAGTGTAGTATGGTGGAATGGGTATGTAAAAATGTATAGAAACATGAGACAATGTTTTTGTTATTTTGTGGATCATGTTCTAATATTTTTGGTATTTTCAAAGTATTTCTAATGTTTTTGGTGTTTTTGGGATAAAATATGCATAAGGTGGGACCATATAGTTGAGGAGATGCATGTCATGAGAGTAGAGGTTCTAATAAGATAGCTAAGCCAGCTGCAATGGCCCATGCTCACAAATCGGTGAGAATGAGGTTCTTGATAAAACAAGAAAGAACAAAAAATACTGGAACTAAGAAGATGTGGCTATTCACGTGTCTAAAATTGCACAAGACTATCTTGGTTGAACTATTTTGTAGAACTGTTGTTGAAGATGTTCATAGCATTCATAAGACATAATTGAGATCATAATTGATCAAGGGATAAAATTTGTTCAAGATTTTAACATGTCCTAGGAAAAATAAAGAATATGATTCTCAAAGAGACCAATCCAGAATGGGATGAAGAATATGTTCAGAGTGCCAAGAGTTCAAAGCCTTTACTATTGGGATTCATGATAAGTGGACCAGGGTAGTATAAAATGTGTTCAAGGTAAGATAAAAGGGTGGGATAAAATTACAACAGCACAAGTTACCCCCAAGTCAGGGGTCATATAGACAATGGTTCAAAGTTTTTCATGTATATAATTTCTTAAAGTGTACGATGTTCATGGGCTCTGAAAGTTCTTCACCATTAGGTTTAGCTAGTCAATATGCTCCTGATCCATAGTTTGTTGTGACAATATACGGTCCTAACAAATTAGGCTGAAATTTGCCTTTCTTTTTAGGTTCAACATTCATGTTCTTCTCGGTCTCTTTCAAAACTAAGTCACCAATCTCAAATTCTTGAGGGAGAATGCATTTGTTGTATCTTATTCACAATCTATTCTGGTAGGCCTATGAGTTTTCTAGTGCAACCAAATGCTTACCATCAAGAAGTTACAATTCTTGTAGTCGTGTAACTCTATAGTCTTCATCATCTTCAATGTGCTCTATTGATATTCTTAATGATGGGATCTCAATCTCGATTGGGATCATAGCTTTAGTGCTAAACACAAGGGAGTACAGAGAGGCTCTAGTTGGTGTGCGATGATTTGTTCTATAAGCCCAAAGGGTAGGAAAAAGTTGCAAGTGCCAAGAATGGCCAACATCATTGACAATCTTTTTTAAGATGGCTAGAATGGTTTGATGCCTCAGATTGTCCATTGCCTTGCATGTTATATAGAGTGGATTTTTTGTGCTTGATTTTGAATTTTGCACAAGGAGATTTCACATATTGGTTTACAAAGGATCTACCATTATCAGATAAAATACGGGCTGGGATGCTATATCGACAAATGATATGGTAATGAATAGATTTGGCTATTTGTTTCCCAGTAACATAAGTGAGAGGAATGGCCTCAATCCACCTAGTAAAGTATGTGATTACATTTAAAATGTGCTTATGGACATCAAAAGATGTTGGGTTAATTTTTCTAATGAGATCGAGACCCCATGTTGAGAATGGCCATGGTGTTGTAAGTAGTTGCAATGGTAAGGAAGGTGCATGTATCAAGTTGCCATATTACTGATAAGGAACACACTTATTTACACAATTACATGCATTTGTCTCTATTTTGGGCCAATAATAGCATGTTCTGAGAAGTTTCTTGGCTAGGACTACACCATTGGTATGGCCCCCACACATTCCTTCATGAACCTCCTTTAGTGCCAACTTAGATTCTCCCAAAGATAAAAAAAAATGAAGAAGCATTCCATCATAGCCTTTTCGATAAAGCATGTTTACAAAGAGGATATAACATGTTAAGCGATAAAGGAATAATTTATGTTGGTTGTTGGAAAGGTTGGTGGAAAATACATGGCTATGGAAATAGTTATAAAAATCTTGGTAGCATGGTAACTTAGGTAAGGGATTAGGATCAACAATGGTGCATATCCTCTCTAAATCTAATAGAATATGTGCCAACTGAAGAAGATTTTGAATCAAGAACTGATACTCTTTAACACTGTCATGCATTTGAATCATGGAACCAATTATTACCATGGCATCAATAGATTTGTTGTTGACTCATGGAACTTACTCAAACTATAGAGATTTAAAATGTGTTTTAAGGTTATCAACAATTTGCTTGTAAAGAACAAGCTTATCATCTCTTGTTCGATACTGATCAGTTGTCTAATTTATGATTAGTTATGAATCTCCATAGACCTTTAAGCTTTGAATATCCCATTGTATGGCAAGATAGAGCCCTACAACCAATGCCTCATATTTAGCCATATTATTTGTACACTAAAATTGTATATGGAATGCTTTGGGGATCAAATTCCCCTTATGGCATGATCAACAATATGCTAGATCCAGACCCTCGAGATGTGAAGGATCCATCAAAATAGAGTGTCCACTATTTAGGTTCTTTTGATGCTTGTTCTATCATCATGATAGAATCATTTGAAAGGTCAAAGTTGAGAGGTTGAGTGGCCATAATAGGAGCTTCTACAAGTTAGTCTGCAAGAACTTGCCTTTTGATTACCTTCTAATTTTGGTATTTAATATCAAACTCACTGAGGATTATAATCCATTTAGCCATGCATCCTTGAAGAGTTGTTTTAGATAAGAGGAACTTGAGAGGATATACCTTGGTGATAACAATAGTTTTGTTATTTAGCATATAATGTCACAAGTTTTGAGTGGTAAACACCATAGCTAAACATGCCTTCTCAATAGGCAAATAATTATGTTCATAGGCTACCAATGTGTGGCTTAAATAATAAACCCTGTATTTCTTACCATGATTATCATACTGAGCCAAAAGTGCCCCGAGTGCATGCTCCATGGTTGATATGTAAAGAAGCAGTGGCTTTCCTTATGTTGGAGGTCATAATACCAATGGATTGGCCAAGTATGTTTTAAGCTTTGCAAATTCTATCTAACAATATTCATCCCACTAAAATATTAGCTCCTTCTTTAAGAGATGGGTAAATGGGTGGCACTTATCTGCCAGTTGAGAAATGAACTTGTGTATAGACTTGATCTTGCCTTGTAGACCTCACAACTATTTAAGATTGTTTGGTGGAGGCATTTCCATAATAGCGGTGACCTTTGCAGGGTCAACTTCAATCCCTCATTGTGATATAATGAACCCTAGCAATTTTCTTGATGTGACTCCAAAGACACAATTCATAGGATTTAAATGGACTTTATATGCATGAAGCCTCTCAAATATTCTTCATAGAATGTCAGGGTGTCCAACTCTTGTTCATGATTTTGCTAGTATATCACAACATAGTCCTTGATAATGTCTTGCATCATGTCATGGAAGATGATAGTCATTACACATTGATATGTGGCTCTAGCATTCTTCAATCCAAATGGTATGACTTGGTAACAGAATGTCCCCCACAGAGTGGTGAACATGGCTTATGTTGATCTTCAAGGGCTATCTTGATTTGATTGTAACCATAAAATCTATCTATTAAGTATATCGTCTAATACCCAGCAATTAAGTCCACAATCATGTCAATGTTGGGCAGAGGAAAATCATCTTTAGGACATGCTTTGTTGATATCATGAAAATCATTACAAACATGTATGCCTGGAGTATTTTTATTTACTGGCACTATGTTAGAAATCCATTCAGAGTAGTCCAATGGTCAGATAAAATTGGCTCCTAACAACTTTTCCAACTCGGCCTTAACTAAAAGGGTGATGCATGGACGCATCTTTCTCAACTTTTACTTGACTGGTTTAACATCAGGGTGAACAATAAGATGATGCACAACTAAATCTAGATTTAGGCCTGGCATGTCAGAATACACCCATGCAAAGATGTCTATATAATCCTTAAGAATGGATATAATATGTTCACGTTCTGCTTCAATAAGGGAATCTCCAAGATAAGCATTTTTAGGATCCTTATGGGTTCCCAAATTCACTTATGTTGTGCTCTCCATAAAGAGTGTGGATCCATCTTCTAGAATTGTAGGCAATGTATGGTCATGATCTTCTTGTACTATATCTTCTTATTGTTCCTCCCAAAGATCTAGATAATATGAAGAATCATAATCTACCTTCTTAGGTAAAGGCCAACTAGCAAAGACCTCTAGAAACTAAGGAGCAAGATGCTCAAGTATTTGATGTTGTTATGAAAATATGCTTATACTATCTATGGAACTTGGGCTAGATGGACTTTCTACGTCCTGAGAGGATGAGCAAACTTTCCCACCTAGGAGTGCCTGAAACAGGTTTTCACTCAAAAGCTTGTCTTTTTCTTTACCTTTTTCCTGATCAATAAGTGCCTTAAAGAGGTTTTCACTTGAAGATCTCGATGTTTGTTCTCTATTATGACCAAAAAAGTTTCCCTACTCTCCAAATTAGGTAGAAGAATTCAATGAAAAATCAAAACCCTGCTTGTGATCACCAAAAGGGAATGCATCTCGTAGGCCCATGTATTCAACAATTGATTCTTCATTTTGAAACTCATCAAAGCATATGACTAAATTTTGTTGATCCCAATCTATGAGTTCAGGATGGCAAAGGAATAGGTTACAGTGAGGGTTTGCTTCAGGATGGGAAGCACTAACGGTAAAGATATAATGTCCTACTTTAGGAAGGGAAGCACCACTAGGATGGGTTTTTGCTTCAAGACGAGAAGCTCCAATAGGTGTTTTATGGTCAATATGGCTTTTGAGTCAAACAAATCTAAATCAGTAAGCTCATTGAAAAGGCTATAATGGAATGTTGTGTCACTTTTAGGAGTCTCATTACTAGTCACTTTAGAAGAGTCACTACCAAATGTTATGAGGTTGTCTTCTAGTGGTTTAAATCTGAGACCATGATTCCAGTTGATAATTCTAGATGATAATTGTTCTAAAATTCCTTGCGCATGTGGGCCAAGCCCTTTCCCTGTATAGTCAAGATGATCCATTATCCTGTTAGGGATAGGATATTTTAAATTTTGAAAATGATTTGCAAGGCCCTCAGAATATAACCAGTCTCCCTCGATAAAAGCCTCTTAATATTTTTTTGGTGCAATTACAGGTATAAAAACCATATAAGGTTTTGGTTACTTCTTTGGTTGCCAAATCTAATCGAGTCTTTTAGGAGTCTAGGAGGTTTTAGGTTTACCAAATGTTTTAGGGGATTTTGGTAATTTTAAAATATGGAGGACATCCTTTAGATGGTAAGTGGAAATATATGCATCTTTAATAATAACCTGTTTGGCCAAAGCTACAAGAAATGGATCAATTAAAGTGGAGGCTAGATCACTACGGTCTATATAATTAGATAGAGATAGATGATAAATAATGCATTTATTCTTCTTTGTAACAAATTCAAAACCTGGGAAATAGTTATAATTATGAAACTCTGCTTCAAGATGTTTGCAGTATTGGTATGGTTGCTGATCAGCGAGAATAGTAACCTCAATCCCATCATGGGGAAACTTAAGGCATTGGTGAAGAGTAGATGGAACTGCCTGTACTTCATGGATCCAAGGATGGCCAAGAAGTATGTTATAAGGAAGCTCAATATCCATAATATGGAATAATGTGTAATGAGAAATAGACCCAAGCATGACTAGCAACCAAATTATACTAGATAACTCCCTCTCAATGTTACCATAAGCCTTGATTATAATAGTTTATTGTTAAATGTCTTTATCCATGTAACCCAATCATCACACCAATTTAAGAGATATGATGTTCAACCTCAAACCATTATCTATAAGAACCCACTTGATCTTGTGATCCACAATGATTATCTCAATGTATAGTGGGTTATTTTCGTTCGAGTCAAGGGTGGACATGTCCTTTTGATCAAATGTGATTTGCCAAAATGAAGATAAATGTCCAATTAGGTTTTGGAACTGATCAAGGTTTATATCATTAGGGATAATAGACTCTTGTAAAAGTTTGTTGAAAATGGTTCTATGAACATCAGATGTCTACAAGAGTTCTAATATGGAAATTTGCATAGGGCTTTTATCTAATTGATCCATTAGACTATAAGGCCTTTGAACTATGGATTGAACTAGTTTAGTCTTTGTTGGGATTGTATTTAGCTTTGGAACCATTGGCACAATATTCTCATTGGATTTATGGAAAGAAGTGGGCGAAGGGCCCTGAATGGTAACTCACAGGAATCTAGTTGTGACTGCACAACCTAGAGGTGGCAAGGATCTATTATAATTAGAAGAGGAAGGTAAAGGGACTTGGATGGTGATTAACTATATTTCTATAATTTTGGGTCAATGAGGAGCCTTTATAGGAAAGGTACTATTATTCAAGATTAATAACTTGAGCAAATAGAGTAGGAACATGATGATGCGAATTCGACATATTATTACTAGGGGGAGAGGGTGCTGACCCTATAATGATGGGTCTCATGTTGTGAGGAACATGAGATTGGCCATGTGGCATTACAGTAATAGTGGTAATGTGGGTTGCAAAAATGCATCCCACAGTATTATTATAGTCATAAGGTACATTATTATAAGCCACATTATTTGTGTGGGTATTGTGATCTTGATTATGCTCATTATGATTCTAACCTTGTTATTGGTTTTGATTCTACCTCTGTCCTTAATTGTGATCATTTTTATTATTTCTTGGTGGTGGTGGTGGATCATGTTGAGGAAAGGGGTCTTTGTAGATTCCTATATCTTGATTTGTGTCCTGATTAGGGGCCAACTTAATTTTCAGCTCACCATTTTCAATGAAGTCCTCAATAATATGTCACAATTAAATGCAATGATATACATCATGGCTAATAACATGATGAAAGCTACACCATTAGTTCTCTTTGTACCAGTTTGGTTTTGGCTAATCTTAAGGAAATGGCCTTGATACTGGCCATATAATTAAATTAGCTACAATGAGCTTTTGTGACACTGCTTTAACCAATTCTCCTAACTTACTAAAGACTCTAAAATTGTTATTAAACATCCTTCGTGGAGGTTGTCTTTGTAAAGTAGGTAGTAGATTTAAGGGAGTTAATTATACATTTAAAGGAGGCATAGCCTATACTATTTATACATGTCTTATTTCTGTCACCCCATTTCTAACCATGTTTTTATTTTTGTTAAAGGTCTTAGGCGTATCCTGCATAACTGTTTGAGCTAGTAATTTAGTCTGATTAGATGCTTGACCTTGTAAAAAAATCTTAACAAGGCCTCTAATAATAAGAGCCTTCTCAATCTACACTCCTTTGTCAATAATTTCTTCAAATGAGTTAGCACAAGCTAACCATAGATTATGAGCAACTTTAGGATGCAAATTCTATGCAAATATATCAGCCAACTATTTGTTTGGAAAATTATGTTGAAAGCAGCCTGCCAATGATCTCCACCTTTGCAGATATGTAGTAAAACTTTCACCATCATGCTACTTGACTTTGCATAAGTCAACAATGGTCAATTCATGTTCTATGTTGTATGAGAAATGGTTAACAAACTTTTTTGATAAGTCATTCTAATCCACAACTAATCCCTTGGGTAGTTTAAGTAGCCAATCAAGAGATTGTCCCACTAAACTTTGCAAAAATAATCATAGTAAGTACTCGCTACTATAAGTAACCTCTTGACATAAGATGAAGAATGCTTGTATGTGTTCATGTGGATCTCATTTCCCTTTGTACTTTTCAAATTTTGGTGCCTCAAAATGAGGTGAAAAGGGGTTTTGGAGAATAGATAAATCAAATAGATATGAACATATCTCATCGAATTTATACTTTTTGACTCTATTATTCATCTCCAATCTTTGGATAATTTCCTTCATAGAATTCCGTTCTTGCATGTTTGGTGCATTTATGGATTGGATAATATGTTGTTGGGGTGGAATGTGCCCCTAGTTTTGTTGTTATTGGGGTGGAATGTGCCCCTGGTTTTGTTGTTATTGGCGTGGAATGTGCCCCTAGTTTTGTTGATGTTGGGGTAGAATGTGCCCCTAGTTTTGTATAGATCTATAGGGAGAGTATACCTTTCGATCCATGATTTGGTTTTGATTTACTTCTTGAGTTGAGAACATATGTCGTTGATTCTTGGATTGTAAAACATTCTCTGAATTTGGTTGTTTTACACTATGTTGATTTTGGAAATTTCTATGTTTATTTACCAATCTTTGAGTTGGTTGAAAAGAACTAGCCAAATTTTCTTGAGGGATTTCCTCAATTTGAACTGAATTATTGGGTTTCTAATTTTGTAAAGTAACAAGAGGTTCTTGATGATTGAAGAATGTATGTTTCGTATCAAATGAAATATTTTGTAAGGTCTCTTGTGACTTTAATTATTCATTTAGAATACCTTGATCCAATATGGTAATGTTCTCATCCAATATTTGTTGAATACTTTCAACCATATATTCATGTTTTTTTGAAGCATTATTGTGAATTGAAGTGGTAACTAGGGAGTCTATTAAGTTTGTGACAAGTTGATCTGCATATCATTGACTTATTATCTTGATCCTTGCTAGAAGATCTAGATTTATGGGTTTTGACTCTATTTGTATTTCCTTCCCTTTGTTAGAGGAAGAAGGTATGTCTATTTGTACAAAATCTTACTCTTGTTGTTGTTGTTCTCCTTCTCTAACTAAGGTATGAAATTATTTTATAAGAAAATTAGAAGGTAGTAAAGTACCTGATTCTATCAATCTAAGAAGGGCTTCATCTTGATCTTCTTGGGGTTGATAATCATTATAATCATCTTCAAATCCTACTATTACAGAGATATCATCAAAAATAATGGGGTTATCTTAACCATCATACAATTTCTCATCCTCATAACTAAGGCCATAAAAGGCCCCACTACGAGTGAACCTTTGAGTCATGTCTAAAAAAAGAGTTATTCTATGTGTATGACTAACTTTGGACCAATGTTCGGTAAACAATAAAAGTATGCTTTGGCTCTCTTCTTAAACAAATAACCAAGGTACCAATGAGAATATAAGGGAGGGTAGTTTGAAACCATACACAATTTAGAATATTCGGTTCATGAGTTTACTCAACTTTTGGTAAAGTTGAAATAGTATATATCAAAAGAGAGTAAGGTAACTCAAAAACCCAAGGTAAAATCTAGCACACCAAATCCTAGAGCTTTGTGATACACCCATACTGAAAAAGCTAGCTTCAACTTTGACAAGTTAACCCTAGAATTTTAAAGGAAAGCCCTCTAGATTACAAAGAAGACAAAATGAAGTAAGCAACTCAAGATGTAAAAACATACACGAATCACTAAGTATGAAGCTAGGACCAAATAGGCAGCACAACATCACCACATGATTCTAGCAGGATAAAATACGTTCTATGACCCAAAGCGTGAGCAATACGCAAGATGACTTGAGTCCACCAAGATGATAATGTGATTTTGAGTCTTAATAAATGACCTTCAATCCAAATAGAAAATTGAGCCCAAGTTAAAACAAGCTTAATGCACAAATGGCAAACCCATTTTGACGTACCAACCCTTAGAACTCAAAAAGGTTCAATTTTGAATGTGGATTATAAATGAAGGATTTAAACAAATTAGGTAAAAGATCTTGACTCAATTAGGCATCATAACTGTGCCAAAGTGTATGACATGACACAAAGCTTTTGATAAGAAATTGAATAAGGAAAAGATGACTTTTCAATTTAGACAGCGTAACGCCTCCCTTGCTTAAGAAAATTGAGGACAATGTGTTTTGGTTAAGTTCATTGAGTTAACAAGCAGTTTTAGACACAAATCAAGACAAAGTAAGCTAATGACAAAAAATAAACATCTTAAGTCTAAACTGACAAGGTATGGCAAAGTGGGGTGTATTAAACTAGCAAGGTTTCAATCATTCTAGGGGAATCAATTGCACAATGACCTTCACGTCAAATGATGCAAAAGATAAGCATGAAAATTAGGTGACCATGACATTGGATACTTATAAAAAGGTCTAGTCCTTTTACAACCACTGCATCATGTTGTTCACTTAGTGTAGTGTGATGTCCAAATGTAGATACGTCCCATGTGCAACTCCAAAAGAGTCAAATGAAGTCAATGCCAAAAGGTGAAACCCTAGGTCAAAGCTTCCCTAAAGAACTCACGGGAGGTAATGATGTCCCCCTCACAAGCCAAGTTTGCATGAAAATAAAGAAAGCATAAAATAGAAATACTTTAGGGTCATTTTCAAGATCAACCAAACTTTGGCAAGTTTTTGGAGAGTGTTTTAGGTGACATTCTTTATAAGCCTTGGACTAGGCTATTTATAATAGGAATGGTGCTTTTGATTCCAAGAGTTCCCTAAAGGGGAAAAATGGAAGAGCATACACGCAACATTCCTCTCTTTGCCAAACAAAATCTAACTAAATAACAATTGCAAGTAAAAATTGACAAGTGTGTTCAATTTTAAACCCAAAATGAAAGATTTGGTGGTGTTAATTTGACCCCTTAGCCTTAGTTGCAAAATTTGAAAACATTCCCCAAAACATCTCAATTCTTTGTTAAACACCCAAAAAAAGTTCCTAATTAAATTTTAAGCATGCAATAGGTGATTTAAACATGTTTTTATCAAAGTAAAAGCTTGTTCTTGTAGCAAAAATGTCATCATGTCCTTTAGCTTTGAAGCTCTTTTTAGCTTGAAATAAGGAACTTTGAAAAATTAGCTCTCAAGTTTGTGTTTTTTTTTGAAAAACACAGTGACTGACGTCGGTTATTAGAACTGACGATGGTTACTTCGCTAACCAAGACTTAACTAATGTCAGTTTTGCTAACAGATGTCGATTAAGCCAGGTTACTGATGTTGATATCACTTGTTGATGTCCATTGCTATGTAAAATTGTGGCAAACAAAAATGACAAAATAAAGTTAGAAAATCAATTTGCATGAGTTTTAAAGGTCCAAATGGATATTTTAGAGTTGCAAAGTGATCTTATTTAGGTGTGAGATACATCTTATCCCACCGGGTGTGCTAAGATGTAGAGAGGATTACAAAGTAAGTTAGTCAAGAATTAGTCCATAAATAATGAAACATGCATAAAGAACTAACTAACCAAGCCTATCTATTCCTATGGGAATTACAAAGGATATCAAGAAACAAATGAAAGAAATCAACACCATATTACTTTCCCAAATGGATTCACCATACCCATGTGGCTCAAAAACATGTTCTCCCTTGATCACACATCCTTGTCTTTGTAAACAATGGTGGTAAGCTCCTCCAATGCCTCAAGAACACTCCACAAAACCTAGGCTCATGATTCCAAATGACTAAACTAGCCTATCAATGAAGCTTGCAAACAAAATCTATAATCAAATGCAAAGCCTTATGGAAACAATTTAGCATTATAACTTTGCAATATTCAATCTTTGAAGATATTTGAGCATAATAACCTTGCACTAAAATAGTTTAAAATTCATGTCCATGGCCTCTCTACTTATAGATTTTTTAGATTGGTCAAGATCAACCATGACCGTCCATCTCAAGATTGAGATGTGTGGCCATGGATAATCCTAATAGTTGGTATTAAATCCATAATTATCTTCATCATGACCTTGAAAGAAGGGGCACTGAAGATGCATGGGAGGCATTAACTAGGCATGGGTGACCCATAATCCTTATATTTGTGGCATTTATGGCCTAGGAATGTCTTCCCAAAAAATGATGTCACTTGATGATGCAGTTAATAAGAATAAATTTTCAAAAATAAATATTCAACAACTCTCATGCAAAATCCACTTAAGCTCTTGACTTGGATTAATTAGCCTTAAACAAGGTTAATCAACATTTATGCAATTATTTAAAAGTTGGCCCTCGATCAATCAAAATGGTCAAAAAGTCATATTACAAGGTTGTAATCTGACTAGAGAGGAACTGGAAGGTGATGTTAGATGCATTGGATCTGTATTCTCATTTAGGATGTTGCCAACACCAAATAACAAAGGTACGTGGCATGTACCAATGAATTAGAAGAAAAGAGTGATCTAGAGTACTAAATGGTGAAATGGTCATTTTGACTCAAAATGATCTGATCAAAGTTAGCTGGCCCATAAAATGCATTGCCCTATTTAGGGCTACTTTGACCTAAACTGGCACTTGTAAGTGACAAATTCAAACCATTTAAGGTGTTTTATGGATTTTGATCTAAAATGTGCATTTGAGTGCAATTTGAGTAAGATTGACAATTTTAACATAAATGGTGTTAGGAATTGGATGTCTACATTTATATGCATAAAATGATAGTGCGTATTGGTTATGATTATATTTATGTGTGGAATTAGTTTTAGTATGCACTAGATCTCTTTTATAATTGATTTGATTTTTGAGTTTAAATCTGCAAAAATAAATAATAATTTTTGTAAAGATATTAATATTGTAGATACGGATATCTTACAATAAAAGCAATTAATGACTAATATTAGTTAGTTAAATAGATGATTATCCTAGTAATAATTATTTTCATGGAAATAGAATTATCATGGAATTCAAAAGTTGAGTTAACACATTCTACATTAGTCTTTGAAGACATGCATGAAATTACTAGAAAATTAAGATATAGATATAGTTGTCTATTAAGTCAATTTAAGCTTAAATTTAGAAAACAAGGAAAAAGGGCGTAGTAATTTAAAATGGGATGTTTTTTTTAATGATTAAAGAAATCAAAAGCTGAGTAAACTATGACATGAAGGGAAGTAAACAACAGTTAATAAAATTTAGAAGAGAGTAAATTTATCATGCATGGGATAAATCAAAAGGGAGAGTTTTCATGCAAGGGTGGAGTGCAGAAATTAAAAGGGAACTGAGTTTTATAAATAAGGAAGAATTTTGGGCATTGAGATATAAAAACAAAAAGACACAAAGGAAGGATGAGAATTGGAAGAGGGAAATTCGAGGAAAAAGATAAAGGAGAAATATTCAAGGTAGGTTATGTAATTACTTTCCTATGTGCAAATGGGATTTTAAGTGTGTATTAATTATATTTGGCTTGAAATTGATTGTTTAACCTGCATAGTAAATCTTTAGATTGCATCCCATTCGTATAGTTTATGTATTCTTTTAGCAAACATCTATAACCCTGCACGTAGAATTTGTCATGATTATGTTGTAGTTAGTTTAGCTTATTATGCAATGTTTCAATATTTTTGCATAGCGTATAAATATAAAGTTGTATTCTATTCTCTTATGACATGAGTATTACCTTATATGTTTTTGCCACATTATTTAGAATTGCTTTCCAAGAGATTGTGTTTAAATTATATTGATTGTGTGTTACCCATATAAGCCAATGAATTATTATTGTGAGGCTATATTGTGTATATATTTAAATCTACGTTGAAATTGTTTAGTTTAGCATCTCATTTTTTAAAGAAGTTAGTTCCATGATAAAACCTACATGGAATTTGCATAGACCTTGAGTTTTATTATAAGAGACATGCATCCTATTTTTCTTGTTCTGCATTACATGAGTTTAGTGTTACGTGTTTGGTTCATACCTGCATCCCTTCCTTAAAGGAAGGCATTTTTCTCATGCATGAATGGTAGTATCATATATATTTTTAACCAGTGTCTTTCTTTTTATATAAGCTTGCATTATATATTAAGTGGTTGTGTTAAAATTTGAGTGACCTACATAGTGATTATTAAGCTAGTGTTTAGACTAATAGTGCCTATGTTTGATAAACGATGTTGAATATTTTACGGCCTACATTTCATTATTTTTAGGTCAGTGTTTTAATTTCTAGTGGTTACGTCTTATTCTATTAACCAGGAAGGATATGCATGTTATTCCTTTTGGGTAGAGTTTTAACCATTAGGTAGCATTTATATCTTTTTAGTAACGCTGAGCATAATATATTTTTTGGTGCATTTTAACTTTGATTGGATTGCTTATAGTGGCTTATACAAGACCTAGGAAATGGTTAAGTAAGCTTGTATATATATAAACTACGGATTAAAATTGTGAGTTGATGTGTATGTATAATTATGATTATATATATATATATATATATAAATTACATGTTTCCAAAATCAAGAAAGAAAAATAATATTTATAGAACATGGTTTATGGATTATTTCTAAGTTTAGATATAATTATGAATTCTTTACCAAACTAAGTAAGAAGGAAATCCTTGATTATATTGGGTATAAAATTACATGATAAAAATAATATAAAAAGGGTTTATCATTTGTTAAATTGGGTATTTATGTCATACAAATATTCATTGATATTATAAGTATATCATAGGTAGTTTGTATTATACCTTTAGATAAACCTAGCTTGGAAATATGATTAGTTACATTATAATATTATGAAAAGTCTGTAACCAAGAGCACATGGGGTATTAGCACGTCACACTAGATTATCGAACCATTCTATCTACCTATCCATGAAGGGAGGGCCATTCCCTAATTAGGGGATTGTGTTGGGGATTGTTGGTCCGTGGTTGGTTTGGAATAGCACTCATATGATGCTCTCCCTCCTCACTACATTACTTACCAGATACAACACTTGAGATTATCAGTAATACATGAGTTGGTTTGGCTTGAGCTCTAGAGAGCTTGGTATCTATTTATGGTATTAGGTTGTATGCCTGAAGCAATGTAATTATATTATGTATTTGATATATTTGAATAGTGAGTGTTGTATTATGAGACCAACCATAGTTGTGTCCTATTGTATTTACTTTCCTTAGAGTTGTATAAGATTGAAATTCTATGTGGTATTTAAATTAGAGTACTATTGTTCTTAGTTATGATTTAGATATGTTATAATGTTTAATTCTGTGATATGAATGTTAAATTAATTTTTTAATTATTTTAAAAGAAAAAAAATTGTTGCATTTTCTTAAATACAACTTGAGGGGTTGTAACAAATTATGATGCAAATGAAGTTGTATTTGTGGGTCCACAAATGGAGATGGATGAATGAAATATCATTGATCATGGTGTAAAAATTCAATGACCTCTAAACACCCTAATGGATCAAGTAAGATGGAATTAATCCATGTGTGGGTACATAACCCTAATGTGGATCCTCGATCACTGATTGATTGGTCATGGATTGGAGCATATCCTATAAATTAGTATGTCACATTAGGATTACTTTATAAGGCATTTCCAACATTGTTTCCTAATGGAAGATGTGATTGGATAGAACCACGATTGAAATGAGTCCATTTGCATGAATGTGTTAAACATCTATATTTTGAGATAGGGATCACCATTTTGGTCGACATCTATGATTTAGATATTACAAGATGAACATGATTAGGAGACATCATGCACATAATTCAAGTGCAGTGTTCATGAAAAAACATGCAAGAGAGGTCAATCATAATTACTGAGTTACGTGAGCATATGGATAATGTACCTCACTCCCATTTATCAGATAGTTTGATGTGGTTTGGAACCTCATAGAGGGGTACAAGGTCATTTTGGGGAAAATGTCATGGTGAATTAATAGACATGTTGCATCAAATTAGATCACCCACCATTTTCTTCACATTCAATGCAGCTAACATGTATTTGCTTCATCTACATGTACTGATGTTAGGAACCCCACTAAGAGATCCATGAGAAGGACTAATAATATTACCTCTATTTACATATGACCACTATGAAAATCTAAAATATGGAAAACAATAGGTTCCAAATGGAACGCTGAGGAAGAGAGATTGAAACTCATAGGGGAAAAATAATTTCATGTCATTATGAAAAAAATAATGTACTTATTCATTATTTGACATTTTATGTGATGTATAAGGTACATTTTGATGAATACTAAATAACTATTTAGATTGAGAATTTTAGATTATGTAAATTAAAGTTTTGGGTGATTTAATGTAATGTGTATTACAGTTTTGTATGATTTAACATAATGTATATTATATGTTTAAAGTTTTTTGAAAAAAATCATCTTATATGTTAAATAAATACTCAAAATGCACAACTGCTACTAGCATACCTAACTTAGATAAATCTATGTAAAACATGCTGAGAGATATCATTCTTGAGGTGCCTATTCCACTTATGTCACAAATCTAATATAAGATAGGCACCTCAAGAATAATATCTCTTGACATCTTTTACGTAGAATTATCTAAGATAAGTATGCTAGTTCTATATATCCATATATATATATATATATATCCATATATATATATATATATCCATATATATATATATATATATATATATATATATATATATATATATATATATATATATATATATATTACTCCACAAATAAATCCATAAATATGTTCTACACATCTCTTGTAAATATATGATTTAACATATATTTTTTTCTACTAATAGTTATTGTTGGCCAATTTTGGCCCATATAAGAAAATATTTTATGGTTTGATGAAGCAGTAGACCAAAGACTTAGAAAGGGGGTTCAGGATTGCAAATTGGAAGATATCATATAGGTTATCATGTATTTTAAACATTTGGAGCATGAACCATATTGCAGAGACCTATGGGATGTCAAAAGGGCTTGGAACAATTGTGGAAATGCAAGGGATACATTTTGTTCTTCATTGTGTTCATCTAGGCATATTGGGCCTAGTGGAATTTTTTTTGAGTAGGCACTTTTATGACATCATATCACACATGTGGATGAGTCAGAGAAAATTGGTTATACGATTTTGTTCACTTTTATGCCAAGTTTATATGCACCAAGTTTCAGGGCATCTACTAAAGTGCATCAAAAGTTATGGAGATCCAAAGTTGGCCTCTCAGCCAAATTCCACTATTTTTCCATACTTAACCATTTTTTAAAAAGTTCAAATGGAGCCAAGTGAGCATCTTGACAAAGTCATATCTCACACATGTAGCATTTGCAAGGAAAAATGGTCACATGTGTTTGTTCATCTTGGTCCTTAGTTGCTACATGCTAAGTTTTTGGTCATCCACCGAAGCACAGCAAGAGTTATGCAAGTTCAAAGTTAGCTCCTCAAATAGAATTCACCAAGTTTCCATACTTAGCCATTTCTGAGCTAGGACATCATGCATGATCAAATAAACTAGTCAACTTGTGCATTTAATATCTTCACCTAGAAAACTGTTAGGATTAGTGAATCAAATGGGTTTTTTTTTTGGCCTCAAAAACATCTCTTGAAAGTTTGGTGCCTCCATGATTCTCAAACTTCAAGATGTAAGCCTTTAAAGTTATTTAAAATAGACCTATAACATAAGATATTTGCACTAACGTCAAAATAAATCTCGAGCAAAAATATATCTATGCTTAAATTTGACAGTCTACGAGACATCAATCACCTTCTATGAAATGCCAAATGACAGTCAACGAGACATCAACTTTAAGACATAGCAAGACAAATCCATTTGGGCTTTAATTTGATGGTTGTGTGACCATCAATGACAGTCACATGAATGTCATTTGACATGAGTGAGAATGTCAATTTTAAGATCATGAACTAGTCGTTGGCTTTCAAATAGTGGATCCTAGTTGATCAATGGTTGGCATTTGATCGACCATTTAGATCTAACAATGAGTGGTGGTCAAAGAGTCAATGAATCTCAAGGGTAAATGTGTGCATGAAAAGTGTCAAGGATGCATTCAAATAGTAGATAATTGATGGTTTTTGGGCATTTATATCTATTAAAATCAATGGAGTGAGATGGTCAATGTGTCAATGAGCTTATTCAAATTTTTGGCAACCAATTATAGCGAAGGCAAGCCTAGGGTTTTCGACAAGTGTTGAGAATCCATTTTTGAACATGGAAAGCAAGGTTTTTTAGGGTCTTCTTAATGCCTTTGAAGCTGGTTCAAATGCCATGGAGTGGTCTAATTTATGCAATCAAGTATGAGGAACGTATGGGACTGTCATTAAATCTGAATATTGGTCTCTAGTTTTATAAGTTGTAGCATGCATGGTTCTTTCTTAGGACTGGTCCACTTTTTCTAAAGAAGGTTTGTTTGGGACTGGTTCACATGTGTATTCCTTGAACTTAAAAACATAACTCAAATTTTTGTTAAAAATAGAGGATTGTTTGTGGAAGCAAAACCTAGGCCATAAAGAAGGCCTTTCTATGACTAAAAAATGGTCAAACTGCTTTGAAAACCCCACCTACCCAATGGGTATATGTATGGGTCCAAAAATGACTAGTAAGAGAAGCTTTAATTGACAATTACTCAACCTAAAAAGTGGTTAAAAGGACAAATCCGAGTTTACACAGATGGTTGGATTTTGTGGGTCAACCCAACCCTTGAAAAAGTTAAATAACCTCATTAAGGGTTAACATAGGTTTATGGTGATTAAAATTAAAAAAGAGGTTTAAGTCATGACATCGAGATCTAAAATAATTAAGATAAGATTTTAAAATGCACAAATAATACAATTAACAATTTTGAAAAGGAAGGAGAGTATAAGATTAAAGGTTTAAGGTTATTTTAAATGTGCATATGATTCCTCAAGGCACGTCTAAATCCTTTTTAATCTTGCCTTTGGCCTCCTACACTTGCACACTCAATGCAAACATCAAATACATCTATGAGAAAAATAATGTATATATAGATCAATATGAACTAGTATAACTATCACTATAAAACTTTTCAAGCAATCATATATTTTGGTTAGATCAACATAATCAACAATAAATTCAAAAAATAGAACATCATTGTATTTAGTATCAACATCTCAATAACAAGGTATATACACTCATAAATAACCATGCACACAAATAAAATCAACCAAAATGATGATAAATTTCCATGATGTCAACAAAATATAAAGCATGGGCACCCCGTGCTTCCAAATAGTCTAACATATATCCATCAAATCCATAAAACATATAACAAAATATATAATAATGTGTGATGTCAAAATGGGGTCTCACATCCCCCTCCCCTAAAATTAGACTTCCTCTTGGAAGCCACTGGAATATGTGTTGATATTGAGCTCACAAGGGTGTTGGATCCTCCTAAGTAGTTACAGACTCATCAAATCTGTTCCACTAGACCCTGAATTGGTCTAACTCATGGCCTGAAAGGCCTAGTGTCTTGTGAGATATGGGATCCAAGCTCAAATACCCATCCCCCTCGACTTATAAAGTCATCCAATCCAAAACATGAGAAATATCTGAAACATATATCCTCAAAAGTGAAACATGAAAAACATCATGGGCTCAAGATAGGTTGGGTGGCAAATTTAAGTGATAGGTAACTAGCCTCATTATCTCCAAAATTTTAAAGGGACCCACAAAATGGGGTGTGAGCTTAGAACCTTTTCCATAGTGGATCAAGCTCTTATTCGGTCATACTCACAAAAAGGACTTGTCCCCAACCGCAAAATCTTTATATGTCCTCTTCACATTAGCATACTTCTTATTTCTATCTTGCACCTTATATAAGCATTATTGAATGAAGAGAACTTGTTGCTCCATGTCCTTTAACATAGTTGGTCCAATCACAACCCTATCCTCAATTCTATCCCAACTCAGAGGAGTCCTACAGACCTACCTTAAAGAGATTCATATAGAGCCATCTTGAGGGAACTGTGGTAACTATTGTTGTAGGGAAACTCAACCAAGTATAAGTAGTCCTCCCAATATTATTGTTGAACCATCACGTATATGTATAACATGTCCTCTAACACCTAGTTAACCCATTTTATTTATCGATCTATCTCTGGATGATATGATGTGCTAAAGTTAAGTTGGGTACCCAACAACCTCTAAAGGGTAGTGTAGACCTCAAAAGTATACATAGGGTCTCTATCTAAAACAATCTTCCGTAGAATCCTATGTAATCAAACAATTTCATCCAAGAAGACCTTTGCCATAGTCGTGGCATTGTAAGTGGTCTTCATTGGAGATAAATAAGCCACCTTGGTTAACTTATCCATTGTCACCATGATCACATCTTAGAAATATGAAGAGAGAGGTAGAATAACAATAAAATCCATAGAAATGGTGTCCCTTTTCCACTTTGGTATGTCATGTGGATATAAAAGACTCATTGGATGTTGATGTTCTATCTTAACTCACTGACATTTAAGAAATCATGATACAAACTCTACAATGTCATGTCATAATCCAGACAAATCATATAATTTTTTAAGCTCTGCATGCATCTTCTTAACCCCAGGGTGTGTTGAATAGGGGGATCAATGAGCCTCTAACAAAATCAAGTCTCATATGCCACTAGAAATGGGCACATAAATGCACCCTCTATGTCTCAAAAGGCCATCTAACTCTAAAGAGTATCCCACAAACTTGCCCTTTGGGGCCCTCTACGATTCTAACATCTATAAAATTTCTTAGTAAAGATAATCTCCAAGTAGTTACTCAAGAATTTTTCCTCTCAGATCAATGTGAAAGGCCATAGATAAAATTTGATGTCATGTGCTCTCCAGGGCATCCTATATAATTATGATCCAAATCTCATGTCACCTCCTACTCAAGGCATTTGTTACAATATTTCCTTCCCTTTGATATACTGAATATCAACATGGTACTCATAAAGTATCTCCATCCAATGCCATTCACAAACATTGAGGTTGGGCTAAGTGAAGATGTGTTAAAGACTCAAGTGGTTTGTCCTCAAAATAAATCGACTACCAAAGATAAAATGTCACGATCTGAGAAGTGCATGAATCACTACTGTTAACTTGAGGTCATGAGTGGGGTAGTTCAACTCATAATCCTTAAGTTTTTGAGACTCAAAGGTAATAACCTGATTGTCCTACATGAGAACGGCTTCCAATCTTAATTTGGAAGCATTGGTATACTATTGTAGTTTAATTGGGGTTTCAATTCATTCATTTATGGGGTTAAGCACTCATTTAGTTATTCAAGTCAATTCTAGACTTATTACAATTGGGCCTAAATGTGGTATATCCCCATAGCGCTCAACATTTATCACTTGACTGCGCTGGTATCAATTCACATAAGGTGCAAGCCTTATGTGCTCACCCGAAGTGCAATAGAGAAAGAACCAAGGCCCGCATTGGGCTTGTTGTGTTGTGGTGTAACACATTATATGTAAGACTTGGTCATTTAGTGAAGGCTTTTGGAAGATTCATTGGTGCAAGCCATTTCTGGGTGGAGTCTGTTGGTCTATAGGAGCAAAGCCTATTTAGGGAACTAGTTTTGGTTATAGGGGTGCAAGCCTATATCAGGTTGGTTCTATGATCTCAAGGGCACAAGCACTTGTGTTATTAAGCTTAGCATCATTTTGTGCTTTGAAGGGTCAATAAAATGCTATAGATCAAGTTCATACTATATCTCACACTTCTTGCAAGGACATGAAAGCTTGGGTGCATGACTCTTTTTATAATTAGGCTATTTTAGTAGAGTATGATGATGATGTCATCTTTTACATAAGGATGCCATAAACAACTTGGACCAGAGTTTCACTACAACTTAACCTTCATTTATTGAAATTACATTAATATAACTATTACATTCATTTTGCATTCAAATAACATTAATCAGGAGCATAACCAAATTAAACTAAAATAGATGCAACACCATTCTTTATTTAATCAAAGTCCATATGAAATAGAGTATATAGAATAAAGTATATGCTTGGCTAAATTACTTATCTACCCTAGGACTCACAGGTGAGCTTGGGCTTACACAAAATGGAGCCATAGTGGTGTCCATACTAAATATTATGCTAATGGCATCCATAAAATTATATCTAGAGCTAATTTTATAGAGTTTCGCTACATCAATTCACGTCTCTCCTCTTTACTAGTTTGAGCTCAAATTTCTAGCACACAAGAGCATCTTTGTGTTAAGGTGTAGAGTGCATGTTAGGTGCTAAGCTGAAGCCTTTATTGATCATTTTGTTAGCTCCATCACTTTGCATCCCTTACACTTGGTTACCATGTGTTTCCACCCATGAGGATGTCCTAAAAATTTAGGTGCCAATTAACCAACTACCAACTGGCACTAGGTCTACGATGATTCCTCTAGTTGGTGAAAACGATACCAAAACAATAATCATGCCAAGTGATTGCCTCATTCTGAGAATATTGTTGTGTTGGCATGGATCCATACTTAGATAAAATAGGGGCCCAACATACACATCAATAATTCATGCTCTAGATTGGGTAATGCTAAAATTGATGCACTAGTTAGATGTTCTTTCAATGTCTAAAATGCCTATTCATACTTCTTTGACCAAATGAACTTCTTCCATTTTAATTAAATGGAAGATATAGGGTGTGTTATCTAAAAGAAGTCCTGGACAAAGTGGTGATAATAACATGCTATCCCCATTAAGCTACGTACAAAGGGTCTACTAAGATCCCCTCACCAAAGATGATGTAACCCAAGTACTAAAATTTTGTTTGGAAGAAAGACCACTTGCTCAAGGTTCTATAAAATTTATTTTCCCATAAAATCTACAATACTTGACGTAGTTGTTCCACATGCTCATCTTCACTTCGAGAGTAGATCAACATATCATCGAGGAAAATTATAACAAACTTATCTAAAAAGGTTATGAATATACCATTCATAAGACTCATGAAGACTGTAGGTACATTAGTCAACCCAAATGGCACCATTGTGAACTCATAATTCCCATAGAATGTTTGAAAGGTGATATTATGAATATCTACTTCTACTATCCTCAACTGATGGTACCCTGATTTAAGATCAAATTTAGAGAATACCCTGGCCTATCTCATCTGGTTAAATAGATCATCAATCTTTGGGAGGGGATAATGATTCTTGATCGTCACCTTGTTCAGTTGTCGATAGTTGATGCATAAGTGAAGGGAACCATCTTTCTTCTTCACAAAGATCATGGGTGATCCCTAAATAAAAATGCTATGACAAATGAGTCTTTTATCCAAAAGTTCCTCTAGTTTCATCGTGGGCTCAAAAATCTTGAGTGTAGTCATCGTATAAGGAGCCTTGGATATAGGCTATGCTCCAGGCACAAGATCAATCTTGAAATCTATCTTCCTCAAAGGGGGTAGTCTAGGCAACTCATTTGGAAACACATCTGAAAACTCCTAGAGCATAGGATGGTCATCAAGTGTCGCTCCTAAAATTTCCTCATCTTATATATCACTAACTATAATAACAAACATCTGACATTCCTTATGTGCACTCTACCCAAGCTACATAACAAAAATCACACAAAGAGATGTGGGTCTCTTAATCCTTGTGATAATATTCGCACTACTACTATCATCATAACACTCTATAAACTTGTTACAACAATCCACCTTAGCTCAGTGGGCCTTGAGCCAATCCATACCCAAAACAACATCATAAGAACCCAAGGGTATGATACTAAGATCAAGAGTGGTGGTAAAAAAGCCCATGTCAAGAGTACAACCACTAATAAAAGAGTATACTGACATTTTAGACCTAGAGGCTAATTCGACATCCCAACACTCACCCTGCCTAGATGTCATGAGCCCACAATGATCCACAAGGGATGGCATAATAAAAGAATCAAAATTTCCTAAGTCAAATAACACTAATACAAAAACCCCGTGAATACTACCTGTAGTCTCAATCACTATAGCCTGGTGCTCTACCTGCTAATTATCTACTATTATGTATATGCGATGAACATGTCCCACATCACCAATGGTTTTCTCTAAGATAAGGTCATTTTATTGGCCATCAGTAGAATCTCTAAGTCAGCACTCTTGTGCACAATGCTTTGGATCTCCACAAAAGAAACATGCTCCCTTGGTCTTCTCCTTGCTCATTTGCATCCCTCCTAACCTATGATAGCTTGATCTTGTAGAAATTATGGGCCCTGAATGATAGGACTACTAAGTTCGTGTTAAGCCTAACTACTATCTAACAAGTTTCCTATCTCTATTATATTCTTATCCACCCTGCCCTCTATCTCTCTGAGAACCTCGTGGAGGGTGGCGGTGCTACTGCTTAGTGTGATGATGAGATTGTTTAAGAGGCCTCAATGAGAATTGAGAGTGCCTTTGTCCACCCTTAGGTGGGGGATAAGTGCCTCGTGATCTAAAGTCTCATTACGCTCCAAGCTTACCCCATAAGATTTCTATAGCCTCTTATTATTTCCCTATGTTTCTCTCTACCATCTATGATTTCTCCACAACAACCTCAAGGGTCAAAGGAGAGAGAAGATGAACTACTCCAGCTATATCTGCATTCAAGCCCTTGATAAACCAATGGACTTGGAGTTTTTCATCTTGAATAAACCCCACATATTGAAGTAAGTCTAGAAATTAGCTCTCATACTAAGCTAGAATAACTGTACCCTATCAGATATTATGTAACTCCTTAATCCTCTTATTTGTGAAGTGATCTGATAGGTATCAAATATGAAACTGCTCCTCAAAAAGATCCTAGGTAATAAATTATCTAGCCAGGGGAAGTTTTCGCTCCTCATTCTTCCACCAAATACTCTTTGAATCTCTGAAAAGGAAGATAACAAATTAGGCCTTAATATTAGTCCGTAGGCTTGCAAACTGAAACAATTGTCTAGACTCGAAAGCCATGTCTATAAAGAAAACTCATCTCCCTCTCCATGAAAGGTGGGTGGCTGAAGTCTCAAAAAATCCTGCATGATAACTCTTAGGTCATTTTTGGGTGGTCAATGATCCTAATGCATCTACCTGTGTGGTGAATGAGCCCTGTCTACCTGTTATTGTGATAGACTATGTGACCTCTCTCTAGGCTAAGAGGCCTCCTATGATAGCGGTGGGGAGTGTCCCTACAACTCCTCCCTGACTTTAGGTAATCTCTTTTAAATTAACCCCATCATCTGTTGTAGGTCCTAAAGGATCTAAGGTCCAAGGTCCACTGTAGGGGGTGGTAGTGGTATTGCATCTTGTGTATGAACCACATATTTGTCCTTTCACTGCTTAATCTTGCATAAGCACAGGATGAACATTAAGATGTCACAAAAGGAGAATTTTAATAAAATATCTATATAGAATTTTCAGTGTTCAACTCGAGATTTGATACTAAAATGTAATGCCCAAAAAATTACACGCCAGATAATTTCAAAAAAAGAGCTTTTTTTCTAGAATTTACTATTCACATTTAGTGGCAAGCCTAAATAACAAGGCAATTAATAATTTTTTAATATAATAGGGAATATTTAAATCTCATTTCTAATTATTCATTTAAATGATCTCATATAAAGGTTTGGGTGGGAAAGAATTATTTTATTTATCAAAAGTTTTAGACACCAAACTAATCAAATAAAATAAGGTAATTAAATCTAAATTAAATCACCCACAAATAAATAGTTCACTAACCTTATTCAAATTTTATTATTTTTCATTAAGATTTAAATATCACCCTTCAAGGATAAGAAGAGAACTAATTTATTTAATAAGAGTTTTGCAGAAGCTCATATAAAGAATTAAACAAGTGAAATCAATTTAAAATAAAGTCAAACAAACATTTAAAAAGTGTCATATCAGTCATTCAAAATGTCATATTAGCCACATCCCCAAAAGTGTCATATTAGCCATTCAAAATGAATGCACCTCGAGATAAATTTAATTCTCAAGCAAAGGCTTTAAAAAATTATGACTCACCATCATTCCAATGCAAGGAGAATTAATTACAAAAGGTGAGAGGAAGCATGTACTATAATTTTTTTTTGAATCGTTAGCTCTAAGCTTTACTAGGATTTGCCAAATTTCATCTTCGTCTCTCAGGCTACTATAGAGATGGGTGGAGACAGGGACCAACTTGAACCAACTTCCTACTCGAAAGTCATAAGCATGAAGAAGGTATGAAAAAAGCTTCACAGAGAAGGCCTCACATAATTTATACTAAGGGTAATGAACATGATGCAGGCTTGACAAAATAAGAGGGTTATGAAGTTAAAAGGAGTTAGAATCTCAATTTTGGAGGAGCTGATTGGAGAAGTCATAGGGATGCCATGTAAAGGAATAAAAGCATATAAGGATCAATCAAAAAAATAGGAGCTTTTATAGAGGTTTTTTTGAATTAAAGAGTTCATTAAGATAGATGAAAAAGGGTTTCCTTGCTTAGACCTTCTGTACCAATGGCTTGAAATCTACCTACAAATAATGAAGTATCTGATGCTTGAAGGTAAGTACAGTAAGTACACCCTTATTTTTTCCCATCACTTTCTCTTACTGAATCATTTTTAGGGTTACAAAATCAACCTTCCCTATTATCTCTTCAAATCCTTGGAGAGCACTACTCTCGCACACTAAATCAATGAAGTTAATCCCATCCTGTACCAGGGCCTTATCCTGTTACTGGTAAAACATAATGAGACCCTTTTGGGTAGGAAGGTTTTGTTTAGTAGAAGACCCCCTTGATGAAGACCCTACCTCAGGGTCCTACCACCTGATAACTAGTATTTCTCATGCTAATCCCAATTCTAAAAACTCACTTGGGGACCCTCCCCTCAAACTCTCTGTTGTCAAACCTAAACCACTCTTGCTAGATGAAACAACCTCAAGGGATGTGGTGGGGAAAGGAAAGACCCCCTGATAGAGGAGATCAAAACCAACAAAGAGCATCTATAAAAGTTTAATAATAATTTCCATGAGTTTGGGGTATATCGAATAGGTTTAATACAAGATTGAAATTCTATGAACAAAGAGGTTGCTAAAATGATCCAATCTTTCACTCAAACAACTAAGGCTAAAAGGACCCCCTTGAAGCACCACATCATGGAGGTGTAAAAATATTCCCCCAAAATACTCCTTATAACCCCCAACAAGAAGACCCCTGTAAAGGAAAAGATATAGAAGAGACCCAGAATGATTCTACTTACGAAAGATGCAGAAGGGCCTAGAAAAAGAACTAGGGCTAGAATTACAAAGAGTAAATAGGTTGCATAGGAGAAGGTGATTGAGGATGTGAAGAAACCTATGGAGGGATCCCCCCTCTAGTAATAGTTTAATGTGGTTTTTCGTATTGTTTTGCTTTCTACATGGATAGTTAGCTGCTAGTACTATAATTATTTTTGCATTTCAGTCCATGGGGCTTGCTACTTTCTACTGTACTTTTTAACTATGATTCCTGGTCCCTATAAAATAAAGGTTTTTATCTTATCAAATAAAACAAAATAAATTCAAACCCATTTGTAAGTGGAAGAATAAATATTTGTAAGTGGAAGAATAAATCAGAGTCATAAGATTAATTAGTTTTGAGCCCTACGATTTAAGGATTCCAAGTGTTGCTTTAATTTCACATGTAAACACTTAAAAAAAATTCTCTAAGTTTTTCCTTTCATTTTACTTTGATTGATTTATAGGTTGAAGGATTGAAGAGAGGAACTTGAGGAAGGAAGGAAGGCTCTCAAACCCTAATTGTATGTACAACATCATCATCATCATCATCATCATCATCATCATCATCATCATCATCATCATCATCATCATCATCATCATCATCATCATCATCATCATCATCATCATCATCATCATCATCATCATCATCATCATCATCATCATCATCATCATCATCTATATACTTATATTTAATTACATATACATTAAATACTCAAGGGTAAAAAGATATATTTAAATATACTAAAATATTATTGACTTTATATCACATATAAAATATTCATATATATATATACACATTTATGTATTATTATTATTTTTTTAAATTTATTTATTTAAACTTTTTTTTTTCAATCTAGAAATAAATAGTTTTTGATTTATTCATATAAATATTATTATTATTATTATTATTATTATTATTTATTTTTTAAATTAAAAAAAATCATAGAGTTTAGGGCGGGTAGTCAACCCCCTACATATTGTGGCCTACGACCACAACCATAGCTAGAGCCGTCGATCCCACTACTGTAATGGGGGACAAGAGTTGGCCAACTAGCCAAGCCCTCTCCCTCCCTCTTCCTTATAAGGAGGTGACGGTTTGGGGGTGGTTGGCTCAACGATCGCCCCCTCCCCAAACATATATGTGTATTTTGTTTTATTTTATTATTATTTTATTTTAATATTATTTATTTATTTATATATATATATTTATTACTTTCTTATTTATTTATTTATATTTTACAATCATTTTAATATATGTATATTTTTTTAATCTTTATTAATATCTAATTATACACACACACATATATCTATATATTAGATTTTACTCCACAAATAAATTTATAAATATGTTATACACATCTATTGTAAATATATGATTTAACATAATATTTTTTTCTACTAAAAATTACACCATTGTCTATACATATTATTGATAACATTTAATTATCAATATAGCATATATATATATATATATAATTTTCTTACAAATAAATATATTAATGGAAATAATAAAATTTGTAATTTAAATTTAATTTGTTTGATATAAACTATAAAGGATAAAATCACTACTTGAAACAATCCATTATAAATCTATCTTCTCACATAAATGAAAAGAAGGAATCATTTCATAATAAGACAACCATTTCATTTATGCTTGCAAGAACAGAATGGAACATGTATTTCTTAAGCACTACTTAAAATTTTTAACTACAAGTAGATAACTTCTTCTAATTGCAAAATAAGGTAATCTTCATATATTCATATATATATATATATATATATATATATAGCATGAAATACAAAGCATAGATAATTATGTGAAGTCATGTTTTTATATACATATATATTGATATATATCTTGTTTGTGTATACACCCTGGTCATATATATATATATATATATATATATATATCTTACAATTATATGAAGTCATGTTTGAACATTACGAATTGACAAATAATCAGACTGTGTAATACGTTCCTAAATGAATATACATTTATATTTTATGGACTTAATGGTTATTATAATTTTAAATTAAGTTTATACATTCAATGAATGACATTGATTTATAATAATCAAGGTGAAAGCTATTTGAAATGAACTATATTAAACTAGGAACTTATGGAATAGAGTATGTTTTGATAGTAAAACAAAGAGAAGGTTATATCTTTTATATGATAATGGATAATCAAACTGAGGAGATAGTTATAATGTAAACACCCTCTAAATGTAGTTAAGAAATAAGTCGACTGTATAAAGGCATAGATGGATGATTGTGAATAATTTTACCTCTTTTGAAATATTTCAAAATAATAAAGTCTATTGTGGATATTTTAGAAGTCAATTTTAATCTTGAGTTTCATTTAGAACTTTAGTAAGGATATGTAAATCTCTAATGGATAAAACAAAGCACATTATTGGTCTTATACTTATTATATTTTATTTTCCATTAATATGTACACAATTGAGAAACCTATTTATAAAAGATAAATAGGGTATTAGATTTAGAACAGTTTTAGAGACAAAGCCGTACCACATCTAAGATGAAGTTTATTGTGAATCTAGTCAGGGGCTAAAGGAAATATTGAGACCCTTTTTAGATTTATATGCTTATCCATAAAAAAAGTTATTGAATCATATAATCTTGAGATAAATAGAAAATCCCATAGCATGAAAAAATAAGATATATATATATATATATATATATATATATATATTTATATATGAACTTAGGTCCACATACATATATATAGCTAGTATGAATATTGGATGATTACCTATTGCTATAGTTTTGATTAAATGATGAAGTCAAATACTTAAAAGATAGGGTGCTTTAATTTTATGCATGAAGCCTCCCAATAGGTATGTTGTCATGAAAAAGTATACTTTAACTTTATAAGTTAATTTCTTATGACTACTGCTATAATAGAGTGGTATGTGAAATATAATTTGAAATTTTTTATTTGCATTTATTTACAGAAAGTAGATTCCATATTGTGAATTTATATATTACCCATTGGTTAAATAAACTTGTTATGACTATTGTTTATGTGATGAATAATAAGAATAAGATTCATTCATATGTTTGACGGATTAAATGTATGTAAAGTGATTACTCTTATAATTAATTTAAGTTATACTTCCTATTAGGAATTAATAGTATGAATCTATTGGTTATATAGATTTTAATCAAATTTTGCATTGTTGGTACTAAGTAGTGAGACGAACTTCACTAACTTAGCACCACCAATGCTAGATGAAGGTAATTTGATTGAATGGTGTGTATAAATTTGAATGATTCTAGAGATCAATAGCTATTTGAACACTTTGGTCAAAATAATGTTCAGATAGACATTGTCATTTCATATGTATGATTTACATATTTGTGCTATATCATGTTATAACTTTTTTTTTAATGGTGCACATCATGTAGTAGAAATCTTATAGCACATGGGTACTAACATATCTCTCTAGATTCTCACACTATCACTATCTACCCATTCGTGAAGGGAGGTTCATTCTCTATTTAGGAGATTGTACGGGGATTGATGGTTTGTGATTGGTATGAAAAAACACTCAGATGATGCTCTCCCTCCCCACTATAGTATTTATTGGAGACTTCACTTGAGATTATCAGAGATGCTAGAGTTAAAGTGACTCGAGTTCCATGGAGCATTGTATCTATTATTATATTTATGTTGAGACATAATACCTATTGAAAATGTAATTAATTAATTATTATGCATTGACAACAATGATTGTATTATTATACCAATCATGGCTAGATTTTAATGTAATTACTTTCCTTATACAACTATGTTATCTTACATAAGATGTTAGTGATCAGTAATTGTTATTGCTACATGTTTACATATGTATAATATACTTAGTATGTTAAAATCACTAATTAGATTCTCATGGTATAATCTAATGAAAGAACAAGTGTTATGTATTTTTTTTAAAAATTGATTGCATTATTTTAGTAAATCTCGGTGGAGATGTTACCTTCCATACTCACATGTGTTTTCCTTACACTTAAAAACACAACACAACTTTTTGTTTGAAGAGAGAGGTTTGCTTGTGAAAGAAAAACCTAGGCCATAAAAAAAGCCTTTCTATGACCAAAAAGTGGTTAAATTACCTTGAAACCCACACCTACCCAATGGGTATATGTATGGGTCTGAAAAGAATAGTAAGAGAAGTTTTACTTGACAATTACCCAAACTAAAAAGTGGTTGAAAGGACAAATCTGAGTTTGCACACATGGGTTGGATTCTGTAGGTCAACCCAACCATTGAAAAAATTAAATAACCTCGTTGATGGTTAACATAAGTTTAGGGTGATTAAAATTAAGAGAGAGGTTTAAGTCATAATACCAAGATTTAAAATAATAAAGATAAGAATTTAAAATACATAGATAATACAATTAACAATTTTGAAAAAAGAAGGCATAATATTAAAGGTTTAAGGTAATTTTAAATGTGCATATGATTCCTTGAGGCATGCTTGAGTCCCTCGTAATCCTGCTTTTTCCCTCTGTACCTACACACTCAATGCAAACATCAAATACATCTATGAGAAAAATAATTTATATATAGACTAATATAAACTAGCATAATTGTCACTAAAAAACTTTACAAGATAATCATATATCTTGGTTAGATCAACATAATCAATTATAAATTCATAAAATAGAACATCATGCTATTTAGTATCAATATCTCGATAACAAGGTATATCCACTTATAAATAACCATGCATATAAATAAAATCAACCAAACTGATAATCAATGTCCATGATGTCAACAAAATATAAAGTGTGGGCACCCTGTACCTCCAAATAGTCTAACATATATCCATCGAATTCTTAAAACATATAAAAATATATATAATAAGGTGTGATTTCAAAATGGGGTCTCACACATGGATTATCGTTCCTCATGAAATTGTAAAACCCTAATTCTTCATCTTCATAACGACTCTGAAGAAAGATGGATTAGTGGGCACATGGTGTTGAGATGACCCCAATGACCCCTCTATCAATGAGCACTTCATACATAGCCAATACTATGAAGAGGGCCTCAGACTAATGTAGTTCTCTCCTACGTGTTGGCTTGTGTGTGAATCATGCAATATGTGTAAAAGCAAGTACAACAATGACTTAGCTTGTAACTTAGTAATTATAGATTTTGGGTTACTCCTTCAATACTTTAGACCTGTGTATGTGTTGTAATTATGACTAATATGAAAATATAATAAAATAGAGAAGCTTTACTCATTTGAGTTCTTGATTGAATGCCTTTTGTAAATTACCTAGTGAGTAGGTAAGAAGTTTCTAGATGTCGTTAAGTGAGGAATGAATGAGGGCTGATTTTGTATTTATATCACTCCCTTTAGGAAAATAACTTACATTAAAACACTTAGGCCAACCATTAGGATATATTTCAATTGTAAATTAGATGACTTTAGGGTACTATACACTTATGTCAGAGTAGGACACTTGTGTCGATGTAGGTGTCTATCTGAAATGTGTGTCTAGAGAATAAAAAGGTAGGTACAAGTTCAAAACTTGCAAAGGTATAAGATAAGCATGTTTTAAGCATTATGGGCAAGACAGAAGGTCTGGGTCATCGACATAATACTAGTTGGACCAAAAGATATGCCAAGGGGTACGAGATAGAGCAAATGCAAAAAATTTCAAAGTAAAAAAGGTTCAAGATTGAAAGGAACAACCAAGGTCTGAGTTTGCTAAGTGTATAAGACTGAGATGATATATAATCCATAAATATCATTTACAGTTGGTTGTTTATTTGCCTCTTATGTGGTGCCATAGGGAAGCCTACTTGTATTTTATTTTACTAATTGAGTTGATTGAAGGGTTAGAAATGCATTCAGGATCTTATTTTTTGTACAAAATCCTTAATTATGCTTTCTTTACTAATCCTTTGATTAACGTGAAGCTATTATTAAAGGTAGTTAAAATTTACGATGGTTGATTTTAGTCTAGGGGCATAGTAGCGAGGTGTATAAATCATATTAATATTCAATATAAAGTACAAATATAGGATGTTTTTTATTAACTTAAAAAGGGCACCATTCTCCTCCTTGTTTGTTTGAATGTTAATGGAAGCAAGATATTTACTTTCATATACTAAAAACTGCTGAAATGGCATGGATATAGTTTTTTTTGTGAATGTAATTATCCTCTCATTAAAATACATTTTCTATTAGTTGTTTGAGTATGAAATATTTAGAAATTTAACTGTGTTTTGGTGCCATAGGGAATCTTGTTGAAATAATATATAACTCTAAGTCATTTACTTCCACCTGGATAGTTTATACAAAACCTTAGAGGGGATGTAAATGGTATGATTAAACCTTCCATTTTGGTTTTATACTCATTTTTAAATTAGTTTCTCCTGGGATTTACCATATAAAGGATATGGCATCCCATTTTGATAAGCAGGAAGATTTTGGGTAGAATGTAGAGGTAGAGGGAAGTCTAAATTTTTGTCTATTAGAACAACTATAACACCTCGTCAAGAAGGATTTTTATATAAAAAAACACATTTATATTTCATTTAATTACCCTCCTTGTCATTACCTTACTAGTTATACTTCTTGTTAGGAGATAGAATGAATAACAAGTTGAAAAGTTAAAATTTACATTATGTGTTGAGCAGTATTGTTGATAATCATAAGTTTTCCTTCTTCTCAAAGTGGTATGGCCTTTTTCTTTGGCTAGAAATGAATTTTTAGATTCATTATATAATGCAAATTTCTCCATAGTTAGTTACAACAGCAAAGGATTAATCACATAGGAATAAGGCAATTTTGTTTGGGTAGAATTAAGGCTAAAAGCTCCATAAAAGGGTGCAACTGTGCAGTATAAGTTGTTTGGGAAAAGGAATAGTTGTAGTAGATGAGAAATATAACTATAATACATTTATAATTTTCCTACAAATGACAACTAATTACTTGTGGTTGTTTTAGTCAATAGTTTGGATAGTGCAAGGCTAAGTTGCTGAAATAGTAAATTATTTATGTGTTTGCCCTAATGGCACCAAGTTAATGTATAGGAAGAATATGATGCTTTTAGCATTCAACAAGATTGATGTAAAGCTATGGAATTGGTAAATTCCATCATTTTAGATTGATTGATATCTTACATCGTGATTTCACCTTAAGTATTATAACATTGGAATCCATATATTATTATGGTTATCATTTGATTATTATTGCTTTGATTTGAGTTTTATGACATATACTTGTTATGGGATAGTTATATGTTAATTAGTTTACATGATGGATTAATTATGTGATAGTTGTACTTCTTATTCTATACATTATATATTTATGTGTATTAGTTATGCATCATTAGTTTTTGATAGATATGATGATTTAGACTAACTATCTACTTGTTGTGAGGTGGATGCAGGATTCAAATTTCTCTCAAAACATGATGGAGGAAGAACATCATCAGAGAGAAAAACATAGATGGGATGATTGAAGGATGACAGAAGAACTGCTAGTAACCCAACACACACCATAGTATAATAGTTTAACCAATTAGTATGTGTTTGAGTGTTTATACATTTTTGTAGTGTTTATGTTTTCCATATATGCTTATGGTTAATCTAATTGAGTAATTGTATCATGATGCAGCCTGTAATTAGATTTGTATGATGACTTCTTTATGATTGCTATGTTGACAATGTTTGGATGAGTTGATGCTTAACCAATTAATATTTGTATTCTTTTAGTTATCTTTCAGTTGGCCATAGACTAATGGTAATGTCTTCTAAAACCTAGTACCTCTAGTTAGAGTTAATACAATAGTGTTAGGGTATTGGAAGACAATACGATTAGTTTATATATGTTTATTAGATTGATAAACATTATGGTAACGACTTAGTGTTATGAGATGTGGCCTAAACATTATTTTTATGACAACATTGGATAATCATACCCCATCATAATAATAAGATGACAATACCTCGAGTCCTCTTTAGATTAGACTAAACTCTTAATTAATTAAGGTAATCCATAATGTAGCTTAGGATTTTTTAACATACCCAGACAATCAAAAGTACATGCTAATAATTATAAAAAGAATGACCCAAACCATTTCATCTTTATAAGTGTAGCATATCCAATGTTGTCGTAAAAACAATCTTTAGACCACATCTCATAACACTAACTTGTTACCATAATGTTTGTCAATCTTATAAACATATATAAACCAATTGTATTGTCTTCCAATACCCTAACAATGTTGTATTAAGTCCAACTAAAGTTACTAAGTTTTTGAAGACATTACCATTAGTCCATAACTAGTTGAAAGATAGTTAAAATAATACAAATACTAACTGGTTAAACATTAACTCATCCAAACATAGTCAACACAATAATCATAACGAAATCATCATACAAATATAATTTTAGATTATATTATGATGCAATCACTTAATTAGATCAACCATAAACACACACAGAAAACATAAACAATACAAAAATACACAAACACTCAAACACATACTAACTAGTTAAACTATTCTACTATGATGTGTGTTGGGTTACTAGCAATTCTTCTGTCATCCTCCAATCATCTCATCTACGTCGTCCTCTTTGATGATGTTCTCCTTCCATCATGCTCTGAAGGAAAAATCAATCCTACATCCACCTCACGACAAATAGGTAGTTACTCTAAGTCATCATATATATCAAAAACTAATGATGTATAACTAATAAACATAAATGTATAATGTACTTAATAAGAAGTACATCTGTCACATAATTAATTCATCATGCAACTAATTAGCATATAACTGTCCCATAACCACTATATGTCAGAAAACTCAAATCAAATCAATAATAATCAAATGATAACCATAATATTCCACATGTTTAAAGATTATAATACTTAGAGTGAAATTGGGATGTATCATGATAAATCATAATGGTATGTCAGGGCTCGTTTAGTATGGCATGGAAGGATGGAGATTTATGTGAGTTAATCCTCATAAATCATCATGAGTGAATTTAATACAATCTCGGTTCATGCCAAAAGGCTTGGAAGTGCCGATTTCTCATTATTAAATGATTATAATAAGTGTAGAGGCTTTCCTGAGTTGAAAATATTTTAGAGATGTGCTAGTTCAGTCGTATACTATTGAAGGAAGGTATATTACTATCATTTTCTTGTGTTTATATCTATTAAGATTTAAATAAGTGTATTACTTGTATCTTGTACATATTCGAAATACTCCGTTGATTATATCATGTCAGTTGTTAATATGCTAAATGAATTATTGCATACTTATAATTTTAAAATTGATTTATGGTTTGAATATCTAATTTGGATATGACAAGTTATCATTGCTAGCTTTTAGGTGACGCACTTGTTGTTGTGTAGGTGCAACAAGAATTTTGGCCATTTATTCTATGTAATATTTGGAGATGTTTTGGTATTACTATTGTTATGCATCTATAAAAATAAGAAAATATGTACATTGAAATCCTTGAGTTAGAAGTACTTTCTTAAGTTTAGCTTATGTAAAATGATATTGTTTTAGCTATGCTAACTAGATTTTAAACAAAGATGAACTATTATAAGTTGAGTATTGATATACTCGTTTGTAATAAATCTCTACTTTGAGGTCAATAATAGTGTTGTTGGAAAGCTTAAATATAAGTCACATGTTTCGTTCTGTGTAAAAAACATAACTTTGTATTATTTTTTTTCATTTTGATTATGATAGTGAGTTTGATCTCCATAGTGTTTAACAAGACCCTAGGCAGTTAATGTATATTTCACTCGAGTAATTCCAGTGTTAATCATTTAAAAATAAACATAAAAGACAATATAACACCACCTCACTATGTTTTAGAAATCTATCTAAACAAATTTCAGCTTTGAATTTTAAAAAAGTTTAGTTTGGATGTGATGACAACTATTGAAAAATTAGCCCAAAATAGTCCGTTAAGAGGGCTTAAGTAAATGCTTAAACTCATAGTTTTATGCTACTAAGACTCATAATCAAATTAACTATCATACAAGACATGAAAACAATTACTTGTATGTATATTATTGATCATTCATCAAGTTGCTCGATTGATTTTTTAAGGGAGATGCAAAAAATTTGCACCTTGTTTGGGCCTTCTAGCTTGGAGAGTCATTTCAGAATCAATTCTAAAAATAGTAAAAGGCGTATTTTATCTAAATGAAAACTTGAGACCTCTACCCTAACATACAATAATTAGCAAAAATAACCAAATCATTCTTCTTTGCTCGGATGTCATTCAATAACCCTATTTTTGGAGGCATTCGCCGATATTCTACACCTATTGTTTATTTCCAATTCATAGAGTCGATTTGGAATCGACCTGCCAAAAATATCTAAATGTAGTGTATCGAAAAATAAAACGCTGATAGTGTTTTATTTATCCTTTAAATTGTCCTTGAAACTTTGTTTTAACTCTTTCAGGTAGATTTTTTTTTTTTTGCAAGCCCATTCCAGAGCACTGTCGTAGGATTTATGTACAGTTTGCTTTTTCTAGTTTGCAAATTCTCTTGGAAAAGTGACCTTATTTTTATGGCTAGTGATTGAATTTATCTAAACGTAACACTGATTATGTTTTTTGTGAGGTTTATTTTACACCTGGAAATGTTAAATAACCAAAATGAGGTTGTTTGCTATTTTTAGCAACCCGTTTTCAACCCTGAATTATTCAAAAAATTATGGGTAATGTAATCGACTTTCACCAGAACCAATATGCTATGCTAGTATCTTTTGACGCTTTATTCATCTAGGTTTGTTTCGTGGGTTCATTGGTAGAACTTGTAGATAATGGAATTGTTTTTTAATGATGAAAAGTTATTTCGCCTTGTGAAGGTGTTTTTCCTAACATCATTTTAAGGGCGATTTGTCAAGCTACGCACTATCTTATGTGTTGGTTAAACTTATTTGTGCCTTTTTGTGGTAGTTTTGCCACAATACATTACAATTGATTATCTAATTCACTTCAAAAGTTTACAGAGATTTGAGTAAAATTAAGATTAACGTTTACCTAACGTGTCATCTTTTGACTTACATTGTGATCTTGTACTTTCGAATCATGTACCATCAAGCACAAAATTAACAAAATGTAACATATCCCATCTTTTATCATTGTGATCATGTGTATATGTATATTCGAATTATACGAGTTTTTTAAAAAAAAAAAGAGAAAGACAAAATAGAGTGAATAACTGAGATCCTCCACCTTCGATTATTCGCTTTGTTATGACAACTTAATTTCTTACTTTATAATATTATATTGATTAAGCGGTCGATCCTATGAACCGCTTATGCTTTTTGTTTATCGACTTTCTTAAGCCCTTCGATTATTTTTCTTGGGCTTTGGAGCGTACTTTTCCTTTAACAAAAATCGATAATATTTTTCGACCAACTGATATTAACACTACCGACAAGCAGTGATATTTAATATTTGCAACCCCACACTCCCTAAACCCTTCCCTCCAAAAATAAGTATCCCGATTGCATTTTACACGCTTTTTTTGCTAAGGGAAGTGAATGATTTTGTTGTATCAGAAGAGGAAAATCCACCCGGAGGGCCAATTATACTGGAGAAGAACAGGAATTCACAAGAGTTTTATCATTTGTCATCCATGAAGAAGCAACAGGTCATCTCCAGATTTTTTTCTCCAAAATCAGGTACTTCCAACACCAAAACACCCATCAAGGTAGATCCACCATCCTCCAACTCTCCATGCATTGCAGCAAGACTTTCATGGACACCCACAAAATCTAAGAAGAGAATTCACGAGGAATTCAATGTAGAAAATTCTAACAAAGAAAAAGACCCACACCCACACTATAAAAGAAGGTCAATCCTCAGTGGAGGAGGAACCGAGCAGACCAATGGAAATTTTGGAGACCATGAAAAAGATGACGAGGAATTGTCAAAAATGGAGAAAAATGAGATACATTTGGAAAAAAGTGGTCCGAAGCCTAAAAATACAATTGGGTTCCCTGCATTTGATGCAACATTGCATAAGAAATTCGTGGAAAAATTATTAGCTAGAGTTGATGAAAATGGCACCCTGCAGGAATCCACCTATGGGAGGCACCCAACTGGCAAGGAAAAATATACGCCATTAGAGGAACAGGTGGTAGAACTCAAGGCTAAGTACCAGGATATTTTGTTGATGATAGAGGTGGGCTACAAGTACAGGTTTTTTGGGGACGACGCAGAGGTTGCTGCAAGAGTTTTAGGAATATTTGCCCATTATGACCACAATTTTTTGACAGCAAGCATACCCACTTTAAGGTTGCATATTCATGTGAGGAGGCTTGTCGAGGCAGGTTACAAGGTGGGTGTTGTTAGGCAGACAGAGACTGCTGCCTTAAAGGCCCATGGTGCAAATAAGGCGGGCCCTTTTACAAGGAGTCTGTCGGCTTTATATACGAGGGCAACATTTGATGCAGCTGAGGCATTGGGAGAGGGTGTGGTGGAGGACAATTGTAGGCTTAATAGTTATCTTATGTGTGTTGTGGAGCAACCGTTGATGGCTAGAAGTCCGAAGAAGACGACAAATAGGGCATCTCAGGAAGAGGATTCTGCAGCAATTAGTGGGAGTTATGATACTATGATCGGAGCCATTGCAGTGGAAACTTCGACTGGAGATGTTATGTATGGGCAATTCAGGGATACTGTCACAAGGGCAGAGCTTGAATCGTGTCTTCTAAATGTGTCTCCTGCAGAGCTGCTTATAGGAGCACCATTGTTGCTTCCTACTGAAAAGGTAAGGACAATTTGCTCTTGCATTTCCATTCTAAACATTGACATTTAAAGTACTAGTATCTTATTTGCTTCATAAATTGTCTCTCTCATGTGCTGTCTTTTAAACGGATGGAGAGTGCACGTTGAAGCTTTTATCACCATTAGGCTTAGAAGTTGCACCCAATTAGTTCTCTCTGGACATATTTGCAGGGGACTTGCACCTGACCTTGTTTGGGTGTGCCCTGCATTACTGTGGCCACTCTAACCCGGGGAGCATGCTCAGCCGGTCTTGAACCTAGGTCATCATCATGGTAATAGCTCTGCCTTGCCGCTAGACCATGGCCCAGTGGACTTTGGCATTCTTTTTACTTG
The DNA here is from genome assembly GCA_037957365.1 of Torreya grandis. Taxonomy (NCBI): domain Eukaryota; kingdom Viridiplantae; phylum Streptophyta; class Pinopsida; order Cupressales; family Taxaceae; genus Torreya; species Torreya grandis. The sequence goes on along the minus strand of JARHVA010001181.1, from coordinate 473,335 downwards.
TATAGGATGTGCTAAAGTTAAGCAAATATTCTGTGGATCAAATACATTTGCAGATCTTATCTGTTGCAAGTAATCTTGTTTTATTGTATCTTGTTTCAGGTAATTTTCTTTTGGATTTTAACTTTGTGAATGTGGTTTTGAATTTTTGATATAAAACAACTAACTTTGCACTTGGGAATATGTTGCTTCCCGAGTCACTGAATATATTCACACATTAAATGTCAAATGTGGCAACTAAGACATTTTTGTGCCTGTGGCAATTGAACTAAAACCTAGCGTCTTCTTCTTTTCCAACAATATATTGACAGTGATAAGGTTATAGATAATCCGATATACACTACTTTTGCAATGTTCTTTTTTCTTTTAAAGTCATCCAACAGTTATATTGATCAAGCTCTCTCTTTCTCCATCTATTTATCTATAGTTTTTGAATACGTTACATGTTGTCTCTGGTAGTAACCTCTTCTTTGCCACATGCTTTCACCAAGCATAATAACTTTGAGGGAGCCATGTATCTTCTAGTGTCTCAAATATTTCTCACAATCAAGTCAAATAATTGGCAAGAATGAGTTAAAGTCTGCACACAAACAGGAAGTAAACAAACTATTTACAAATTGTGGATGGTAGTCTTCATGGTAGTTCCTTCCTTCATGGTTCCATAAAGAACTTAGTGTTAGGGAACAGCTCTCATTTTACAATGATTTTTGTACTTTACTCCTTGGGCCCTAGCTGTTTATAACAATTTTTAATCTGTAATGGAGATTTCTGTATCCATCATGTTGTTGAATATCTCAAATTATTATTTCTTCACCTTCATGGGAGGAAACTGCGAGTAGTATCTAAATGGTTGGATTGGTTTCAATTATTATTTACATTAGAAGCGTTGCCTCACACAGAGAATGTTTCATAACATTTTTTTTGCATTCTCTCTCAATTCTTCTCGTTATTTTTTCATTAAACATTGGGTTCCTCCAATTCCACTGACAATGTTAAAGGGGTGCAGAGGTGTACAGAATAAGGGCAGACAGCACCCAGTGTGGTCCCCCAAAACTTAGTTGTGCAGGGTATAGGCTCTGTTAACATTATACGCTATTTATCCATTTATCTATACAAGAGTATAAAAAATCAAAATGGTTGTATGGGTACAGGCATCCACCTGGTATGGGTATGTAATGAGTGTGTCCATTTTGAGTCTTTAGAGCACGGATGCTCTTGAAGAACTGTAATTTTTGAATCATTATGTACACGATGTACAAGAATTGGCTTTGGTTTTGAATATTACTACTAGAGGAAAATGAGAGATGTCTTATTAGATGTTAGTGGTACTCGAGCTGAAGATCGGACTGTGATCCCTTCTTTTCTCAATTTAATACATGAAAATCATTTGGCATGATATAGCATATTTGTTCCAAACCCATGGCATTGCTCTTTGATGTTCAGCTTCTCATCCCTGTAATAGTGTATAAATGTAGTAGTGAAAACCACTGGGGATATACATAGATTTTGGAGAAGATGCAGGCAATGCGAATTGATTCTAAACTAGAGTCAAGGGACAAAACTATAGAGGAGACACCATTTTCTTTATCTTTACAGGTTTTTCTAGCGTGAAAAAACTACACCAATGAAACTATTTGCTAAGAGATAGTGGAAAAAACTGTGGGAACTGAATGTCACTAGCTTTTTTTGATGGGGATTGGCAGTGGAAGGGAAGAGAATATTGACATTTTGCCACCTGGCTTATGTTTTCATATGGACTAAGAAGGGTTTCCTCTGAGGGCATGCAGTTCCCATCTTTTCTTCAGATATGCCCTCCATCTCAATGCAGACCATGAATACAAGAACAGCAGAAACCAAAAGGATGCAAAAAAACAACACTTAAATTTTGCGATTAAACCTTTTATCAATTTGAGCTTCCGACTTTCCGCACTTGTTTACAGAAACACAGATGTTATTAACTGGATTAGTGCCTGAAGAAACCAATGGAAACGGAATTTTAAAATCCTTCCGGCAAGTGAAATATTCTCTTACAATCAAGCCACAATCATCAATAAGTTAAATGGCTTCAAAATCTCGGATGGAAAATCATGTTTTTGACATCCCATTCCACGATCGATCCACAAGAGGTGAGCGATAAATCAATACTCTGAATGGTTATAGCTCGTTACTGACTATATAGATACAGGTTTAAGCTGTCAAATTAGGACTGAACCCTATGTTATCCATAACATACCAAAGATTTTAGAAAATCTAAAAAGAGGGAGTATGATTAATAATTCCAATGCGTTCTTCCCCCACTTTAGTGATTTTAAGTTTTATCATAATATAATATGGTTTGTATTGAGTTTTTGTTTTTATGTGTCAATAATTCAATTTCAATGATGTCCATGAACATCTGGCAGAGACTTTTATCAATAAGCATAGATTTGATTCACTTTTTGAAGCACTGGGGATAAATGATTTTACTTTGGGAGGAATTAGTAAGGAATTTCTGTGATTTGTAATGTTCCTAAGGATCCTAGCATTGAATGATAAAAGTCAGTAAATGCTTACTTTCATGAAGGGAGTCCATATGTAGGAGTTAAATGTTTACTCGGGTATCAGTCACAATTTGTACATAACAGCAGAGTCCCATGGTAATTGAGAAATAAAATAACTATCATATGGAAGTTTTAATGCCATCTTTCTGTCTCTAGAATTCCCCACTGAGAAACCCCAACAGTTTCACACAGGTGAAATATAAGAAACAACATGGTTATCCAAATGCAATCTCAGTTTGCATTCGAAGGCATTCTGGGATTGAAAAGTAGCAGTAGCTTTTGTATCATATTCTCATGTTCTGCCTGTTTCTAGTCTGGGCCCTCTTACTGCTGATTGTTCTGGCTGGACTTGGCCAGGTGGAGCTTTATTTATTTACAATTTATTTACAATTTATTTACCGTCACAAACAGTCTACAATCAGTATATTACATATCTATGAAAGCTTCCCTGGGTGAGTACAAAATGATATCAGATAGAAGCATTAATGATTGACTAGAGTTTTTAATTTTGAGTATATTTAAGACCCGACAAAAGTCATCTATCTGTAAACTTGCATATCACAAATAGAAATTGAGGATGGTGTTGGGTCATTTATATGATCCACGGTAGTATTTAAGTTAGTTAGATAGTAAGTTTATTTTATTTGTTAGTAGGTTAGTTTCTTGGGTGGTTGAACCCATTGGGTAGTTACCATTGGTAAACTCCCCGAAAAGCCTTTATAAGCCTTTTTTGTATAAAAATAAATTAAGCTTTACATTGAATATAATTTTTGTTTTATTCCTCCGATACTTGGAGCCAACAGTGGTATCAGAGCTTGGCTGCTCAAGGAAAAAGGAATATTGAAGGAATTTGAAGACCTGGTTGGGAGTCTAGTGTAATTTTATTCTATAAAATCTTCTTCAACTAGTAGGGCGCTTCCACAAACTTCAGGCAGTGAGCAGTACGGTGTGTGGTATATGTTTTTTTGGTTTGGGTAAATTTTGCCTCTATTTCATGCTCTTTCGCTCCTTTTTTTAGGTGTGTCCTGGTTATACTTCCTGTTGAGAGTTGACCTTTGATTCGAAGCGGTGCTCTAAAGCAAATATGGTGGCGGCTAGAGAAAATGGCATGCATTTTTGTACTGATCCACTTGTACAGCCTTTTGAGTCTTGATTAATAACAGCATTTTTTTTAATTTCTAATCACCTGTACCCTGATGGCATGCTTTGGTGAACCACGATGACTGGATGTTCTTTTCCTAATAGATGTAACCCTTACCGGATTCTCATTTTTTTCGAGAGCTTACACATTACCATTGCTCAGTGCGTCTGTCTATGACATTTAAATATATCATAGCATACAGAAGAATTTCTATTAAAACTCGGCATTTGTGTGCATCTTGTGATCATTTACCATTATTCGATCTAGGGGAAAACAAAATCTATTTTTTGGGATAACATACGGTTTTTGTTTTGAGACATCCTGCTGAAATCTCACATGTAAGGTGTTCAAAAGGCATGACATAGTGAAGAGTTTGAAAAATAATGAATACAATGCAGTAATGCAGACCCAACAACAATGGAGGGAATAAATCCAGTCTTGGTGCAGATCATAGAGGAATAAATCCAGGCAAACGAGTAGTAAAAACTGGCGCAAGCGCTTTCCAAGGCCAATGGCAAGGTTTGACATATTTATTTCCATTGTTTTTAATCATTTTGTCCAACTGGGTCCCACAAGGAAGAAAGGCACTTTATATTTTTCACATGCAAGTGAAAAAGAGGGTGAATTAATTTCACATGTAAAAATATTTTGTTTATTTTTTCCCATCAACTACTCTCAAAAAGAGAGGTCAAGAGTTCGAATTCCTTTCAAAGGCAATTTTTTGACTTTTCACTTTGCTTTTAGGGAATATTCTCTTTGTTGAAAACATTATAAGGAAAAGGAGATATAAGAGGGTAATAGGAGATATAAGGTGTGATTGAATTTTTGACAAATCTTTGAATCTTTTGTATATCGAATCTACTTATAAGGGTCAAGGCAAAACCCCAAGTAGCATTCATCTTGTTGTTGTCTTACTTCTTTATAAGTCATGGCAAAAATAGTAAGTTTGATCTCTGAAAATGGTAGATTGTCAGTTAAAAACTACAAGGAATGGAGTAGGAACATGGAGAACACCCTCATTTTTAATGACTTATGGGAAATCTTAGAGAAAGAGACCACACCACCAACTGAAGCCGGAAAATTGGTCGAGTACCAAAAATGTGACAAGCGCATACTCGCACTGTTAAAAACATTCTGCACTGAACATGTTATCATTCATATAGAGGCGGTTAAAATAGGTGCATGAAATACCTAGAAAGCATTAAAAGATCTATATGACAAACAACCTGCCCATAAGAAGATTGATTTCTTAATGCAGTTGCTTAATAATAAACTTAGCATTGACGAAGATGTATTTGAATATCTCTCCCGCATGAAAACATTGAAACAAGAATACTACATAACTGGTGGTAAGATAGATAATGACATGTTGATTTCCATCACACTAAATGGTCTTAGTTCTACATACAACAATTTTGTTGAAATGCTATAGCTTAGTGATAAGTTTAATGGTGCCACATTTGACTCTATTTGTGAGTTGTTGACTCAGCATGAGTGACGGTTTGCAAAGAAGAAGAGTACGCTTACTGAAGAGGCTCACTATACAAAGAACAGGTTCCATCATAAAGATCATCGCCATGTACAACGACAGTTTCAGAAGCATTCTTTGAAACACTCTCCGAGTCTTTCTCCAAGACACTCTCCATACCATTCTAGATGGCTTTCACAACATTCTCATCGGCACTCTCCGGGATCTTCAAAATACAAACATCACCCTAGGCATTCTTCTCACTCTTGTGGTTCTTCCAGTAATTCAGCTTTTTTTGGATCTCGTTGGCACAAGAAAGAGCCTAGATGTTTCAAATGTGGTGGTATTGGACATCTTGCAGATGTATGTCCTTCTCAACGACCCCGCTTTCCACATAAAAGAAAGCTGAGGCAAATTATGTGGATCATTCTAGCGGTAGATCTTTTGGTTACTCTAGCTATTTGGTTATTTTGATCCTTCCTCTGATCAGGAGGCGCCTTATATCGCTGAGGTCTATGGTCTTGATAGACTCGACAGCTTGTTCTGAGTGCTCAGTGATTCACTCATCTTGTGCGAGCTACTAGGCTCAAGATCGGGAGTTATTGTAGTGACATTTTTTTGCTTGTGTTCTTGCTTGCAGTTCTATTTTTGGCTTTCTATACCAAATATTCATGACATGGAACACTCATGATTATTTGATTTTGTTTCTTTTGTTGCATAGCTTCTCACCTCTCGCCTGATAGGGGGAGAGATATAGCTTTTTTGATCTTCGATCAGTCATTGGTGATAGTACAAGTTGACAGGGGTTGCTAGCACCTTCAGTGTTGAGCAAAGGTTGTTAGCGTTTGTTGGACATCAAGGAGATGTGCCATACAAAGTACATGTTGGCTACTTTGACAGTTTTTTGGGTGGAGCCTTATGCGGATCGATGTAGTTGGACAGGGTTTGATCGTGTTCTACTGCAATACGGTATGATGATCACATGGGATGAGCAGGGTTTGATCGTGTTTATTAGCTTTTTATGCTACAACTCCCAGGGCAGGCTTCTATATGGAGTGGCATTGGTTCTAATCAGTACCATGATGTACAGTGCACTAGTTGCAGTGGCTTTAGAGTTTCTTTGATGACTTCAAAGGCATTGCTCCAGTATTTTTCTTATATACCCCTTTGGATCAAGGGGAGTTTGTTGGATCATTTATGATTCACGGTAGTATTTAAGTTAGTTTATTTTATTTGTTAGTAGGTTAGTTTCTCGGTGGTTGAACCCGTTGGGTGGTTACCATTGGTAAACTTCCCGAAAAGCCTTTATAATCCTTTTTTGTATAAAAACAAATTAAGCTTTACATTGAATATAATGTTTGTTTTATTCCTCCGATACCTGGAGCCAATAGATGGACCAATGGGAGCATTGATCTCCAAGTTCATAAAGGGATTACACTGTAACATTAATATACTTTGTGACCATGTTAAAATTAGAAGTTATATCTTGTTTGTAAATTCGCTGTAGTCTACCTTTCTATGGCATCTAATCTCGTTATGGTAATTGTTCATTGTATTTTTTTCCACCAAATGTTTGGTTACTTAATTTCATTTGAGCTAAATATGTAATAAAAAGCATTACGTCTTCATTATTTTCCACTTATTTTTTACTATGGATAGAATTACTACTAATAATCAATGCATAGTCCGTTCAAGGTACGACTTCACCTATGTCTTTTCATCCAAAACTTTTGTGCCAGAGTCTGGATATTTACTGAAGTAGAGGAAAACAATATTACTTTCCAGAGATTGACCCCTTAAAGTAAATGTTAGACTGCATTTTGAAGGGCTTAAGAGCTTTTAAGTGTGTGGTTCAAGGTTCCTTTTTTTTCCTGCAGGGTTTGCATTTTAAGCAACTTATTAACTATTTCTTGCAGTTAAGCATCCACAAGAAATTTCAATTGTTATTGTTTTTTTAATAAAAAGAGGGTAAAAACTTTATTGATCCAAGAAAGCAGTACAAAGCATAAGAGTACAAGCGGCCCACTAGCGGTCAAAAACCAACAACAGAGCCCTCAAGCAACTCCCAAGAAACATCTCATATCCTCCATAACTAGATCCTCCAATTCTTGAGCAAGATCCTCACGCAGACATCCCCAATCATCCATATTCCAAGTCCCCATCTCCTCTGACGCCCATTTGGCCAAACCATCAGCCACCTTATTCCATTCCCGTGGGATATGGCAAAAAGTGATGGAATCCAAGGCCCCTCCAAGAGAGATGATTTGCTTAACCACCACCGCTAATTGCCAATTCACATCCTCAAATTGACGCTTATTTAGCAAGTCAATCACAATCTTAGAGTCCGACTCACAAATTATCCTTCTCCAACCAAGGGCGCAAGCTCGTTTCAATGCCATAAGGATAGCCAACGCATCCATAAAATTGTTAGAGTGCTTACCTCTATACACTGAGAAAAAGAACTCAACCACTCTAGAACTATCCCTGCCAATGCCACCAACCCTGGAAGGACCAGGATTGCCTCTAGAGGACCCATTAGTGTTAATTTTCAGAACCCTGATAGGAGGGGGTTTCCAATGACCTCCCCTTAGAACCTTCCCTCTAGCACTTTGGCCCAGACCAGGCTTGGGCCTATCCCTGTCACAAACCATAACCCCCAATGTCCAAATCACTCTCGCATCTCTAGGGTCCACGGGGACCGACATATCACACTTTGCAGCCAAAGTCTCTTGAAGAGCCCCTAGAATTCTCATCCAAACCTAGCCCACCTGAAGCTTCTTATCCATAAAAATCCTACGGTTACGCTTCAACCAAATATGCCAAAGAATCAAACTGGGACCAACTATCCAAGCTATTTGGAGGAAGTCTTAGCTGGAGGGTTCCCCAACCTAACCTAGAATTCTTCCAAGGAAGAGGCATGTCTGCACGGTTGGTTCTAGACATCCCACCAGGAATGCCAAATTGTCCTAGCAAAGGAACATAAAAAAGAGATGTGAAGTGGTCTCATCATTATTGGAGCACATGACACACATAGAGGGGCCCTGAAAGCCGCGCTTCCAAAGATTCTCCCAGGTCAAGCATCTATTATAGCCCACTAGCCAAGAGAAAAAATTTCACTTGGGCCAAGAGAATATATTCTAGATTTGTTTCCACCAGGGAACCCACGGACACCCAAAAACCTGTTTATCCAGCCCTTGATAACCAGAGGCAACATAAAATTTATTTTTCTGGTCATGACCCCAGGCAAGAACATCCCTCTCTAGAAGAGAATTGCAAAACCTGCTAGCCATAATGGAAGCCAACTCCTGACATTCCTCCATCGATCCCCCTGACGGCCACTCATGCGGGTCCTTCCACATGAACTCAGTAGCCTGCTCCAGATTCTGAGGGGCTTTGAAATCCGCCTCTCTACTCCATCTAGCCTCAAGAAAATTCCTAAATAAATCCTACAAGTGAGGATGAGAAGACATGATAGGAGGGTAACCATCCCAAGAATCGAACCAGAAGAGAGATTTCGAGCCTTTGTTGCAAATCCATAACAACCCTTGTTTGACCAGCTTGGCTTCCCTTTTTAGGGTACCCCAAATCATAGAACCCTTACCCATAAGATTGAATCTAGGCACATCAGCACTCTCCACATCCCCAAGATATTTTGTGGTAAGGATCTTAGCCCAAATCTGATGCTGTTGAGGACACCATCTCCAATAAAGTTTGGCCACCAAAGCTTGCCCATTCATATCAACCCGACGCCCCCAAGCCACCTTCCTGCTTTGGCCAGCACACATCATCCCACTTGACCAAGCTCCACTTCCTCGAAAGAAGATTACCAGACCAAAGAAACTAATGACAAAGACTCTCGAAGTCTTTGATAAAGTTGGTAGGGGTAGACAACACAAAACACCGTATAATGGGAGGGCTTGAACCACATATTTCAAAAGGGTCACTCTACCAGCAGAAGAAAGCCACCTATAAGTCCAGTGACTAATCTTTTGATGAAATTTCTCGATAACATCTTGCCATAACACCCTAGGGAGTGTGCGGATAGCAAGAGGAATACCGAGGTAGACAAAGGGAAGCGATCCAATCTGGAACTTGAGAATCCTAGCAATTCTCTACTGAATAATCTTAGGAGTGTTAAAGAAATAAATACAGGGCTTATTATCATTGATGCTTTGTCCCAAAGCAGACAAGTAACAATCCAGGGTCTTCCTCAGGTTGACCGCTTCATCCACTCTGGCCAATCCCATTAGTGCTATGTCATCCACAGACTGAAGATGTGATTGGGGGGGGGTAAATTTTTGCCCCAACGTCCCATCAGTGCGGTGTCATCCACAGACTGAAGATGTGATTGGGGGGGGTAAATTTTTGCCCCAACGCCAACCCTGAATGAGACTAAGTCCACACGAGATTTAATAAATCTCCCAAGCCCCTTAGCGATCAAAATAAATAAATATGGGGATAAGGGATCTCCTTGTTGAAGACCCTTGGATGCAACAAAAAGCTTAGAAGGCTCCCCATTGATAAGCACAGAGGAGGACGTAACACAACTCATCACCCACTCAATCCAGGCACTGCCAAACCCAAAAACCTGCAAAATCTTGGATAAAAAGACCCATTTTACTCGATCATAAGCTTTGGCCATGTCCAACTTAATGAACATAGCCTTCTCTCTAGATGAGGCCATAGAATGAACAATTTCAGCTGCAATAACAACTCCATCCAAAATCTGTTTGCCTGCAACAAAACAACCCTGCTCCTTAGAAATCAACCCGCTTAACCATCGTTTCAAGCTCTCTACAATCAGCTTAGTAATTATTTTGTACACCACATTGCAAAGGGCAATTGGTCTAAAAAGATCCAAAGAGTTAGCTCCCTCTCGCTTAGGGATAAGGGCAAGGAAGGTGGCATTCATGGCTCTCAACATTTGCTTATTCCTATGAGACTCCTGGATAACCTCAAAAAGGTTGAGCTTGATTACCTCCCAAAACTCCTGAAAAAACTCAACACGAAACCCATCAGGTCCTGGAGCTTTTCCTTTCTTCATCTGAACACCATATCCTCCAACTCTGTCAAGGTTATCGGTTTGAGAGGAGAATCATTCATTTCACTAGTCACCAAAGGAGGAATACAAGCTAAGAGTGAAGCTTCATCCTCGCAGGCAGGAGGGGAGTTTTCTGAAAACAGAGCAAAAAAAAAGTGGACACTCTTTCAAAATCTCAGCAGAGGAAGAAAAAAGGACCTCCTCTGGGGATCGAAGAGAAGAGATGATATTACCCTACCTTTTGTCCTTCATCGAATTGTGAAAAAAGGAGGTATTCCTGTCACCTTCTTGTAACCAATCAATGTGGGACTTTTGCTTCTAGAAAATTTTCTAGCAAAGCTCCCATTCCACCTCCACTGCCGCAGCCTCTAACATACTCAAGTCCTCAGAAAACCCCTGGTCCCGGATCTGCCAAGTGATGGAGTCCAAGTGCTCTTGAGCAACCTTTTTCCCTTGAAAAGCATTGCCAAAATAGTGTCTGTTCCACCGTTTCAACATATATTTGATGTATTGAAGCCTCTTTGCGAAGGAGTACATTGCAGTGCCATAAGCCAGCTTCCTAGAGTGCCACCACCCAGGAACAAGATCATGAAGTGACACATCTTGAAGCCACATGAGTTGAAATCTAAAAGACTGCTTTTTGGAAAAACTAGCTAGGCGAGTAGAGAATTTGATCGGCCAATGATCAGAGCCCCGCCAATCCAGAATCTCAGAGCTTGTCATCCACTTGTCACCAACCCAAAAGCTGGACACCAAAAACCTGTCCAATCTTTTTGAAATGGCAGTCTCCAATCCTCCTATTGTTCCACTTAAACATCCCATTCGAGGGTTTGATATCCACCAAATGCAAAAGGGCCACATTGTCCCTTAGAAGATCAGAGGAGGGGTCCAACCGGGCAATGCCTCCCCTTTTCTCCTCTAAAGAGGAGATAGCATTGAAGTCTCTTGCCAGAATCCAATTAAGAAAAGGATCCAAAGAATGCAGGTATCTAACATGTGACCACAAATACGCCTTACTAGGGATATCAGTAGGAGCGTAGATATTAGAGAAGAGAACTCTCTCCCTCGACTCCAATTTAGAAGCAACAAGAGAAATAGAATATCTGCAGGAGAGCCACCAAATGGGAATAACTCTATGCGGGTCCCATATGCACGCAAGTCCACCAGAGCTGCCCTGCGCTCCGACACATTGGCTTAGCCCTTTACCCCAGATCCTAGAAGCCAAATGCAACATACTATTAACAGACAACTTAGTCTCCTGGAGGAAAATCATATTCGGAGAATGAAAACGATTCAACACCCGAATAGCTTTTTGTCGAGGGATGTTATTCATACCCCTAACATTCTAGGATATCACAATCATCACTGAGGTTGGGAGAAGTGAGAATCAATTGTCCTCATTTAACCAGACTCCACCAATGTCTCACCTATTAACTTTACCTTTTCTTGATCCTTCTTTCTACCAACGTTAAGGGGCTTCTCAGGAGCACCCTTCTTTCTACCAGCGTTAAGGGGCTTCTCAGGAGCACCCTTCTTGAGGGGTTTTTGTTGCAGGCCTAAGATAGGAGAAGAAGATTTGGTCTTGCCTAGATCCGCAACACCAATCTTGCCTGTGTGTCCAGAACCCGGAACAACAGAGTCCACAGTAACCTTTGGCAACACACTTGTCCCCCCACGCACAGGGGTTGAGGAAGGGGCATTTGTGACCATTTGTGCTGCAAGATCCCCTACTGGAGCCAAGATTGAGATAGCATTCGTTTGATTCCCAAGGTGCTTCTTAACTAAGGAGCCATCCGCAACTTGCATGTCGAGGGGAACCCCCTCCTCCTGGACCAAGTCCTCTAAGGCATCAAACCTGTTAAATGTCTCCTCTTCCTGCCTATCTCTGAGGGTTCTCTTATGACCTCTACTTTTATTGCGAGTCTTAACCGGCACAAAACCATCTTTATCCGCAACCACCCCCTACATGGGAGCCTTGCCTTTGCCCAACTTAGGAGTAGACTGGGGAGGAGCAGAACCCGAACTAACAGTATCAACAACTTTGGGACACTTCTGCTGAAGGTGACCATATTCAGGCATACGCAACATCGAAATGGCAAAGCCTCATAATCCAACTGCTGGGTCCAAGAGGTTGCCCCAATGCTAATCTCAACCGAATCTGACTACGGATTGTTCAAATCAATTTCGACACACACACAAGCAAAAGAAAGTACTCTTTTAGTCAGGGTTTGTTGGGAAGGACCAATAGGCTTACCGAGCAAAAGAGCAACCATTTGCAGTATATCACTTCATCAGCATTCCGGAGGCAGACGAGGAAGACACACCCAAACTGGAACCCTAGAAGGGAGCTCCTCCACAGAGTTGAACCCCACATGCCAAGGCTTGATAAAAAGGCCCACTTGGTTGTAAAAATAAGGCCTGCCTTCAGAAGTCCGATTGCAATCAGCCACACAGGGAAAATCCACCATAAAGAAATTGTTGGCAGCTAGCATGATATCAAAATCACCCTTTGGGTTCCAGGTCTTGCGAACCCACAAATCTAGAAATGGAAACGACACCTGCATCCCCATAAACTTGCAAATCAGCACACATGGTTCCTATAGTACTCCACATCTTCAGCAATGGATTCAATTTGTATTACCAATACCGGCTGTTCTTGCGATCTTTCCAAACACCTGTTCACCTTTTGCAAGCAAAAACCTCCATTTCTTGACGATCCCACCCCAGGGTTCGCCATAATTGAAGCAGACAGGCCACCACCAGGCGGAGGAGAAACCAGATCTGACCTATCAGCAGGTGTATGCAGCGCCATCCACAAGAGGATAGACGCTCACACCCAAACAGTTGTTGCAGAAAACACCAGCCAAGAGCTTGCAGATAAAACCCTTGATGAAGAACAAACCACAAAAGGTATTGAAAGCATGCAGCCGCAGCCTGCACCAGATCGCGGGCTACCGTGCCTTCACGGAAACGCCGCCCAGGTTTTAAAACGCAGCGCCATCATCTCATACCAAAAAATCTTCAATTGTTATTGTTACTTTGGTGCCTTTTATTCATCTTATACTGGGACTCTAATTTCTATTTTGTTTCGGTGTCCTTGGATGCCATTGATGTTCGTTGGCATATTATGAGACTATGATTGTGTCTACATTATTGCAGCTTTTGGAATTTGCATGACAATTTCTTGGCATGTTTTTATGTTTCTGCCCCATTTCCGTTTATTTATATTGAAAAAGTCAAAGCATCATATTCAAGTTGAGAAAGGAAATGTTTATTTCTGTTGGCTTGCATACAAACCTTACAGTTTTAAATGATTATTGTTTAGCTGCTTCTGGAATTTGCTGGACCAGCATCAAATGTTCGCGTGGAGCGGTCTTCACGTGACTTTTTCAAGGATGGGGGAGCACTTGCTGAAGTGATTTCCTTCTATGAAAGCAGAACTGATGAGACATCAACACCAACATATGACAAGCAGAATGGAAGCATAGAGGTATGCTTGTTATCCAGCTATGTTAGAATCATAATTAAGCATACATTAATGTTATGTTCTATTATCTATCTCAGACAAAATTAGTTCTAGAAATAAATTTGTTCTCTTTCTATGCTTGTTAATCAGCTAGACTATTAAATCCGGTGAATTTGTCTTGTTTGGCATTTACAGAAAAATAGTTTAAGTAGGAGATCTCATTAATAATATTTTAGAAGTTCTGCAAGGATTGTTGCATTGTCAAACGGTGAAATTATATAATATATAGGAAATGAAGTTTTTTATGTGTGTCTTAAGGAGTCGGTCAAACAGTGAAATTACACGTTTGCTGAAATTCCTGGAATGAAGATCTTGCATTTTGACGTCTCTCTCTTCTTACCCAATCTGGATTCTTACTTGCCCTTACCAATGAATTTGTCGCATGCAGGTTATAATGACAATGCCTGATTTAGTTGTTCAAGCACTGGCCCTAGCATTGCGCTATCTTAAGCAGTTCAAATTGGAAAGAATTTTGGGCTTGGGTGCTTCATTTCGTCCATTTGCCAGCAAAAGTGAGATGTCCCTTTCATCCAACACTCTGCAACAACTAGAGGTAGCTGTCTTGAATATGTCAAAAGTATTTTGTGTTCTTGTGTGCTGGAACCTTGTTTTTGTAGAAGAGGACACATGATGTGTAATACAGGATAGTTAGAATCACTGTCACTTCGATTACATATTAGATTGGGATTGAACTATATTTGGAAGAAAAATCTATTTAGCAAGTTTTTTTTTTGCCGCCTGGAAATCATGAGCCTGGATAAAATAGAAATAACAATACGAAAGGGATTAAGATGGCAAATAGAAGTATGAATTTGGTTCTAATGCGGTAGACCTGGTGTCAATGCTATGTAGATTTGGGTAAATCATCAAAGATAACTTAGATTATATTTATTATTTATAATGGCTGAATGCAATGGTCTCTCTTCCAATAATAAAGGGAAAGGCCACGTACAATATGAAAATAATATGTACATACTTGTGACTCATGACAAATTGCAAACAAATTATAACACATATAGAGCTAGTCTGCAATGCATTCTACTCAAGTTCAGAAACAATTAGCTACCATGTGTATGTGGACATTCCTCACAAAAGAACAAATAGTTGTTGAATCCTCTTTTGCTGTATGCCTAAATCAATTTATTATCTCTGTAGATACAGTGGAATGTATCTTCCGTGCTTAGGGAGAAAATGTTATACAATTGAACCCGAAACTGATTTGCTATGCTGCAGATGTACTTAGTGTTCACTGGATATAAGGTCCCATATTAACAAAGGGGGGAAGGTATAACTGCTGCTTGCAATCTATAAGTAGACCTTTGCTGCTTCAATTTGTTGTAGGTGCACAAGAGTATTGAAAAAAATGTTGCTTGAGAGTCATGAAAGCGATTTGTAATATAGTAGTTGGGTGACTGTTCATCTGCCCTCTTGAAGTCAGCCTTTGTAGTTGGGTTTTTGATAATTCTTATCTATCCTTGATTTGCCTTTGTAGTTGGGTTTTCAATCACTCTTATCTATCCTTGATTTTTTTTCTTTTTGGATATTCCTGAAGGCATTACACGGAATCACTGAATTACATAGAATGTCGGCATCTCTGCCTATATTTTGAAAATAAACATATAGCAAATTTACAATGTTGAGTAAGCATACATCTAAATCAGTGAGCTCCTTTGGCTAAGCAATGACGAATAAGGGGCATCCATGCTGTCAAAATCACCCAGGGCACGATCATGGTCTTAACCGCTTGACTCTCCGTGTCAGGTATCTAGAGGGATTTGTACCTTGGTGGATGGATATAAGCAACCATCATCCTCCCCAGTTGGACTACAACCCTTTCGATTATCTATCCTTGATTTGACCGAATGTGTGTTTTTCGTTTATCATAAAAAAAATCTCAATATGTTATTTCATTAGGCATAAGTGTTACTTCACAATAATCTGTTGAATTCCTTTTTTTCCTTTATGCTTTTTTTGGAAGTTCAGATTTCCGCATTGGAGGCATAGGGTGGTTTATTGGGCTTAGAAGACATCTTTCCCTCAAACATATGCTTGTGATATGTCGTTTGAAAGCTCTTGTGATGTAGAATCACAATGTTTATACTTTGTGATTTTTTAATCAACTTTGAGTGACAAAATGAGTCAAATGTAATCAAATTGTTATGTCCCTTTTTGGACAAATTAGAACAATTTTTTATTTTCAACAGAAACCTTGTTGATTGAGAATGAAAGCATACAAGATGAATCAAACCATACAACTAAAATATGCAAACTGATAATAGCCAACTATAATATTCATTTAAGGAATTTGTTACACTGTTAATACTACATAATACATATAAATAGAGCAGTAAACTCACAACTTCTTACAGCAATTTTGGCACAAATGTAATTCTCAGATGGAATCACCTCAATGGTTAAGAGGGTTTTCTTCCTCCAAATCTCATATGAACAAAGTTTTCGTCTTCCAATCCATAATAGAAACCAAAAGGGGTTTCGTCCTTCAGATCTTTGCACTGCAAGGGTTTTCATCCTAAGAGAGAATAAGTTGAACCAAAAGCTCAAACTTTGAAATGAGGGATTTTGATATAACAAAAGATAGATAAATTCCAAAGGAGAGAACTCCTATTTATAGAAATTACATAAGGAGAGAGGGAGGAGAGAAAAACATCGTGGAGAAACAAGAAATACGCCACACTCCAAGACATGCATGTGATCAATAGTATGGTGCTTGTCTTGGTGTGTAAATGGTTAAAAAGGGAGTCCATGCTTCCTCCACTTCCTTTGTCTTCTTCCACCATTTCTTTGTCTTTGTCTTCCACCATGTGCAAAGGGTTAATAAAGAAGGGAATCAAAGGAGACAAGATCATCTCCACTTCCACATGCTTCCAAAATGTCGCTTCACTGTAACCACAAAAGGGAACAACTTTTGAGTAATTAAAGTGTTGATGCCACCACCATCAACTTCATACGACATTTTTTTTAATGGGCTTAATTACATATGAAGAAACAGAAATCCAATAAGATGTACTTCCTACCAACACTTACATCTGTATCTGCAAACATCCAATAGCTACTTTTCCCACACATACTCTCCTTCCTCTACTATAAGAGTAACTATCAAAATGATGTCAAAGGGAGAATGGAAACTCGCATGGCCGATGTACATGTCCTTACCTTGAAAAGAGATTGTGAGGTCAGAATGGTCTCCTGATAACTAGAGATGACAATAGAAAATCATCTATTGCTAGAAATAAGAGGAAGATGGAGGATTGCAGGTGACAACCATGGCTTGAGGAAGAGGAAATGGAAAAAAATGTAAGAGCAAATGAAAAAATCTTATGACAAATAGAAGGGGATACATTGTAAAGATTGAATGTTGGACAACACATATTTTTCATTGACATGCTTGCCTCTCTAGGAACAATAGATTTTTTTTTTGCCATGACAAACCTTTTTTGCAAGTCTAGAAGGATTACCACAATAAGGTCAGGATAGGGCTTTAAACTAAATATAAAAAATTAGTATGTATGCCTTGGAATTTGCGAGTAAGGCCTCATAATAAAATGTGGTAAATTTTGTTATAAAACATTATATAATACTAATACTAATAATAATAATTATATATATATATATTATAATAAAAATATTATATTATATATTAATAGTAATATTATTATTATTATAATACATATAAATAGAAATATTGTGTCACTATTTAATTTTATAATTTAATATCATAATATATAACATATATATTTAATCAACGCTTTGACGTCCTAGAGTCAATCTTGTAGCTTCCACTCATCCATGTTGTCATTATATTGACACCTAGAGCAATTGCATTAGGATTCAAAACATACGGAAATGCCATTCTCAGACCCCTGGAAGAAAGGGAAAGACATTACAGAACATGCAAATAGTGAAATATTTCAAGGTGAGTTGCACGATGATGGTGAGGAGCAATGACAAGGTATATCAGGTAATATCGTACACCAAGGGGTCCAGATAACAATATAATAATACAATGTAATATTAGCTTCGATGGAGATGTTTTTTTTTGGATTTAAGAGCGTATCTATATATTAATCAAACAAGATATTGTACAACACTTTTTATACAAAAAAATAGGTGGAAAAGTCACACCCCACAAGCATAATCACACCGAGGGCAAAGACACCTCGAAAAAAGTCTAAAAAGTGGTCAAAAAATGACCACACCCACAACAAGACACATCACATCAACAGTGTGATAGCAAAGTAGAGAAAGCAAGGAACAGATAACAATAAAGAGAACAATTAAGCAACCACAACAAACATGGATGTCGGGAGAGACAGTGGAGATGGCGGGTCTTGAGGCTTACCACCCCGTCCTTCAGGGCAGGATGATCCTCGTCCATAGGTAAGGGCTCCCAACCAGTGTATTGTTGAGCCTCTAATGTCTCATCTTGATTTCTTTTAAGAGAGATTGCTAGAGCTAGTCATGAAAATTCGCCTTCAGGGGGAGGACCCCAACCCTTGATGTCACCATCATGAGATGGGGGAGGAGATCCCCAGCGCTTGCCATCACCTCTAGATTTGGAAGAGCAACTTAGACCACCATGACAAGGAGAAGATTGGCAAGGTGGTGATCGACGAGGAGAATGACTCTTGTGTTTGGTTCTGGAACGCTATCAATGTGGCCCACACCCTTGTCCTCGGGGAGGTGTTGGATGTCGTGGGGGCTCAGGAGTTTCTTGGTTAACCGCGCATGGGGCATTTCTCCAGTGATCGAGCAAACGCAGGAGGTGGTTGAGTTCCAAGCAGACTTTGTTTAACTTTGAATCTGAAGAGTAACATTAGATAGGATAGTAATTTTGTTAGTAACAGAAAAACTACGTTCTGGGTCTTCATGATTAAAGCAAGCATAATTTGTAGTTTTTCAAATTTGAAATAATTTATCAGTTCAAAAGATCTACCAAAATTTGTTGTATTTTGCAGGCAACAGAGCCGAGTCCCGCAAGAGAGCCATCTTCCATGTGAAGAATTTAGGTCGAAGGGACTGAAAAAGGGAATGAATCTAGTGTCACGCAGATTGTGCGTGAGAGCAAAACTAAAAAAGGTGCTTAACAGTGTTTGGTTGCCAACAAGCTGGGCAAATGGGGTTGGACACTTCTAGATGCGTAAGTCGATCACTGATAGGGAAGCTCTGATAAAGGATATATCATAAGAAATAAGCTTTTTTGGGCTCCATAATAATAGATCACATAGTGCTAAAGCGTCGAGCCCAAACCCCATGTTTGGAATGGAGATTCCATTTGAGGTTGAGCATTTCATTTGGAATATGCTGAGGGGCTAGTAAATTATAAACCAGCCGAGGAGAGTCTCGGGTGAAGGGGCTGGGCGTAGGCCAGTGCCAATCCTTCCATCAAAGAACAAGAGAGTTGACCCCTATTTTGCGCAAATATTCATTAGGTATGGAACCTTGAATTTCTGCAATAGCCTCTGCATTTGAATTATTTAAATGAAATTTATTCTGAAGTTGCTACCAAGTGAGCCATGCCCTATTCTTCTTTCAGAAGAGATCACTGATAACCTTCAAACCTTTCCTGAAAAGCCTTAACCCTTTAACCCAAGGGACTAAGGCAAAAGGGAACATTGTGAAAATTTAAGCAAGGCGACCACCAGAGACACTGGGAGTTAATGGAGAGACCATTCTTGAAACTCTCACCTACCCAATTAAGGTGAGGTTTAAGCTTCTCCCATTTGACGAACATGTTATCAGTTGGAAGACAAGCATATTTCTCTGCGGTGACATATGGATAACACTTATCCCAAAGTCTATCTTGTAGCCTCATTTTCTCAATGCTACCAATATATTGACACCTGAAGCAATTACATCAGGTTTAAGAACATACATCTCATTTATCCCTTGGAAGAAAAGGTGGCCACAATTGAAGTCTATCTCCATAAGCATCTCATTTATCCCTACTGGAAAAAAACAAAAAATTTAAGGGAGCACTAGTCAGGAAAAATATGTTTTGGAAAGATTATTAAAATGAATATTAGATTATTGTCGCTTAATGCTTAATGCAGAAAAGGTGAGACAAGGTCAACGTTGATAGGTTTCGCGTGACGTACGATTGCCGACTCTTTTCTTTACAAAACTTTGCTTTAACAAAATAGAAAATAATTAATATGAATACTATATAATAAATATATATTATATAATATAACATATTATTATTAATATAAATATATTGATACTATATATATATAATATTTTTATATAAAATATATAATATCTTATATAATAAATTATATAGTGGCATGTTACAAAGGTTTGTACATGTATCTACATGAGCTTCTTCAAATCCAACCTCTGAAATATTTTATCATTGTCTTTTACCATCATTGCCTAGTGCAGCGTGAAATATTTAATTGCTTCCATGCTTTGTGTGGCCTTCCCCTTTCCTAGCACTTTGCTATTGCTCATACTCATTGTGAAGGAACACACAATCTCATTTTTCACCATCACCTCCACCAGAAGTATCAGATTATATTTTAATAGTGGCATGTTACAAAGGTTTGTACATGTATCTACATGAGCTTCTTCAAATCCATCCTCTGAAATATTTTATCATTGTCCTTTACCATCATTGCCTAGTGCAGCTTGAAATATTTAATTGCTTCCATGCTTTGTGTGGCCTTCCCCTTTCCCAGCACTTTGCTATTGCTCATACTCATTGTGAAGGAACGCACAATCTCATTTTTCACCATCACCTCCACTAGAAGTATCAGATTATTGTTGTTTGAAATTATTCACTACAAATGATATAGAGTAAGCATCCATGGGTTTCAAGCGACTGTTTCATTTTACAAAACCCAACTTTACCAAAATTGAAAATTATGCCATCCCTTCCAGCGTAACTTGCACCTTCGGGGAAATTGCTAGTTGTAAGCTTTGTTCATTCTTATGTTTCATGTTCATGTGCAATACGTTATACATTTTATTGCCAGCACTTGTTTATCTCTGTTTTAGCATTGCAAATAGCCTAGTGCAGTCATCTTCCAATCATTGTCAAGTAAGGAGTCATAGGATTCATGTTGATGAAGCTTAGAGTGGAATATCTATGTAGTTTAAGGATCATCCACTTTGTTCCTTCGACATATTTATGCTTTATTTTTAGAAAATAAAAATGATAATAAATTTCTTATGTTCAAAATTAAAAGAGGATTTTTTTTTTTTTCAAACTTTATCCTTTGGTGAACTTGAACCGAACTTTATCCTCTTCGAATATGAGTTTCAAGTGACTCTCATTTTACAAAACCCCACTTTACCAAAATTGAAAATTATGCCATCCCTTCTGGCGTAACTTGCACCTTCAGGGCAATTGCTAGTTGTAAGCTTTGTTCATTTTTATGCTTCATGTTTGCGTGCAATAAGTTGTACATTTTATTTCCAACACTGGTTTATCTCTGTTTGTAGCATTGCAAATAGCCTAGAATGTTTATCTCTGTTTTAGATTTTTTTTTTCAAAAGCAAATGTTGAAACACAATTTAATTGTTCGATATGAATTTTCTAATGGCCTTATGTCGTGGCTCACTTATAATTGCAACAATCTATTTTTGCATTTTGAAAGAACTAGATATATTGGCATACTCAATTGTTTTGTTACTGGCATTCTTTAGATCCATGTAGTCTATTTTACTAATGTTCCTAAACTGGTCTTGCTCTGTTTGGAATAGGTACTGAGAAATAATGCCGATGGCTCAGAAAATGGATCATTGTTGTTGCTGATGAACCATACGCATACTGCTTTTGGTTTGAGATTACTTAAACACTGGGTAAGCTTGGACTGTTTGGGATGATGAAGCTAGTTTGCTTTGGTTATCGACAAGTTAAGAGTGGTCTTCATTTCAAGTATTTTGATTCTATTTACTGCTCTTAACTGCTACCTTTAGCATATTTTTTAAAGCCAATGATTGTAAGTTGCATTTCTGTACTTACCTGGATTTATGTTTTAGTTCCTAAAACATGTTTTCGGTGTGTTGCAGGTAACTCACCCTCTATGTGACAGAAGCATGGTTGAAGCTCGTCTTGATGCAGTTTCTGAAATTGCAGAATCAATGGGTAGTTCTGGAGGGCTGTATATTGAAGGTACATTTCCAGGTAGTGGTAAAGGAGGTAGATCCACTGGGGCAGCTAGGCGTGGCAGGATAGGAGGAGGTGGATCCCAGTGTTTACTAGCTTCTGTTTTGACCTCCATAGGGAAGATGCCTGATGTTGAGCGTGGAATAACCAGAATTTTTCACCGAACAGCTACACCAGCTGAGGTAATATAGTGTCAAGCATCTTGCTATGATACGTAGATACCTAGAATTTTCTATGCCTGTTTGTTATTGACATTTATGAACTGTTACAAGTGTGTAATATAGAAAAGTTTGGGAATAAATGTTTGTAAATTATAATCCCTTTAGAAATAACCGTAGAGGAAAAATGCTTTATTAATGTAACGCAAATGGTCTGTTGTTTCAGTTCGTTACGGTCATTCATTCATTCCTTACTGCTGCCAGACAACTTCAGCAGCTGGGTTGTGTTGATGAGGATGAAGTCAGACCAGATGATCCTTCCCAAGGGTATCATAAACATGTTGGATCACAGTTATTGAGACGATTAATTGCAGCAGCATCATCCTCTGTTGTTATCGAGCATGCTACAAGACTTTTATCTGCCTTAAACAAGGACGCCGCAACCCAAGGGGATAAGCAGAATCTTTTTATCTGTGCAGGTGATAAATTTCCCGAGGTATGAATTTAATAATCACATTTTTGGTCTTTTGGCATGTTAAAACTATGTTCATGTGACCATCAAGTCTAATTACAATCGCTGCTTTTGAATAGGTTGCAAAATGTCGTGCAGCAGTTCAGGCAGCTGAGCAAAAATTAGATTCCCTTCTTCCTGCCTATCAAAAGCAGCTAAAACTTCCAAACTTAGAGTATTTGAGCGTGTCTGGTATTACTCACATTATAGAGGTAACAATGAATCACTCTATAAAGTATATAAATACTGTACTCATAGTTTTTAACATTTGTTTGGGTCATATGGAAATTAGATCAACAACGAACATACAATATCAATAATTTCTCATTTGTATTTGTTTGCAAATTTATTGTGAAAATATTTCATATTTATACTAATAATATGTTGGGCCCCTATTTCGACCAAGTATAGATCTGCGCCAACTCAACAAACATCGTGGCGTGAGGCAATCACTTGGCATGATTGCTATTTTGGTATATTTTGTGCCAGCTGGAGGAATCGATGCACATATTGCACCAGCTGGCAGGCGGTTAATTGGCGCTCGGATTTTCAAGGCATTTTCGAGAGTGGTTACACGTGGCGACCACAGTGCAAAGGACGCAAGGTGATGGATCTGGCGAAATGATCAACAAAGGCTCTGTCTCAGCACCCGACGTGCGCTCTCCACCCTAGCAAGGAGATGCGCTATAAACCCAAGCTTGAACCAGTGAGTAGAGAGACGCGAATTTAGGCAGTGAAGTTCTGAACAATTGGTTCCAGATATAGTGTTTTGATCGCTATTAAAACTCAGGATCAGCTCGGATGCCCTGAAGGCCCCGTTTGTACATGCCCAAGCTCGTGTGTGAGCCTCTAGGTCGTTTAGTAGCTTTAGCAAAGCATTTGCTCTGTTTCTATATAAACATAAACTCTGTTTAAGCTGAACTTTCATTAATGAGGATGGATGTTGATTCAAATTATGTTCAATCTGGGTTAGGCGTCCTTGGCATCGCTAGTTAAACATGAAATGGTTATAATTCTGTAATTTACATATAGTTATGATAAGTGTGACGTTTGCAAGCTTTTGGTTTAGGGCGTTAATGGCATCCCTTTTTAAATTAATGACGTCAGCACGTCTTGTAGGAATAGTCCAAGTATGGAACGGGTCATGCACCAAACGTTGATACCTTGCTAAAAGCGCTAGCCTAAGCATAATCACTTGATCTAAAGCATCCCCTTGACCTGTCTAGCACCTATATGACACTAGACTTAGCTTGATAAAGGCTTGCGCCATTATGACCAGCCTAAGCCCCCAAATAGGTTTACGCCTATAGAACCATTAGGCTTAGCCCAGAAAAGGCTGTGCCAACGAATCTACCACAAGCCTTCTCTAAATAACCAAGTCTCATAGTAAAAACTTGCGCCATGGCACAACTAGCTCAACACAGGCCTCGGTTCTTTCTTTGCTGTGCTTCGGGTGTCCACATAAGGCTTGCGCCTTATGTGAATTGATGCCAACGTAGTCGAATGACAAATGTTGAGCGCTACGGGAACATACCTTGTTGCCTTATGTGAATTGATGCCAGCGCAGTCGAGTGATAAATGTTGAGTGCTACGGGAACATACCATGTTTGCGCCTAGTTGTAATCAGTCTAGAACTGACTTGGACAACCAGATAAGCGCCTAACTCCATAAATGTTGATTTGAACCCCTTTTCTACAACATTTTGGTTCCATTGCCAAGCCCTGTGTTGAATTTTGTTGTTGCAATGGTGCGATAGGACAATGCTCCGACTCTCCCTCGAGAACATCAAGTGCTGGATGGAATAGTTGGAAGACAACTTAGTGTTGAAGCATCCATCCTGTAGAGGACAAAAGCCGAGGAAGTGCTTTCAGAACAACCTGTATGATGCTTTGTATGAGGTCTTCGTCTGTGAACTCCTTGAGCATGTGTATCGATGGTTAGCTGCCTATGCAACCCATAGAAGACGAAGCTATGGACATTGCCTTGAGTGGACAAAAGAGTGCTTAGAGAGACTTGAGATTCTAGCGCCACTTGGACTAGAGCAGTAGACAAATGGTGTCAAGGAGCGCTGAACAATTACATGCTTGAGTTCACTGTATCAACATACTCTTGCCTTGAGGAAGCAAAGTATCAGTTTTTGTGCAAACCCAGAGGCACGTTTGTGAAAGAGTTCGGCGCAAAACTCAAGAAATTAATGGTGGATTACAGATTTGAAATTGTGCGAATGGAAGGCTAAAGTCCTTTCGCGTATGAGCAGTGCAACGGGGAAGAAGGGGATGTGTAGGTGAAGTGCAATGGAAGGGGATGAGCAGATTGACACCCGAGAGCTCAGGGGACAAACTTATAACAAGAGAAGGCGCAAGCTAATGGAAGATCTAGAACTTGGAAGTGCTGAGAGAACTCGTAGCGAGCGGGAAGGGCATGGGGAAGGATCTCTTAAATTGCAGTAGCGCGAGGAGAGAAACAATGAAGCCATAGATCGAGCTCAACAGTTGATGGGTATAGAATGCGCTGGGTCCCTATAGAATTTGGTAACTAAAGATGCATCGGAAGCGCCTATCCCCTTTGAACTTGCTGCGCAAGCTCATGCGCTGGATCCCCCACGTGAAGGAAGAAGAGTGATAACTGACTCTATTGTCAACATAGACTTTGGATGTTTTGCAGACTTGGAGTATAATTTTGTAATTGAACAAGTTATTCCTTACGAGGAGTTGAGCGAGGATACCTCTAGCCCATTGGGTGCTAGTTTGCCAAAACAAAACGTGAGCGCAAACATACTAGCTCAGCGAATGTCAATTTCATAGATTGGGCGACAGAGTGCAGGAAGTGGCCCGGTGCCATGAGTAGTATAGTGCCATCATCATCTATAGCGCCAGTAGTAATAATGGGACCAATGCCTAACCCAGTGGCTGGAGGCGTTGAAGGACCATCGCCAAGACAAGTACCGGGGGGACAAGCGCCTCAGATGCCAGTTGTCCCCTGCAATAAATCTATTATGAGATGGCCATGCACTTGCTAGAGTATCACGATGTGGAGAATGCCGCAGAGCATGTGCCAAAGTGTGAACTACAATGGTGCGCTCGAGGCATCACCCAATCAAAGTGCAAGGCAACCCAGTTTGCGACAACTCTACTTGATGGTGCCCATACCTGGTATAGGAAATTTGACCCTAACAAGGCTATGGTTGACTATAACACCTTGAAGGAAGCATTCCTGAAGGAATTCGACATACTGGAGTTTGAACAACGGAGCATCATCGCGTTCAAGGAGATTAACTAAGGACTCTTAGAGAGCGTGCACCTGTATGATGCAAGGTTCAAGACTTTCCTTTCGAAGCTTCCTTATGATAGTCACCCCTCCCAGCATGCACAATGGTTCGTTGGAGGATTGCTAGTACCGTTCATAAGAGCTCTTTCCATGAAGACAATCACAGACCCTTGCGAAGCGCTTGAAGCCGTGCTCAAAGCCGAGGCAGTTGGAAGCGCCAACACTGTGATCAACCCATTCATGGAGGCGCAAATTGCATCCATGGCCAGCCAACTCCAAAAGCTTACCGCTAGTTCGTCACAAGACGCTCGAAGCGGGTTATGGTGCACCGATTGCAAAACAAAAGGCCATAACAGGGATAACTGCCCACAAAGGAATGTGCGCACATTGCTTATAAGTTGTGAGGTCTGTCATGAGGTGCATGATGTTCGCAACTGCCCTTTGTTGCAACGTGCCAGTTAGGTTAACACAACCATTTATTGTCGATTGTGCGACGCCTACACTCATACCATAGTTGATTGTTGAGTAATTGATGAGATGCATGAGAACATGGAAATAGGTGCACAACAAGCCACTACAATAGTCGGAGGGCAAGCTAACCAAGGAAATGAGGGCTACAACCAAGGAAATGAGGGCTACAACCAACAAAATGCAGGTATGGGATGCAACGAGACGCCAAAGGGTGAGGTGGAGGAAGATTCCCACCGCGATCATGCTACAAGTGTGAATTGAAAGAGCATTATTACTGCGACTGCCCTACACATCCAATGTGTGGGTATTGTCGAGGAACACATAAGGTCGAGGAGTGCCTCGACTTGTACAAGAAATTGACCCAAGGCAGGGCTGGCGCAGGAATGAACAGGCACGAGCAGAAAACGGAGAAGTGGGCTCTGAAGGCACAACCAAATTGCACGGAGATAGTCAAGGTGCATGCGACTACTCGCAGTGGATTCACAACTAAGCCACCAGTTGCGCCAATGCCTGAGTTGTCCCTGTAATATGGGGAACAGAGTCGCACTGAGTGCATCATGCGGCCCAAACCCAAATTGGCGCCTTACCCAGAACCTGCAATGAGAGCTCCAACTGGTGCGAGACCTAGAGGCGTAGGTTGTTGCCTCCCGCAAGAAACAAGATAGCTAGGAGGCTAAGATAAAAAAACTAACAGAGAACCTGCGCCTCCTACAGATAGAAGGAATGCTACCCCTATTGAAGAATTTGCTTTTGGAACATGCAGGGCAAAAGCCGGTTGAAGTTGCTGCACCACACATGGAAAGGGTGCGAGAAGTAAGGCATACACAGAATGCGGAGTATGATCAAGAACTACTTGTGAATGCCACCATTGACAGATGGTCTGTATGTGAGGTCCTTGTGGACACAGGTGCCAAGGTCAATATCTTGACTAAGAATGCTTGGGAGAAGATGGATATGCCAGCCTTGAGGCCTTCCTCTCATGTACTTTTCATGGCCAACAAAACCAGGACGCAACCAATCAAAATTCTGAAGAATGTCGTTGTAGATATTATGGGCGTCGAGTTCTGCACTGACTTCAAAGTGATCGAGTTGGCAGAACAAGACAATCATCTAGCACTCCTGGGAAGGCCATGGTGCTATGCGAATAACATAGATACACATTTTAAGAGCCACTATATGACCTTTGAAAATGGCAAGAGGGTAGTGATCCCCCTTTCAAGTGACCAAGGACCCCCCTATGTAGAGAGTGTTGATCTTGAGGATGAGATCAACCATATATATAACATCATGGTGCAAGGTGCCGAAACTCTAAACCCCAATGACCAAGGAGTACTTTTTTGGGAAGATGGACAGTCAGCTTCGGACAACACCGACGTTGCTTGCGATCGATGGGTCGAAGAAGCTTATGAAACCATTGGTCAGCAGTGCCGCTTAGTGTGCATGAAGGCGCCAAAACCTATGAGGACTGGCTAGGTCCAGATTGATCGCACTTCGAAAAGATGGGTCCCTTGCAACAAGAAGGGAAAGAGAATGTTTCCCGAGTAAAGGTAAACTTGCAACGCTCCCAAGATATGAGGGAAGCAATCCTGTGGAAGAATATGTTCGTGACCTCGAATCACACGTCCCAAAGGAGGTAGATAGGATGGGAGCACTAGTGTATACTTTGAGGAGCACTGCTACTCATTGGTGGGCAGTGCAAAGGCCTAGCTTGCCAACTTGACAAGATGTAAAAGCAACCATCTGCACTAGATTTGGGAAAAGCAATGAGGACTTGGACATCTCTGCATACTCTGGTGACTCAGATTCTATAGCGCATGTGCGCTTGTACGAAAACATGGACTGACTATGGTGCAAACACCCCAAGGAACCTATGGGTGCATGCCTTCCACAAAACCTTGAAGATGTGGGCACGGGCATGGTATGTTGTCAACGAGACATGACGCGAGACAACAAATTGGGATGTACTTAAGGAGCAGTTCGTGCACACCTCCTTTTCTTCACAGAGCTTGGAATTGATCGAGCCATTGCAAGTAACTCGAAGGGCAGTGTTTGAGGACACTGCATATCTAGAGGAGTGCCTAAAAGATATGTTTGGGGAGAAAGGGTTGGCGCTCTCGACTTTCTTTGAAGAGCATGCGCTCAATAGTGACTTGAGTAATAAAGATAGTGATATCTGGTATGCACGAAACTAGACAGACTTGACGGACAAAAAGAAGCTAGTGCGCCAAGTAGAGGATAGCGCCTCCGACAAAGAAGACCCTACTCATCTGTAGAAACCCCTGTTTCCCCTGATTTCTGAAATTGAATGTTTTTTGGACTGTTTTTGTGTATTTTTATTTTTTTGTGTTTTTGCACAAATAAAAGAAGAATGTGTTTTTGCCAGATAAATTCGAATAAATTCAAATAAATAAATAAATAGCAGTATACTCTTTTAACTAGCTAATCTCTGATCTTATTATTCACTCCAGATGATTACAATAAAGGATCTTTTGCATGCATACAAAATAATATAAAATATTGTTCAAAAACCTGATTTTTTTGCAAACCCTAGATCTGGTACAGCTGGCACGGCTGCAATAAATAATCTTTTCTCCGTGCTTTAGATGATCCGAATAGATGCTAAATAAATAGGTGCCCAAAAGGGTATCAGCAGAAGGGACAAAAAGAAGGCGTTTTGCCCTAGGAGAGAAAACACGTCCCTGTTGGTATTGTACGGCTTGGTATAGAACCGTACGGATTCTATACAGCAGTAAAAAACAGTACGGCCTGGTTTTTGAGTGCCGGATCTTGATAAAAATAAGCGCCCTTATTGATGATTTCCTTTTGATAATTTCCGGAACAAAACCCAGATGATGTAAACCTCTGTGAATCTCTGTGATAATCTCTGTGTGAAATTATCTCTCAAATTGGCAATAGATCAGCTGATATCTCACAACCTCTGAATTGCGCACACTGAAGATTGCACATTCTCCAATGCAAATCGAATACTGGAAACCCTTGGCTCAGTCTTCTCAGAAAATACTTAGCAAAAATTTTGTCTTCAACATGAATGGCATGCCTCCCAATGAGAAACCCTTATATCCTCTAAAAGGTGCGCTTTCCCTAATTAGGGTTTTCTTCTCTTTTAATTTTTCCATAGTCTAAAGACAATTTTAATTATAAAATATAATTAAAACGGCCCCCTTCATAATGAGCGCCCCCTTGGGTCAAAACGCCTAAGTCATTAAATTACGCCAAATAATTAATATTTAATTAAATCAATTAAATATTAATATCTCCCACAATACATATCCGATTCTCGAACCGTTTGAAGTTGGCGAACAAGGGAGTGATTCCGCACATGACCATACCATAACAGGGGTGCTCCGCTGAGTGCCAAAAATCCCTAAAAATATAGGAGCTCAGGGAAATGGTGTCCGAAAGACCCTGAACGAAAGCCAATTGAAAAAATTCTGATAGTCGAAGCCAAGCCAAGCTCCATCAAGACCCTCTATCCATCCTATCAGCGTACGAGGGTCGCATGATAGGCTAATCATCAACTTTGAGAGATGTCAACTGGAAGGGGACATGACATCATCTTCCCATAGAAACAATTGAGGGCAACAGGGGATGGGAGCACTAGTGTATACTTTGAGGAGCACTGCTACTCATTGGTGGGCAGTGCAAAGGCCTAGCTTGCCAACTTGACAAGATGTAAAAGCAACCATCTGCACTAGATTTGGGAAAAGCAACGAGGCCCTGGACATCTCTGCATACTCTGGTGACTCAGACCCTATAGCGCATGTGCGCTTGTACGAAGAAACATGGACTGACTATGGCACAAACGCCCCAAGGAACCTATGGGTGCACGCCTTCTACAAAACCTTGAAGATGTGGGCACAAGTATGGTACGTTGTCAACGAGACGTGCCGCAAGACAACAAATTGGGCTGTACTTAAGGAGCAGTTCGTGCACACCTCCTTTTCTTCACAGAACTTGGAATTGATCGAGCCACTGCAAGTAATTCAAAGGGCAGTGTTTGAGGACACCGCAATCCTAGAGGAGTGCCTAAAAGATATGTTCGGGGAGAAAGGGTTGGCCCTCCCGACTTTCTTTGAAGAGCATGCGCTCAATAGTGACTCGAGTAACGAAGATAGTGATATCTGGTAGGCACGAAACTAGACAGACTTGACAGGCAAAAAGAAGCTAGTGCGCCAAGTAGAGGATGGCGCCCCCGACGAAGAAGACCCTACTCATCTTTCCATAGAAACAATTGAGGGCAACAGGCAAGTTGAGGACTTGCATTAGGAAAGGAATGAACCCTACCGCACGTCTTTCAAAACTACCAAGGTAGACATCAGTTTAGAAGGGGAAGCAAAGATGGCTACTTTGAGCGCATATTGGTCTGATGTAGAGCTGGTGCAAATTGTGGATCCCCTGAAGGAGTTCCAAGACTTGTTCCCTCATAATTATCAAGATATCAAGGGCACCCACCTATCCCTTGGGAAGATGAGCTTAAAGCGGATGGATGGCGCAAGACCTGTCAAGAAGCGCCATTATAGAGTGAACCCCAATCTCCGCGCCAAGTCAAAATGGAGATTGATGGTATGCTAGCCGCAGGTGTCATCTACCCAGTGCAAGAATCTGAATGGGTGAGCCCCATGGTTATTAGCGTCAAGAAGGATGGGCGCATTCGTATATGTGTCGATTATAGACTATTGAACGTTACCTGCGTCACTGATCTTTTCTTGACTCTGTTCACTGACGAAGTCTTAGATGGCGTTGTAGGCTGGGAAATATACACTTTCACTGATGGGTTCTCAGGATACCATCAAGTCTAGATTGAGGAGGATAAGCCTAAAACAACCTTTGCGACAGAATGGGGTTGTTTCGCATACAATGTGATGCCCTTTGGACTCAAGAATGCACCAACCGTATTCTCCAGAGTGGTAATCACCGCATATAAGGACTTCATTCACATGTTCCTCCAAGTGTACCTAAATGATTGGATTGTGTATGGGCTAGTGAAAGACCATTATGACAACTTGTGCCTCATGTTCGAGAGGTGTAGGCAGTTGCAGATATCCTTGAACCTCAAGAAATGCATCTTTGCGACACCTTTTGGCACCTTGCTCAGGAACATCGTTTGCAAAGATGGTCAGCTCGTCGATCTCGCGAAGATCGCAATTATCCTATAACTCCAAACCCCTTCCATGCAGAAAGACGTTCGCGCCTTTCTTGGCCATTGTGGCTACTATAGAAAGTTCATAAGGAGCTATGCAAGGATTGTGGCGCTGCTTGAAGAGCTCTTGCTCAAGGATGGCCCGTTCTATTGGGGTGCAATGCAAGAGGATGCCTTTGAAACTCCGAAGCTCATGTTGGCTAGCGCGCTTATTTTACAATTTTCCGACTGGATGACTCCATGCCACGTCCATGTTGACGCATTTGGCTCTGCAATTGGCGCCATTCTGGTGCAACCCGACGAAGGCAAAATGGATCATCCCATCTTTGCAAGCAGGAAATTGACCCAAGTAGAGCAGAACTATACAACAACTGAGCGCGAGGCGCTTGTCATGGTCTACGCCCTACAAAAATTCAAGCAATACTTGTTGGTGACCCCATTCATCTTCTTCACCGATCATGAGGCGCTTAAGTACCTCGTGAACAAACGTGTTCTCCATGGGCGCATTTGTAGATGGATAGTTTTGTTCTAAGAATTTTAGTTCTCGGTTGTCGTAAAGCTTGGAAAACAGAAATTGGGCCCAGACCATTTGTCCCACATCAACTCTGGCGATGCAACAATGCCTATTGAGGATGACATGTCGGACGCGCAACTCTGCAAAGTCCAGTGCGTCCCCAAGGACTTGGTAGAGATCGCCGCTTTTCTAACATCTGGGTCTGCGCCCCAGACGATGACAACCAGAGAAAAGAAGCATCTCGCAGTTCGTGCCACCCCCTTTCAGCGCATTAGCTGGGAACTGTACAAATTGAGCTGAGATGAAGTCTTCCGCTGATGTGTCTTAGAACACGAAAGAGACTCCGTCTTACAAGAAGCGCATGAGGGGATAGCAGGGGGCCATTGTATTGGAGACAACAACGCACAAAGTGCTGCAATCAGGGTTGTGGTGGCCAAGTCTGTTCAGGATGCAAAAGATTGCGCCAAGGCATGTGACGTCTGCCAACACACAAGAAAGCCCAACCGTAGGGATGAGATGCCTCTCATTCCCATTCTTTCTCAGGGGCCATTCGAAAAATGGGCCATTAATTTTGTTGGGCCGATCACTCTCGTAGCAAGGTGCACAAGTGCAGGATACATTCTAGCCGCCATAGACCATTTCACCAAGTGGGTCGAGGCCTCGCCAACCAAAGACTGCATAGCCGCCACAACCGCAAGGTTTATCTGGGAAAACATCATAAGTCGTTATGGGTGCCCACTTAGTCTGATTAGTGATAGAGGCCCGCACTTCCTCAATGAAATTGTACAAATCCTGCTGATCGAATACATGGCGGTGCACCACAAGACCACCCTATCATCCTCAAGTGAATGACACAACTGAGGCGTTCAATAAGATATTGGGAACATTCCTCACAAAGATATGCGACGTTGGTTGCAAAGATTGGGATGATCGAGTGTTAGCAGTACTATGGGCATATCGCACAACTTATAAGTGCCTAAACAAGGCTACACCATTTCAACTGGTGTTTGGCCTAGAGGCAGTTTTACCAATGGAGTTCATGGTGCCCTCATTGTGCATTGCGCGTATTGGTCATTTGGATGACCAAGAATCATTGAGTGCACGATTGGAAGACTTGGAGCACTTGGATGAGGTGCTTGCCCAAGCAAGATGGAGCCAACAGGTAGAGAAGGCATGCTAGAAGCTATCACATGACAAGCATATAAAGCTCAAGGTGCTTATTGAAGGAGCATTGGTTTGACTCTATGACTCCAAGTACCTCAAGCCCCTGGGCAAGTTGCAAATCAGGTGGATGGGCCCTTGTGCCATCCGCAACATATTGGAGACAGGAGCATGCAAGCTGTGCACGTTGTCGGGTGAAATGTCCCCTGGGCATTTCAATGGCAACCGACTGAAGCTCTATAGGCAATAGGATGGCACACTTGTGCCATCAGACTCTAACTTCCCGGTCACAAGTTAGTTGTATTGTGCTGACCAGAATAAAGTTTGGCGCAAGCTAAACATTTCCTTATGATTTGTGGTGTTGTTGGTGATGAGTGAATAAGCGAGGCGCTTTGAGGTCCGCAATAAAACTATTCTAGCACTTCCACGCATAACTCTAGTCGGGTGAGTCGAGCACGGGTGCTTTCTAAGCGCCTGGGGCCAGACACCTAAGTTTCTAGGCACGTGGAGTTTGCCAAACTTGGAAAACTAGGAGTACCAAGTGAACAAAGGGAGGTGCATAGAATGCTAGTGCGCAAGAAAGAAAATGGAGGTGCACAAGATGCTCGTGCGAAAGAGATCAAGAGAGAAAAGAAGCACTGGAGGACCAGTGCAAGGAATTTGTATGGGGTAGGACAGGCCAAAACAAGAGAAAAAGGCGCAAGAAATTGACCAAGGAATGGAAGTGCGCTTGAAAGGAAGCATAGCAGAAAAAGATGGAACCGAGGAGGCTGAACATGTGAATCGTTGCACCCAGGTTGCCATAAGAAGGGCGAAGGTCGCGCCAAGGTGACTGAAGCATAGGAGGAAGATCATTCAGACAAGCTGGCATCCACCCAACAGTAGGCGGGAAGTGACTGTTTGAAAACCCCTGTCACTTCATCGAAAATACCTTTAGAGAAGTTAATGTGGTGATGGCGGAGGCACAAAGATCCGCATTAAATGTGAATATGGTGGTGGATTTTTGCGGGTTCTAGCATAGTTCGATAAATCCATGCACCGCCATGCCATTAGTCACCTACAATTAAGATGGTAGCTGAAAATAAGGTATAATGAAGTGTACGGCTGATTGTAGCAGGTTATAGATCTTGTGCAAATTTAAATGCAGAACTAGAGCCGAATCAGATTCGAAGCGAGAAAACACTATCGTAGAGAGCCCTGAGCACCCACAGCTGCTAAATGAGAACGAGTAAATAGGGAGTGAAATTGCGTCTCGTTTGAGATTGGAATAGAGGCGTGTGGAGAAGGAATTAACAGAGAACCAGACAGGAGAAAGTTGGAGCGACGTTGAGGCCGCCATTAACGGTGAACGAAGCTTGAGAACTGAAGTCGTAGTCGCAGATCCAACGACTGTGAGGAAGCACCAAGAAACATTACAAGCTTTGGTAAGATCAACATACTGTGTTTCAACACTAGTCGGTTCCGAATGGGGAAGAAACGAGTGAGTTATGGTCCATCGCAGGCACAGAAAGACGCCAAGAGGGTGTGAACGGTAGAAGAGATAGCCACTGCAAAGAAGGCACAACCAGTGGAAGGGGTTAGCGTCGTCAAGGTTAACCCCGAGGCGCTCCCCAAAATGTCATACAGGGAAATGCAATTTCCCTGGGAGGTCTTAATAGGGGAGACTTGGGTGTCCTTCGCGCACACCTGCAAGTTGAAAGAATACAACCATCGCATGTCGAGCAATGCGCAAGAGCTCAACCAAGACTGGGTGGTTGACACGGGAGCAAAGACAGAGGTGGGTGCAACGTTGTTTGACGTCTCCATTCGAGACAAGCTTGCGACCACCGACGCAACCCAACTCTATGAGTTGCCATGTTTTGGCAAGTCGGAGGAACTCATGTAGTTCCTCCTCTCGCGTGTACATGGAGACCGCTTCTACTTCATAGGGAGACGCAGATCGCGTTTCAACACTAGTTGGTTTCGAATGGGGAAGAAATGAATGAGTTATGGTCCATCGCAGGCACAGAAGGACGCCAAGAGGGCGCGAACGGTAGAAGAGATAGCCACCGCAAAGAAGGGGCAGCCAGTGGAAGGGGTTAGCGTTGTCAAGGTTAACCCCAAGGCGCTTCCCAAAATGTCATACAGGGAAATGCAATTTCCGTGGGAGGTTTTAATAGGGGAGACTTGGGTGTCCTTCGCGCACACCTGCAGGTTGAAAGAATACAACCATCGCATGTCGAGTAATGTGCAAGAGCTCAACCAAGACTGGGTGGTTAACATGGGAGCAAAGACAGAGGCGGGCGCAACGTTGTTCGACGTCTCCATTCGAGACAAGCTTGCGACCATCGGCGCAACCCAACTCTATGAGTTTTCATGTTTTGGCAAGCCGGAGGAACTCTTGTGGTTCCTCCTCTTGTGCATCCATGGAGACCGCTTTTACTTTGCAGGGAGGCGCAGACCCTGGGAAAGATGATGACCTCCCCCTCCAGAGCGGCGACGATGGGAAGCCAGTGCCAGTAACGCAGAATAAGTCTCGCCAGAAAAAGCGGGGAGAGACACTTCAAGAAATTCAAGAGTGCATCAAGTTAAGGGTTGCCTCCGGTGAAGAAGCCACTCCTTTAGCTCCAAAGAAGAAGCGCATGACCTTCGCGTCAGAGACTGCTTCTTCTAGTAAGAAGCCAAAAAAGAAGTCGTCCAAGGGACCCGTTGCGATACCAACAATAACCCTGGCAAAAATGGAGGCGGAAGAAGCTCGCGTGCCAAGAAGCGAGGATGAAAGCGGAGCCGGTGCAGGAAGAAGAAGACCCTTGTGCCGTGTTGTAGAAAGAGCTAGTTGCCAAGCTTGGAGAGGTAGAGGACCTCTTTGCAAAGCTACAAGAAGGTGCAGATGCAACTGACGCCATCTCTATGAACTTTTCCAACCAAGCGTCAATCACAGACGCGCGCCTCAAGCAGGCAAAGGGGGAGAAGGAAGAGCTGATGGTGCAGGTAAACTTTGCGAGTAGGGTGGAGCACGCACAGATAATGGGCAAGGTCAACGCATTGAGCACACAAATAAAGGACCAGGAGCAGAACCTGGAAGCACTCTTCCGCACCTTGCAAACGAAGGCCTGCGAACAAGGAGCAATCCTTAATGGAAGAGTGACGAAGGCTAAGGAAAATCTTGCGGCCTTTAGAAAAGAGCTGGAGAAGACAGATGTGCTCGTGCTGAGCATCGCCTCCACGGAGATAGACAACGCCGCTAAGAAAATCAAGCTTTGCTAACAAGGGCTTTGAGGACTTGAATGCTGAATTTAAGGAGAACACACTCGAGTTCTGTGTGCCAAAGGTTTTGGTAGCCTAGTCTGAGGGCGGACTAACAATTTTGTATGGGGTAATGTTGGGCCCCTATTTCAACTAAGTACAGATCCGTGCCAACTCGATAGACATCTTGGCACGAGGCAATCACTTGGCATGATTGCTATTTTGGTATCTTTTGTGCCAGTTGGAGGAATCGACGCACGTCTTGCGCCCACTGGCAGGCGGTTAACTAGCGCTCGGATTTTCATGGCATCTTCGAGAGTGGCTACACGTGGCGACCGCAGTGCAAAGGATGCAAAGTGATGGAGCCGACAAAATGATCAACAAAGGCTCCAACTTAGCACCCGACGTGCGCTCTCCACCCTGGCAAGGAGATGCTCCTGTGTGCTATAAACCCAAGCTCGAACTAGTGAGTAGAGAGACAAATTTAGGGAGTGAAGCTTTGAAGAATTGGTTCCAGATATAGTGTTTTGACCGCTTTAAAACTTAGGATCAGCTCGGATGCCTTGAAGGCTCCGTTTGTACATGCCCAAGCTCACTTATAAGCCTTTGGGCCGTTTAGTAGCTTTAGCTAAGCATTTGCTCTGTTTCTATATATACATAAACTCTGTTTAAGATGAACTTTCATTAATGAGGATGGATGTTGATTCAAATTATGTTCAATCTGGTTTATGCGTCCTTGGCATTGCTAGTTAAATACAAAATGGTTATAATGCTGTAATTTACATATAGTTATGCTAAGTGTGACATTTGCAAGCTTCTGGTTCAAGGCGTTAATGGCGTCCCCTTTTAAATTAATGATGTTAGCATGTCTTGTAGGAATAGTCCAAGTACGGAATGGGTCATGCGCCAAATGTTGATATCCTTGCTAAAAGCGCTAGCCTAAGCATGATCACTTGATCTAAAGCATCCCCTTGACCCGTCTAGCGCCTATATGACGCTAGACTTAGCATGATAAAGGCTTGTGCCCTTATGACCAGACTAAGCCCTCAAATAGGCTTGCACCTATAGAACCATCAGGGTTAGCCCAGAAAAGGCTGTGCCAATGAATCTACCACAAGCCTTCTCTGAATAACCAAGTCCCACAGTTAAAACTTGTGTCATGGCACAACTAGCCCAACGTGGGCCCCGGTTATTTCTCTACTGTGCTTCGGGTGAGCGCATAAGGCTTGCACCTTATGTGAATTGATGTCAGGGCAGTCGAGTGATAAATGTTGAGCACTACGGGAATATACCATGTTTGCGCCTAGTTGTAATGAGTCTAGAACTGACTTGGACAACCATATAAGCGCCTGACTCCATAAATGAGGAATTGACCCCCTTTTCTACAACATAATACATTGTAGCACAATGCATTTCCAAAAAAAAGAAAGGCAGATGCGGAAAATCATGCCCCAAACGACTGGATAGGACAAGGCACGTGGCTTGTAACTAGACTTGCATGACAAGTCAAAGTAAAGGCTAACAGTGGGCAGAGATTTCCAAAACCCCCATTCCAAAAAACAATATTAATTCTCCTCCTGCATGGAGTCTCTAGTAAAAACCACGTGGCTACTGCATTTACTTGCAGTTTGTGCCAGGATCGGTTTGCTGTCTAGCTTAACCATCAAGGCAATTAATCCAGGTCAAAGAGGGCTCATCATGCTTTTACTAAATGAAAGCCATGCAGTCAAGGTGTGTCTGCTAGTGGGTTGTTGATTTTCCATTCGTTTACCATGTCCTGATATTAGCATTCGATAACTGTGGGGCAACTCTGACCTTACTGTGGAAAACAATGGCAGCTTTTTGACTTATGCTGTGTATCAGAATGGCTTCCACCTGAATTAGGACGGTTCTCTTGGAGCCTTTGGGAGCGTCCTTTGAATGCATTTGGAGGTACCCTGCTAATTGTGCACTAGGTGCTGCTCCAGCTGGCATTAAACCTCAAATTCTGTCAAGCTCTATGGCTGCCTTCTCTGCTTGGCACTGAAGCTGCTGAGAGAAGTCAGCAAGGATCAAGGTTTATCTAACAGGTGAAATCTGAGCTGGTCAACCATCCACCAATTATATGTTGTGTTACATGATTTTGGAAGATAATATAACGTCTCAGTTGTATTAAACTATTGAGCTTTATCAAAATTTCTAGACCAATGATGGCTATATCCATAGTACATACAAAGCAACCATCCAAGACATCGGGCCATATGAAATAGGCTCACACGGTGCATTTTCCCATAGCCAAGCTGCCTAAGCTTTGGGACGGTATCAAAAAGCTGTCTATAGCAGACTTAGATCTACCACAAAGACATCAAGGGGCCGGGAACCTATGATGGACCAATTTTCTGCTCAAGGCTAAAGCCATTATGAGTTAGAGACCACACAAAACATGTCTTTCAAGGCTCATTAGGGATTCTTCAGAATTTCCTTAATCTAAATTGGCAGGTGGGGAATCTAGATTTAAGTTTCTTTTGCCCATTGAATTATCCTCCAAGGCAATTTATCTCTGCTACTACTAGGCATTTGAATGCATGCCATTGTAAAATTAAAACGAAGTGCTTATTACAATTTACCTCCAGTCTTGCCACCATGTGGGGGAGGTGTGATATCAAGTATGGAAAATACAATATCTGGAATCAAGCTTTTAGTTTTTTCAATAATAATATTATTAGAGTTTACTAACTTCAATTTCTCAATTAGCTGATTCTAGGGGATCCAATTTTCTGGTGTGTGAGCAAAGATCCCTTGTAGAGCAAAAACCATGAATGTTGTGCGAGGGGCTTATTATTTACAATGAGCACTAGAGGTCACCAAAGCAAATGTTCACTGAATTAAATAAAAGTTCCAAATTGTCTCCCAATCCACCTCCATGGCGTATTACGGCTTTACAGGCCTTCCAAATGCGTTGAACTACAAAGAGCCTCTGAGTTTTATTGAAGCCAATGCAAATATAAGATCTTAGAAGCTATAGCCCCTCCAACTTAGTTTGAGAACATTGTTCTGTCCATACACTTTTATTCCTTTATGAAAATTAGACCAATCAGAAGTCCATAGAACCTTTCTTATAATGCATATGCTGATTGTAAGGTCAAGTGTGGACTTGGGCCCATACTATGCACCGTGCGCACTGATGCACCATATTGAAATTTTTACAGGTAAGCCAATCTGCTTTTAGGATTTCTCAGTCATCTATCGCCAAAACTCTGTTATTTTGATAGAAATATCAGAAGCATAAATGCTGTCAAGTTGTAGCACTATTCTGTAACCATAATCCAATCAGACACGGAGTAGGGTCTCAGCCTCATTTAACTACAATGTACATGAGAAACCAGTCTGGGTAAGGTGAGGATGACCACGTCATGTTTCCCTCCTGTTGAAAAATACGGAAAACTTTGGTATTTGGGGAAACCCAATTCAAAGATGTTTGTAACTTCAAGCCAACAATTCTACCTTTTTGCATGCAGAAGATATCACCATTGTATATGCATTACTTTATTACCATGCATTTCTTGCAGGGGTCTGTCAATCTATGAATATCCAAGTATGTTATATTCATGTATTAGCAGGTGGAACATTGATATTCATCTCCTCTTCTTCAAGAACACCAAGCACTTTGAAGCCATCTTGGAGATGGTTGTTTTCCTTAGTTTTCAAAAATCAGCAATTGGCAAGCATAATTCTTGAAGGGTTAGGCAAACATTTGAAGGAAATGCCAGAACTGTACAGACAAACCCACGGGAGTAAGTGAAGTTCAGATGATTCCTGGCTAAATTTTTCATACTGCCATGAGGAAAGAAGGGGGGTATTTCTACAGACCCACGGGTCCTAGAAGATAAACACTAACAAACTGTTTGAAAGTTGTCTTGTTTCAGCCATGGATGTCTGAATCATAGTTACAAACTCACAAAAAATTGGCAAACTTACGAGTTACAATGCAGGGCGAGTAACTTACTTGTGACTCAGGTGGCAAGTTTCTGCAGAGTACTCGTAAGTCTCTGCAAAAAAACTCGTGAGTCAGCAGGATTTTTTTTTTTTTTTCCCAATTTTTTTTTCCCTTGCTGTGAATCTGAAGGATATTTGAATTTTTTTTGAGAGACTGGTTTCTTCGGCTATGATGCAGCAGGCTTCTGAGTCGTAGATGTCAACTGTTTTTCCTCAATAATGGGAGAAAATTTGAGGTCCTGTGAGGCATTATTTTTAGTTATTTTAAAACATGTTGCTGCAGTTGCAGCAGCTGCGCCTGCTTTTTTGTTGGCCTTTTTCTTCTCTCCTATATCATTTCACAGCCAAGCCATTGTTCATTTAAGGAAAAAAAGAAAAACACGTCAAAGTTAAGAAACTCAAAAAGTGATTTTAAGTTTTTACCATAAGAATGTAGTAAATGCCACTTCATTGTACCTTTTTTTGGTCTAAAACTCTAAAAATATACCTATACGTTCTCTAGACTCCTTTTAAATGCTTTTTAACAGTATTTTGTATTCTATTTAAATTTATTTTAAGAATGAATATATATATATTAATTTGCCAAGTTTTGCCTAGTTTTTTGCCAATTTCCAAGTCCGAGTTTTTGAATCACAGTCTCAATGATTCTAAACCAAGCTTTAAACATGGCCTCTGAAGGAACTTGATTAATAAATTACCCAACTTGCAATGGCTGCATTTGTAGGGACCGAGCTATATATATGATCCTACTAGAGGGCAGGGAACCCAGATATTCACAAGATTTTTGGACAAGGTTGGTGTGATATCGTGTTGTTACATGGAAAGGAGGCCCTACAGAACTTTAGTGCTTTCTAGAGCTTGCACCCATCCGTTAATTCAAATATTTGAAACGCCACAGTATTTATGCCAAGTAGGACTCCCACACTTCTTAATAAGAGTGATGCACAAAATGAAGAGTAGTGCATGTTGTGGTTTTTACATGATACCACACTCACATTGTTGTTAAGTGGGATTTGATCCTTTTTAAGATGATGTACATTGTACATCTATCCTCTCACATCAATTGACCGAGCCTGCTTTGACTGTGATAATTTTATTTAATATTTAAGACTCTCTCTCTATTTCTCAAGACTATCAGTCTAACAAAAAGCATTTTTTGCAGGTGTCATCTGCTACAAGAGTACCTTCGAATTGGATCAAAGTTAGCAGTACAAAAAAAACAAATCGATATCATCCTCCTGAAGTTCAAGAAGCTCTAGATAAGCTAGCTCTTGCTAAAGAAGAATTGGCTGTAGCATGTTCAAAGGCCTGGGATGCTTTTCTTGCAGAATTTGCAGCACAGTTCATGAATTTTCGTGCTGCTGTGCAAGCTCTGGCTGCTTTAGACTGTCTTCATTCTCTTGCCATTCTATCACATAATCAGGTATCTGCCTAGACAGTTGAAATCACTAACCTGAAACATAAACCCATTCAGTAAAGCAACTTTAAAGTTTAGATGATGTTCTTTAGCTTGAATCTGCTTCAGACTACGTTTGTGTTTAGTGCTGACTATTTTTCTTTCCTTGTTCCACCTAGGGGTATGTGCGACCAGTCTTTGTTGAAGATAGTGAACTACCTCAATTGTCTATTCAAGCTGGTCGACATCCTGTATGTTCTTTGTTATATTTAATTAAATATAGAACTCAGAAGAATTAGCATCCTAATTGCTTAATCAGAAAAAGACAATTGTGGTTGGTTATGACAAGAGGCTCAACTACTTACAGGTATTAGAGTCAACTCTACAGGAGTGTTTTGTACCAAACGATACATTTTTACATGGCAGCAGTGAGCGCTGTCAAATTATAACTGGACCAAACATGGGTGGGAAAAGTTGCTATATACGTCAAGTGGCTTTGATTGTAATCATGGCTCAGGTACAGTTTTTCAAACTGTACATCCTTTTAAAAGATTGGAAATTTGCATTGCTTATTGTGGTCAGGGCATAGGTATGATTTCCATGATGAAAAAACCATTATGACAGGCTTCCGATATATGTGCAATGATCATATGCAATTAATCATGGCTCAGGTACAGTTTTTCAAACTGTACATCCTTTTAAAAGATTGGAAATTTGCATTGCTTATTGTGGTCAGGGCATAGGTATGATTTCCATGATAAAAAAACCATTATGACAGGCTTCCGATATATGTGCAATGATCATATGCAATTGAAAGAAGTATTTCAATCCAGTCAAACATTTTTGAAACATGTTGCAGCAGGGATAAGAAGTTCCAGTTACAGCAGTCGAGCTTTATTCATATCCTCTGTTTTGGTTGTCTGTTATATATGTGCATTAGGAATGATTGCCATAAATGTTTTCTTTGATTATCGTTCTCTGTAAGGAGTTGTAGGTAACATGATGTGATTATATCCATGACCTCTTTTGGAGTTTGTGTTGTGGCACCATAAGGCCACTGAATTCTTGTTATGAAATTGAGATTCCTTTATTTATTGTCTTTATGAAATACTTTGTGCTTTTATCACCTTCTAGTAGCCATATCTTTGTGGAATTTCTGTTCATTATCCAGTATGCCATTTCATTGATAGGGCAATTGTCTGTCCTCAATCTAAAAAATGAGACATTTGTTCGAGTAACCAAATTTTCTTACACCTGCAAGAGTTTGGATTAGCTTTCTTTCTTATTATTGATTGAAACACACCATATATTACTTTAAAAAAGAAACATATTTCATGTTCTCTCAAAAAGACGGGGGAATGAGAGCACACCCCAAAATCAACAAACAAACACCGGGCGAAAATCGACCCGAAGAATCAAAACCACAATTAAACTACAACTATAGTGACATCAACATAACAAGATAAAAACAACCAATATTTAATCAACAGGGTCCACTAGCCCTGCAGAGGAGGGGGAGGAGATAGCGAGTTATCGGGCTTGTCTCCCTAGCCTCCCCCATGAGGGGGAGCGATATCAGGTATGCTCCACCCATCGTCTTGTTTATTTTCTTCTTCACCTTCCCCGGCCTGCCCGGGGGGGCAAGATTGCAAGTGCCAACGTGGGGAGCTTCCCTCGAGCATCTTCACCTGGAAGATTAAATCTAGAGTGACCAAATCAACATGGGATGAAGGCCACCCTCCATACCCCCCAGAAGGAGAAAACATTTGATGGGAAGGAGGTGGAGGGGTAGAGAAAGACGAACGGCTTTGAGACCTTCGCTGCCTACAACCATGTCCACATTGCTCGTGCTCTTGGTTCTAGTGATCGTGAGGAGCCTTGGGGGTTACTTTGCTGATCATGTAAGGGGCATTAGCCCAATGACTTATGAGGGTATAAAGATGCTCCACTTCAAGGGCCACTTTGTTGGCATGTACTTGAATCCGTAGCATTAAATTAGATAGAATAGAGATTCTGTTAACAATAGTAAAAACTCTGTCTAAACAGTCTTCAATAAATATAGCTGCATTTTTGTCTTTCCTGAGAGAAGAATTTCAATTCGGAAAATATGCCATATTTGCCTATATCTTGAAGGGAAGAGAGCACATTCCCCTAAGAGGGCAATGTTTCTCTAATGCCCCCAAATGAGATGATTTAACCAAAAATGAGTTTTCTCCAAAATCCATAAATTTTGAAATTTTGAAATTAAAAATCATCAAACTCTAGCTGTTGCAATTGCACCGCCAAACTGAAAATTAACTCCAATTCACTTTGAAATAAATACCAAAGAAATACTTTTTGAATTTGGCCACTAATGGTTCTTGTCGCAATGAAGAAAGTGCTTGAAATGGATGTTCCAACCCTTCAAACCCTAGTACCACATTAGTTGAATTGAAGTCCTTTCACACTCTAATCTCTGCTCAAACTTAGTCCAATTCAATTGCCAAAACTTAGAAAATTACTGCAATAATTAATTCAGAATGAAATCCTTGCAAATCTGCCTTCAACAAATATTATTTCCTATGAACAGTTGAAAACTCAAAA
The DNA here is from genome assembly GCA_037957365.1 of Torreya grandis. NCBI lineage: Eukaryota > Viridiplantae > Streptophyta > Pinopsida > Cupressales > Taxaceae > Torreya > Torreya grandis. The sequence continues at coordinate 429,069 of JARHVA010001181.1, read as the reverse complement.
ATTCATCTCTTAATATTTGGAATTATGTTGCAAACAAGAGCTCAAACTGTTCATAAAAATAATGACTATCAAATAAAAATAATTTTGGAATTTTCCTTCTATGGGAAGGTCATCAAAAATTGTTTTAAAATTCTAAAAATCTTAGTTTCCTTTAAAAAATAATTAAATAATAATCTGAAAATTATTTTTTAATTTTCTATCAATTTAGAGCTTCAAGTCTTCCATAAATCTTCTCAAAAACCCCACTCTAATGTGCATAAAATTGACAAATATTTTCAGAATATTAATTTGCACAAGTAGACCTAAAAAGGGGCCTCCATACCCTAAATCAAGTTTCCAAAATAATTCACCCCACTTGCAAAATTAGTGCAAATAATAATATGAAATAATAAGCATCAAAAGAACCTCAATTAGTTCACCAAAACCTCACAATAACTCAACGCAAATTGCCTCCCACTCTAGGGCAAGTAACAAGATCTCTTTTAGCAAAGGTGGCGTCAAAAGACACATTTTGTAGAATGATCAACACCGAAACAATGAACACCTATTGGACATACATTCCAATAGCTTCTTCAAAGCATAAATAAACAATTATTAAATTCAACATATATTCAATTGTGATCTTCACCTTGCATTTGTGCTTTCCAAAGGGGGCCGAACCACCTTGGGTTAGGTAAAATAACTCATAAGCCTTACTTGCCCTTTTTAGAATATCTTTTTCTTTCTTTGCTTTAGCTCTTAAGCCGACATTTTTTTAAATTTCACTTTAGGCCTTTTTGAATTAATTAAATAACTTGCCTTAATAAATTAGTAATTAAAATTACTTTTTGGCAAATTAAGTAATTAGGTCCTTAAATAATTAACTAAATTGCTCTAATTATTTAAAAAATAAAAATAATTTTTAAGGCAATTTATTAATTATAAAGCCCTTTAGAATAATCGTTAAAAGTACCTTAATTTTTCAAATAGTTAAAACCACTTTTTCGGTAATTCAAATAATTATCCAAGATAGTTTTATTTTAATAATTAATTAATTGCCTTGTATTTTCGAATGATTAAAATCACTAATCAGACAATTTTATTAATTATTAAAATTATATGAAAATGGGACATCATAGTTCTCCCTTCCCAAATTTGCTTGCCCTCAAGCAAATGCAAGCTCATATGTCCAATTACCATGTCTAAATGGTAAAACCTGCTGTAGTGCTTAGAAAGCCTTGTTCATGTATTTGTTAAGTGGAATAACTTTTGCCAAAAAGCACAGTGTGACATACCCCAAATGGATACTGAATGCCATTCCACCTTGCCAACACGTCCCATAATGCAAACAAAATTTGTCCTTGCTTCCCAAGAAGTGGTAGCCCTAAACGGAGTCATGATCCTGTTGTACCTATACTTTGGGGGTTGCCTCCAATTGCTAGATGTGTTCTCATAGCCTTCCAAAGGCTCCACATGTTCCCAACTGAATACCCCTTTCAATACCAAGTGGTGGATGAGGAAACTCCTTTTCCTTATACCCTCCAAGGGAGTGATATGTGGCCAAAAGTTGAAATAAAAAACATAATAGAATATTGATTACCTTGCTGCCCCGAGGGTAATGACCTCCCAAATGCCATGCTATCACTTTCCAATCATGGAAAAAGAAATCAGCTAGGTATCATCTTGTAAACTTACCATGATGTAAGGCCTCAAGGTAGTACAATTCAACATATATGGGCTTCCTTGTGCATGCCATGTGCCCTTCCAAAGGTTGCTCCTTATCAACATTCCTATGCATGTGTGTAACACTCCATAAGCTCATCAAGAGTACCCAAAAATATTCCCAAGGAGGTTGTACCTTATTGGTGTGAAAGCTTCTTATGTCACCTTCTCAAAGTGCCAATAAAAACATGTTTCCTGAATCTTGCATAAGCTGGACTGTATTATTCAAATCAACATTTCCTTCATGATGACATGGCTGTTTATGCAAATAGATAACTGATTTTTCATGTAGACAAACATGGAAATAGATGTCCTTAGACCTTTCTTGTTCCCATGGCTGATATATGTCATAGAATTCTGAATTTTCCTCTTCCATACATGGTTGCGTTTGTTCTTTGAAGTATGATTTTTCTGAGCAATAAATTTCAGAACTTTTACACACCTTCCTCCTACCTATCAAGTGCTGTAAAATGCTTAAAAAACTCATATGTTGCCTTCCAAAAAGCTGCTGTGTTTGCATACAGAAAACTGATTTTTGAGAAAAATTAGAATCAGAATGTGCATACTCACCTTTCTCCCTTACCCTTGGCTGCCATGTGCATGATAAATTACCCTTAGTGTAAATTAAAGACGATGAATATAACAAAATGATTTCAGAATGTTTCGGAAAGAAAGGATACCACTTTTTTTAAAACAAAATACCTTGTAAATAGCTGCTCATAACTTGGGCCTTTTCCAAAGCCAAGAGAGGTGGCAAAACTTTACCCATACTTCCAAAGTTATTCATAAACCTAGTGTAGGGGGCTGTTCATAGCAAATTAAGTACTGCCCTTGCAATTCAAGTGTTCTATCCTCCTTTTCTATCCATGTAACATAAAAATCAAATTCATGCATACTTACCAATACCATAATAGGGCATTTTCCTTTTGAACTTATTGGCTGCCTATGCTTTGAAATTACAGCCCTTTCATCCTTCCATCCAACTTCCTTCTTTGTTTCAAGCTCCTTGTTTTCACCTTTTGTGACTTCACTGTCATGCACACAATTATTAAAAAATAAATAGACATCTTCAACTAATAAGAGATCTTTACCTTGTGCTTCTTTTAGTTCATACTTTTTGATTTTCTCCTCTTTTATCATCATCCTCTTGCACCCATATGGGCTGTCCATCAAATTCTGATTTTTTTGTTCCATTAGCTCCCTCATAGGAGTCCTCATAAAGGGCTGTCTCTTCATTTTTTCCTTCCAATTCTCCATGCAGTTCGGTCCTCTCTTCCTCTACATGCTCCACTATTAAATAAGGCCTCAATTTTTTCTCACAATCAATCGCAACATTTTCAAATAGCATATGTGCAATTGGAAAATTTTCCTTTTCTAACTCCAAACCTGTCAACAAAATAGATAATAATGGCTTGGGAAGATCATTAATCTCATTGAGGGTTAAGGTCAAATTTTTTTGCATAGAAGCTACAACATTTTTGAGAGGATTCTTACAAGCAATTGCAAAGAAATGTTGAAACATTTTAAAAATAAGTTCATCACACTTCAAATCTAACATCAAAATACATGCCCTGGTTGAAGCCATATTTTTCAAGATGTTGACCTATCTAGCCAAAGAGTGTCTTTTGTCCTTTTGGAGATCTTGAAAGCTCTCCATAATCAATGAAAATATCTCCCTCATGATTTTATCACTGTAGGGAACTTCAGGAACTGTTAATCTTAAAACCTCATTAATATAACTAGTAACCAAAAGCCTTACCTCTTTATCCGTGTCTTTTAGAGTTCATGTTGAACCAAGTAAGTCCTTGAGAGCTGTACCGCCCACTCCATGGACTCATATTTTGATTGATTTACCTTGAATAATCTCTTTTCTACTTCAAAGGTGTTGATTACATCCTTCATTGGTTGGCATAGGTCCTCTAGCCTTCTACCTGCATTGTAGAGCTTTTTTTTTTCATTTTTTTCATGACCTCTTTCTCTTATCTGATAATATAGAATCCTTTTACCTGCTTGTATCCAAATTAATACCAAACCTCACAGGTGGACAAGATCGGTGCTCTAATACCACTTTAATGTCCCCAAATGGAACAATTTAACTAAAAAAGGGTTTTCCCCAAAATCCCTAAAGTTTGAAATTTAAAAATTAAAAATCAACCAACTCTAGCTGCTGCAATTACACATCCAAACTGAAAATTAACTCCAATTCACTTTGAAATAAATCCCTTGTGAATTTGGCCACTAATGGCTCTTGCTGCAATGAAGAAAGAGCCTAAAATGGATGTTTCAACTTTTCAAACGCTAATGCCACAGTTGAATTGAAGTGCTTCTTTTCGACTCTAATCTTTGCTCAAACTTAGTCCAATCCAATTGCCAAAACTCAAAAAATTGCTGCAATAATTAATTAAAAAAGAAACCCTTGCAAATCTACTCTCAACAAATATTATTTCTTACGAATAGCTAAAAACTTCAAAAATTCATAACTCTCTCAATACTTGAAATTATGATGCAAACAAAAGCTCAAACTGAGTATAAAAATAATGACTATCAAATAAAAATAATTTCAAAATTTTTCTTCTATAATTAAATAATAATCTGAAAATTATTATTTAATTTTTTATCAATTTAGGGCTTCAAGTCTTCACAAATCTTCTCAAAAATCCCATGCTAATGTGTAAAAAATTAGCAAAAAATTCTAGAATATTAATTTGCACAAGTAGACCATAAAAGGGGCTTCCAAACTCTAAATCAAGCTTTCAAAATAGTTCGCTCCACTTGCAAATTTAGTGCAAATAATAATATGAAATAATAAGCATCAAAAGAATCTCAATTAGTTCACCAAAATTTTACAATAACTCTTCAATGCAAATCGCCCCACTATAGGGCAAGTAATAAGATCTCCTTTAGCAAAGGTGGTGTCAAAAAACATTTTATAGAATAATCAACACAAAACAACGAACATTTATTGGGCATGCATCTGAATAGTTTTTTCAAGCATGAATAAATAATTATCAAATTCAACATATCTTCAATTGTGATCTTCACTTTGTATTTGTACCTTTCAAAGGGGGGCAAACCACCTTGGGGAGGTAAAATAACTCATAAGCCTCACTTGCCCTTTTTAAAATGTCTTTTTTTTCTTTGCTTTACCTCCCAAGCTAACATTCTTTTTAATTTCACTTTAGGTCTTTTTGAATTAATTAAATAACTTGCCTTAATAAATTAGTAATTAAAATTACTTTTTGGCAAATTAAATAATTAAGTCCTTAAATAATTAATTAAATTGCTCTAATAATTAAAGTGATAAAAATCACTTTTCAAGCAATTTATTAATTATAAAGCCCCTTAGAATAATCATTAAAATCACCTTAATTTTTCAAATGGCTAAAACCATTTTTCTAGTAATTCGAATAATTATTTAAGATAGTTCTATTTTAATAATTAATTAATTGCCTAATATTTCTAAATGATTAAAATCACTATTCGGGCAATTTTATTAATTATTAAAATTATATGAAAAGGGGACATCACAGTTTCAATAAAAAAGCTCTGGCGTGAAAGGCTTAAAAAGGGAGTGAATCCATTCCCAAGCATCCTGAGTTCTAGCACAAAACTAGAAGATGTGCTTGAGACTCGGAATGACCACAAATAGGGCATCTGGGAGAGGGAATCGCCTTGTGATGAAGCCTATATGCCACAAGGAGACCTTGGTAGAGAAGGCAATAGGGAAAATGGACTTTTTTGGGTTACACCACCGTTGACCAAATAGTTTGGAACCTCCTAGTACAAAAGGAGGGGGAGTTGTTAGTATTCCATCATGTATTGAGCATCTCCTAGGGAACACTAATGGGAGAGAGCCATTGATAATCAAGTTGGGGTTGATACCAAAGCACTAGGGTGGAAATAGCCCAATTTTAGTCTTCCCACCACTTGGGGGACTCTTTAACACCATTTTTTTGTAAATTATAATTTGGAGCGGCCATCTAGATCTCAGAGATGGACTCAAAATCCCGAGCGTATCTGAACCTAGTTTTTAATTCAAAGCAATTGAGCTAAGATTTGGAACGCTTGTCAAAAATATCCTTTAGGACTCGAATGCCTATATGAAAAAACTAAAGAGCGTTGAGCCTAGGGATTTCTGCCAAGGATTTCTCATTAATGGTGTTCACTAGAGAACACCAAATGGAATGTTTGTTGATGGAGAGACCAACTTGAGAACTATCTCCTTTTCATCTTAGCCATGGCTTACCATATGCTTTTGACCACAAAAGTATCTGTAATTTTAATTAGGACTGAGGTAATAAGCAAAGTCTAGAACCTCAGGGTCTGCCAAACTATTCTGCCCAAAGGGCTTTTGGATGAGATGTAATTTCAGAGGACAATTTTTCAAGCCTCTTGCGTGTCAAGAGCTCTAACAATCCATTTGGCATAGAGAGCGAGACTTTGCTTAGCAATATCAATAAGACCCAGTCGTCTTGCTTCTTTGGGTTGGCAACAAATCTCCTAAGCAACTCTGTGGAAGCTTTTATTGCTTTTAGAGTTAGGGCAAAGAAAGTCTCTAAGTTGCTTTTCAAGCTTCGTGGTTGTTTTGAAAGGAGCCCAACAAGAAGAATAGTAAATATGAGTGGCCGCAAGAACTTTAAAACAAATATGAAATTTGCCAACTAGAGAGAGGGGTTTGGTAATCCAATAGGATAATTTATTTTCCACTTTGAGATCCATAGATCAACTGGAGAACCCTAAAAGGCAAAAGGAATACCCATGAATTTAAACATCTCTCCATGGACAATACACTTCCATTGATAAACCTCAAGCCAACTAGGTAGAGGATCATAGTAGCCTATAGCTTTGGGTCTAGGCCCACTGAATGTTGGAGCGAGAGGCCAAACAAAATATTTGCAAACATTCCATAGCAGTGTGAATAACTTCTTCCTCTTGAAGCGTGAGAAAGGAGTCATTCGTGAAATGCCCATTTAGGAGTTGGAGGTGAGGTGCCATGGGGAGGGTAATGCCTTTGACAAGACCTCTGGAAGCACAATGTCCCAATAATTAGCCAAAACCCTTAGTAGCTAGAATATATAGGGAGGGGGCAAGAGGGCAACCCTGTTTGATAGAGCGAAAGAGACCAAAACTCTCTGATTGGTGGCCATTAATAGCAAGACAAGCCGAGGCATCTTGGAAGAGGGTTTGAACATAGTGAATGAACCTAGGACCACACCCTAGAGCTTGAAAAATGGCTAAGATAAAGGGCCATTCAATTCTATCACAGGGTTTTTCAAAGTCTATTTTAATGAATAGAGCTTTTTGTTTGGAGACACAAGTACATTCCAATCCTTCCCACAGAACGATGATATTGTCCAAAATATATCTTCCTTGGATGAAACCAATTTGTTCAGGGTTGACAATAAGGGGGAGGAGATATCTGATTTTGAGAGCTAGAGCTTTGATAGTTATCTTATAGGGGACATTCAGAAGAGTAATAGGTCTCCACTTGGTAATAGAGTTAGGGTCCCCAGCTTTAGGAATGGATTTAATATTATCTTTATTAATGATCTTGCTCAGAGAACCCTTGGACAGAGCTTCCAAATAGACTTTGTGAAGATTAAGTCCCGCATAGTCCCATAGGGTTTAATAGAATTCACAAGGGAAGCCATCAATACTTGGAGCTTTATCCTGAGCCATACCAATGACAACTTGATGAAGGTCTTCAATGGAAAGAAGCTTGTCACAGGGCACTTTTTGGCTATGTGAGAGCCTACAAGGAACAACATCTTTGCATTTCTTCATAGCCATTTGCTGAGACTCAGTAGAGGGTTGAGCTTGGAAAACTTGCATATAGTGCTTAACAAAGACATGAAGGATATCTAGGAGATGAGTAATATGTTCACTAGCTTCCTTAACAACCTTTATTTGCATAGTTGAATTATGAGCTCTGAGTTTATTGAAAAAATCTTTAGAGACTCGGTCCCTGATTTTAAGCCAATGAATGTGAGCTTGAATCTGAGCTCCGCGGGCTTGATGAAGCTTTGCCAGCTGGATCTGATGTTTAAACTCTGCCACTCTGTTTTAACGCCCACCCAAGGGACCTGTTCCAGCTTTTGGGAGAGGCGGTTAAATTCTGTCACAGAGGCTGAGTTGGCTCTTTTTCTGATCAAAGCTTATTGTTTGCCAAAGAAGCGGAGAAAAGTGGCGGTGCGGGTGATGCCTGCCTCCCATCAATCAATCTACCCAGAATCTCTAGATTTGTGAGGGACCAAGTTCCACACTTGCTTTATATGGGCAAGGGTTGGAACCTGCTGTAAATGGGATTTGTTGAGATAGAACTGGTTGTTGAAATTGCTGACTCGAGGAGCAGACCATTTGGCACAAAGTTTGATCGGCTGGTGGTCAGAGAGGACATCTGAAATCACACTGACAGGGCTCTCATATTTCTGGGCAAAGGAGAAAATGTTTTGATTTGAAAGAAGAGCCTCGTCAAGTCTTTTAAGGACTCTTTTGTTACCTTGGTGGAAATTCGACCAGGTAAATTAGGGTGTGGAAGAGGACGTCCTACGGTGATGATTTGGGTCATACAACCCCAGCTTATTATGAATGTAGAACCGGGCTTCCCTCTCCCCAACACACCATCTCATGGGTAAAATTCCTTCTTTATCTTCAAGCGATTCAGTCATAGTGAAATCTACACAGATGATCCGGTGGGCCATAAGGAGGTGCTCCGCTAGCCACCGCCAGAGAGCTAACATCTCAATGACATCATTGGAGGCATAAAGGTTGACAAGCCCAAGAATTTCCCTGTTGAAAATTGAAAACCGTCCAGAGTGCACTTTCTTTCTTATTTTGAAAGATGTTTCCAAAGCATTATTTGTTCCATTGTAGTAGCATGGGAGACTCTCTCATTCTTTCTTACAAAATCATAGATGCTTTCTAGTTAGCCTGTTTGTTGGGAGCATCTTTGAACAGACTGTTGTCTAGAGATTCTACTTAATAAAATTTCAATCTCAGGTGCTAGTAGCGGCTAGGATATTTGATGCAGAATAGGTCCAATTTTTAGAAATAGATTTTTGTGGGCTCACTTGATGTAGTCCTAAGCAACACCTTAACTTGCATGTAGACTCTGCAATTATAATGATTATAATGGGGGTCATTCATATATATATATATATAATGGACTAATGGACACCTCAACTTTGCAGGTTGGTTCATTTGTACCTGCAATTTCAGCAAAGCTGCATGTTTTTGATTCAATCTATACCAGAATGGGAGCATCTGATAGCATTCAACATGGTACAAGTACGTTTTTTGAGGAGTTAAGTGAAGCATCAGCCATTCTTCAGAAATCCACTCCTCGCTCACTCGTGATAATTGATGAATTGGGCCGAGGAACTAGCACCCATGATGGTGTTGCTATTGCATATGCGGCATTACATTTTATTCTCAAAGAGAGAAAATGTTTGACCCTGTTTGTCACTCACTATCCAAAGATTGCAGAGCTTAAAAATGAATTCCCCGGTGAAGTGAGTCCTTACTATGTTTCGTACCTGACAACTGACTGCTTATCAGATCAGAGGCTGGATAACGAACCTAGTTATGCTTCAATGTTTCAAAATTCTGCACTAGTAGAATCTGATGTCGAGCTTAAACCAGTTACAATTTCACAAAATATTACTTTCCTTTATAAACTTGTTCCAGGGGTTGCTAGTAGAAGCTTTGGTCTTCATGTTGCACGGCTTGCTCAGGTATGTTCGTTCTAAGCGAACTATGGGAAACTTTTTCTCGTGTTGTAATTTTTGGCAATATGGACTCATTTATATCGGCATGTGTCCTGCAGCTACCTAATTCATGTATCATGCAAGCTGAAATTATGGCTGCCAAGTTTGAGAAAGATGTATGTGCACGTGTGCTGGCTAGATCAGAAGCAATACATTTCATATGTAGTGCAACCACCATGAACCAGTCTGAGATTGATGGGATGTTGAATGAGGGCGATTCAAAAAATGCATCCTTACAATCGGGAGGACAATTCTTCTCAACAGATGAAGAGATGGTTACTCCGGAAATTCAGCAGATACCTGATAATTTTGGAGTATCAAAGTTGTTATTTTTGTTACAATCTGCCTTGAAAGAGAGCAATCCTCATGATGGGTTAAGTGCTTTGCAAAGGGTGCAGGAACATGTTAAACAAATACTGACATCAGAGAGCTAATAATAAAGAGCAATGCTTTTTTGAGACACCTGCATATCCTGCATGGACATCCAGCCCTCTTACGGTTGTACCAAGGACCGGGTGCAAAATATCGTGCCAGACGGCAAATATATTTGGTTGAAAGCACATGGAAGGGACTTCGCATATTATTCAAAAGTTATTATGGAACTTTGAGCCAAAAGTGCCCTTCAGCTTTGCATAATACTATGCTTTTTTATTGGTATGGCTGCTTTAACTCGGGGAGCATGCCAAATGGGGCTTGAACCTCAGCTGTCATCAGGGAAACCAGCTGATAAGACTAGGCGATGTCTTGCTAGCTTACTATTTTATAATGTTATATTGTGTACAAAGTTCAGTAGGATTCTACAACTAGGGAGTTGTTTTATGACAGCTGATTTCTAACCTTGGAACGACTTCAACAATTCAGTTCAATAATTTGTTTTGTATGCATGCATGCGATTTTTCATCTTAGATATTCAGTTGAGAGATTGAGCCCTATAGATTGGTCCACGTGTTTATTATTGTAAGTTGCATATGCAACAAACTTATTTATGACCCTTTATTTAAGCAAATTATGTTGAGATTGTTGTCTTGGCACCAAAAAGTTATGAATTCATGTGAATAATCATTAAAAAACTGTTCACCCACACTAGAAACTCCACGTAAAGTAAGGTTAACGAATACCTAATGTTTAATTAGTGAGGGACAAAGTTATTTGAAGGAAAAAAGTTCAAAAAGATTCTGATGTGAGTTCTGAATATGAAGATCAAATTAATACTAAATGTGTTCTCTATTATTATGGAGATCATCATGAAAAAGACATGATTCAAGTTACGCATCTTTCCCTGGGGCCTGCAAAACGAAAATTGTCATCTATATGGGAAAGTTAGACAAAACTCAAATTGTGCATCTGTCCCCTTTCCCATCAGAATTGAAATTGTCATCTGTATGGGAAAGGGTTCGAAAGGGCCATTCATAGGAGGGTGAGATGAGCCAGGATGTGATCTAGTTGGAAGGTGGAGTGTTGTTTACCGCCACAATGGCCCAAATTCAAAACTTTATAGACTCGCTCCCTACGAAATTTCAGAGATATAAGGTAACATATAAAATGATGGTAATGTGAAAAGTAGAAGTGTCTTAAAGTTTAAAAGAAGAGGCAAGAGAAAGTTCACGTCTATCAGCAGCAGTCCATCTTTTGCTTGTTAACACAGTAAAGGCACAAGATTATGTAAAGCCTGTTTACATTATCTGAATTTCAAGTCATGTGCATCTCGTCTGAAGAAGATGAGAAACATAGCTTGTGACATTTATTGGTAGTATATTGAGTTTTTCAAAAAGTAGAGTCTATGGGCTTTGAATGTGATTGTTAGCTAAATGCAAATTTCTTAGGTTTCATTAAATTGCAAAGATGGATTGTTGAAAACTCTCACAATCTCCGTCATATCTAACCACAAAAGTGAAAACATTTGTTTCAATGGATATGAATACAACACTCATCATGACCATGGACATATTTTGAAATAAAAACACAGACAACTGTAAACTCTGAAGTTGGAATTGATGAAGGTATTGCATTTGAAATTTACTAGATTATGGGTTTTCTTAAATATGATGTGGCATTCTTATGAAGAAATTGATGGTTTATCTGAAGATGATTACATTGCCAACTAGCCCGTTGCTATTAGGCGGCAGCATGAATAATCAGCCTCTTTGGCTTAGTACCAATGCATTGAGGGGAATCTATTACACCAAATTCCCTTGGGACTAGAACCCAGTTTCATGTCCCTTTTTTTCAGGGATCTCTGGTGATTTGTATGTGGGAGGATGGAATAATAATTGTGACTTGTCATCATCTGCATCAATTAGACTACCTTTAGATGTTAGAGTGATTATTTGATTTTTGAAAATTCTAATTTTATGGTTCGGCATAGATTAAAGTGAATAATATTCACAAAACAACACCACTTTTGATGTTGTACGGTTATTTGTTTTTTGAAGATTCCAATTATATGGTTTAGTGTAGGTTAAATAAAAAATAATTTTTTTGATTGAAAAAATAAAACAATTTTCACAAAACAATACCATATAACTTTTTCAAAAGAACATGCTCTTATGGTAAAAGGGGAAATATTTGTTTAATCATGGCTCCAAGTTAATGCTATTGGGTTAGTTTCATGCTTTTACTATGGCATATGTTCTATGAGACTGATTAAAATAAATATGGTCAAATGAGAGTTCCATAGTTCTTTGTGCTAAGTAACATGGTAATGTTCCGTTGGTTGGTAACATTCTGTTACCATTTTAATGGGTGATTCGAACTTAATTGGAAATTTGGTGGACAACACATTAAATTGTAGTAAATTAATGTATTATAAAAGCAATGAACTGAATCAAAGAAGTGGTCACAACACTTAACATAATATTGCAATGTAAAAGAAGCTTTATTATCTACGAAGTTGACCCTAGAAGACTCACAAAAAGAAGCTTGATGTGTACCTAAACATCTCTATTTATGTGTAGGTGTGTGTGTATGGGCTTAGTTAGCATTATTTCTATTATGTCATATTTTGGGTGCCTAAAGTTAGTAAAGGGTTAGGCCGTGAGTTAGTCATGAGTTGATAATGATTCCTAGTGGTTGAATACAAAAAGGGAGAACTTTAAAGAATGTATCTTTTTACAAAATCAACTTAATGCAAAAGAAGTTGCCATTATGTGAGAAATCTTTTATTACATGTCGATTTGTAGGTGCAATCCACCCTTGAGGAAGCAAGCACTCCTAGCCTTTTCCATTTATTGACATTTTACTTTATATTTTTCAATTTTGTTTTCTATTATTATTTGGAATGCAACAAGTGGTATCATAGCTTTAGTCCAAATTTTTTTGTCGCTACTGTCAAAATATTGATGGGAGTTTATCCAAGAAAAAACTCAAATTTCGTGACCAAAGAGGAAATGGAGGGGTTATTTGATGAGTTATTTAAGGAGGTTTGAAAGGAGATGCATTCATCGGGAAAACAATCGGATTAGCCATCTAATGAAGAGGAGGATGAAACCATTTGGGCAAAACTTGACCCAAATCCACTGGATGAAGAAGAGGAAGAGCAAGGAGACGAGGAGGAGAAAGGAAGATTGCATCACCCTTATTTTAACCTACAAATGAAGATCCCACATTATAATTTTGGAGATAAGATGAAGGCCCATACATGGTTAAGTAAGCTTAAACTGGCCCTTAGGGTACAAAAGATTAAGAGTCAAGAGGACAAGTTGAATGTGTCTCTACAACATTTGGATGGTGCACCCCACCCTTGGGGAGAGAGATGGGTTTATACAACTCTAAAGGCAGATTTTTTGGACTTTGCCAAAGCTTTGAATAAACGAGTTGTCTGCAACTAGGATGAACTGTATGATACCCATTTGATCGACTTGTTTTAGAAAGATATGTCTATGGAGGCTTATATAGAAATATTTCAACTTTTAGAGTCCAAGGCAAAACTCTCTTTGAAGTTGGCATTGAATATCTATATTTTCAACGTATGGGTTGAGATTTGAACATAAATAAGAATGTTTGAACCAAACTCTTTTGAAATGGCCATTATTGTAGCTAGAAGAACAGAAAAACATATTGATGCCCTAAAAGATAAAATGGTAGGAACTACTACTTGAATATACTTTATTCGAGATAGGGAAACCTAAGACGCTAGTCGTGAGTCTTCCCCAATGTCCACTATTGTAAACCCATGTCGTAGGTGTTTCGAACCATGGAATAGAGGTTAAGTCTGTAATCCAGTTTTTTTTAAGGTAGAGGATGTGTTCTCTTCTAAGCGTTAAAGTGGGATAATGATGAAGGCCCTGAGAACCCTACTTTAGGGTGTGAACTCAAAGAGATCTGTCTCATGCTACAGTAGAAATATGGCAGCCATCTATGTCACTTTTTTTAATGATAGGGTTGGACCATCTAGACACATTCAAGTTCTTTGTCCATGTCAAGAATGCTCGAGTTTTGGTCATAGTTGATCTACGCAGCACACTTAATATTTTGGATAAGAAACAAGTCCATAGATTAGGGCTCCACTTAGACACTTTTGAAAGTTTTCCCGTTCAGGTTCTAGGACACCATAGTATTGAATGCATTATAGTCCATAACATGGAACTATCAACGACAAATTATGTCCTTATAGATAAATTCTATGTGGTCGATATTTGGGGTGTGGATATTAGGGGTTTAATAGCTATACTTACTTGGAACATACTCCACCAATCTTTCAGAGTGATTATTAACATTCAAGCAAGGGGATCATATTGGAGAAGCCAATGCTTCTCAAGCAACCATATGATCACTCATGCACACCATTATCACATTGATTCCATCATTGCACACATAATATACATCAAATAATTATGCATAATAATCTCTATGTATTCACATAATCCACCACATATAATACAAGAAGCCCCTATTAAATAGGCTTACATAAATTGTTATTCGTAACAATCCATAGTTGTAGAGCTAATATTATGGAATAGGACAAAGTTCCTATAATCAACCTCTAACAAACCTACATGAACCAAGTAAAAATGAACTCCCTAATTAAGCTTACCTCCGTAAGTGAGTGTGAACATGATCACTCCAACACCGTCCCTTAAGTGTATAATATGGAGTGAGAAAAGAGGAAGTAAAGAGACTGATGGGTCCCAACAATTAGCCCTGATTAGGTATCCATGTATAAATGTACAGTGAAATTCTCAGTGTCCCTATGGTAACCAATCCATCTTACTAGAATACATGGATGTCAAGTCGTCGTAACTGCCAAGTCAAATAGGAATTGGTATGCTGTACAAGGCTCACTCAGTAAAAAACACTGATCACAAAACTAAGAAAAAAGAGTCACCATGAATGAAATGTGCCACCACAAGGTTCCCAAAAACTAGTAAAACCACAATGAAAATGGAGAAGATAATTTATGTTGCAAGGCATCCCAAGAAGCACTACTCAAATCTCAACACAATGTTGTAGTAGGTGCACTCGACGCATTAAGCCCATCATACAAAAGTGCACTCAATCAACTACCTCCAATAGAAAATGTGGTGCACCAAGAACTAGCAAGGATCACAACACCTAAAGCAGTATGTGCACACATCCCCTCATAATGTGAAAATGGGTGTAGTGACTCAAAACATCTGTATGAGTGGGCCAATCCCACTATTCAATCATTAAAATGTTGACGCTGGGCTTCACTAGACTGGCTACTCTTTAGAAGGAGAACAAGCTACACCACAAATCTAAAGGAGACTGTCAACATCCTAGATACACACAAAATCTCTCAAGAAGATGTCTTTGATGATGATGGGATAGTCCTGCAATTGAAGAAGAAAGTGCTCATCATGGAACACAAACACATGAAGGAAAAACTCCATGACTCTTAATGTGACTACAAAAATGGTCCCATCCAACAAACAATACTAAGTGATGCAAGAAACTCCAAAATGCAGTCAATCTAGAGAAGATGACATTTATGAAATAAGAGAAGCATACTCCAAAAAATGAATATGCCTAAAAAATATCATACAACTAAGGAACATCAAAACACAAGAGGAACAATGTGGGGTCAAAGATGCTGAGTGGTGGAGGAACCTTGCCTGTAGAGTCCGCTCAAAGAACTCTATCAACGCCACCAAGAATGATCATAAATCCACCTACATATGAGTGGATGCAAAGTCCACAATAGAAAACTGTGAGGTAACATCTAAAAAAGTGTCAAGATGATTAGCGTTGACAACTGTAATCTCAGGTTTCTTAGGGTTGAGTGAAGGTGTAGCAAAGCTCATATGTAGCTCAATATCCTCACGAAGAGAGGAGCGAACAAAGGATGGAGCTCTATCATTAAATGATCCCAGTGAAACATCTGCGTCATAACCAATGCCATGTTGATCAAGCCACTTAACAAGTTTGATAGGGTCAACAATGCCTTGTAGATGCTTCCCAATACTCTTAAGTCTAGTAGTATGACCCATGGCTGGAGCATGCAAGAGCCAAAGGCATTAGTATGCCTCTTAAAAGAGGTATAAAAATAAGTAGGTGCATAAGGAGTGGGATGACCATAATGTGTATAAGCTACAACAATAGGATCAACAAGAATAATGGGTTGTTTCGGGATCTGGTGGGTCACATTGTAAAAAGTGCATCAAGTGGATGTGTGACAGATTCAAGATTACATGATGGACTAGAAATAGGGGCATGGATGTCCAACATATTATATTAGTGTTGCATGCTCTCAATTGGGTTTTGCAAAGAGTGAATGATGATGTCTTTGATGTGAATGAGCGAGCACAGAAAGGAGTTCTACTTCAACAATCTCATATTCTCTCCCTGAAGTGCTAGAGAAGCCTTCATAGAAGGCATAGTAGGAGCAACAATTACATTATCAAAATGCGCATCAATATGAGCAAAGGATGTGTATGTTCCTCTCTGTGTCATCAACAGAAGATGGTGTAAGTGCATCATCCCGACGAGAGAAGTCCTCACTAACAAATGAAGGGGGAGGAAGTGGAACAAAAAGAGGTGGAGTAAATGAGGTCTCAATGGATTTAGAAGGCCTAGAAGACTCATTTACCTCCTCAAATAATGATAAAATTTTGTTCCAAACTTCATTCGATGATGTGGCATCTGTCATGTGTAAGTTCAAGCTATCAAAAAAACTGAGGCTTATCAAGTCAAAAGCCTCTTTTCGTATGCACACAAGCCAAGACTTATCTTCTTCCGAAGTAAATGTAGGAATAACGCCTTGAACACTGTGCCACAAACCTTGGCAATGCAAAACTATCTTCATTTTTATTTTCAATGAGTTGTAGTTGGAGGTGTTTAGGGGTTTGATGAATTGGGTGTCCATTATCGAATGCAAAATTGAGGTGAGAATAAACTTCACATAATAAATCACTCAAGAAAAGAGAGCACCCCTCTTAAGCTACTTGTAAGTACGTAGTTGTTTACAATATTTTTGGCTCACATGGGATAAAATAAAAAAGGGCCCTCTCAGAAAATGAAATGGGTCTCAGTCTTTGCCAAAAATGTGTCCGCTATAGTGGTACAAAATTACAATGCACATTCAAATGTCAAATGCCAGGGTCCACTGAAAATGCATCCGATAGTGCGATGAGAGTGACAGAAGTGGCATTGAAAAACGTTCTCCAAGAATGAAGGTGAATGTGGAAAGGAGGAGCAAGTAACAAGTTTGTTTTACCTAGGAGGGGGTATGACCTCCTTCCAAACTGGTCCTCACCCTTCAATCTTCAACAAGATGAGAATAAAAGGAGAATATGCATCCAAGAATACAAGGGAAAAAGGAATCGAGAAAAAAAATGTGTAGAAGGAAGACAAAATGACACAAATAGGTGGTGTGAACAAAAATGAAATAATGGCCTTCTTGAAATATAACAATAACACCTCCTTAGTAAAACACCGCCCACCACCTATATGATAGTGATGTCGATAAAATATATGGCTCCCCTTTGTTTTAAAATATTCCCCCTCCTTTACATTAAAAACCACCACTTATACATTAAATGCTCCCCCCTTTTGAGATTTATCACCACAAATTAAAAACAAAAAAACCTCAAATATAATGAGTATATTGTTTTTAGGTGTACGGGCTTTGATTGCGGACTGGAGAAGAATAGTTAGTAACCCGATGGTGGAGTAAGCCAACTGTTCGTAGTGATCCCTGTGCTTAGCGATAAGTTTTGGCCAACAATGGTGAGGAAGAAGACAACCCGAGTGTTCTCAATGCAATATAATGCTGTGTATGTTAGTTGGAAGTCATGAGAGCCAAGGATTGAAGACTGTCCAATCGATAACAATACACTATGCCAATCCAACAAAATAATCACAACTATCAGTTAGCAGTACTCACCATTGTTAATGCATCCATGCCATAGCTAGCAAGCCTGTGCTTGGTGGTTGTGTGAAATTGAATGACCAATTCATACAATACAACTCCAATACACAGATGCAAACCATTAATTATAATCATTCAAGGTTGATTCCAATGTGGTATATGTGACGAGTAATGCAAAAGTATGTGCAATGTCTGATTCAATGTACTCAAATAAAAAACAAATGTTAAAGTGGATGGAACTGAGGTGAATCATAGATCACCAATGCTGGCTCAAATGCAATGCAAAATTATTACTTGCAAATGCAGATCTGGAAACAAGACTTATTGAGTAGACACTGTAGAAGGTGCACAGACTATATGGAAGATCCAATAAAATTAAACACAACCAACATTAAATCATGAATATTGATGCAAAGCCTTGCAAGTGCACAAAATGACATAGGTCCCTGAAATAATGTTGGGAGATTGAATAATGGCTGCATGGAGCAACTCTGATACCATATCGAAGAAGCCAATGTTTCTCAAGCAATCGCATGATCACTCTTACATACCATTACCACAACGATTCCATCATTGCACACACGATGCACAACAAATAATTATGCACAATATTATTTATGTATTCACATAATCCGCCACATATAATACAATAGGAAACACCTATTAAACAAGCTTACATAAGTTGTTATTCATAACAACCCATAGTTGTAGAGTTAATATTAGGGAATAAGACAAGTCCCTATACTCAAGCTCTAACAAACCTAAGCGAACCAAATAACAGCTAACTCCCTAATTAAGCTTACCTCCGTAAGTGAGTATGAACACAATCACTCCAATGGATCATGCATAAACTATCAAGTCCTTTCCTATGAAGGAAATCAAGGCTATTGATCCCAATTAGATGAACAAAATTTTGAGAAGGGGCATTTTGGATTCATGGATCACCTTTACATTAGGGGTGTAGAATCGTCTATCTTACATGAACAAACTCTAGAGATTCTAGATTTGTTATGCAAATACAAGGTAGTTTTCTAGGATCTAACAAAGATTGTCAAATTAGGAATTGGAACACATTATTGAGTTTGACCCTACAAAGGGGCCAATAATGATACACCCTTATAGATACGGGCATTTTCATAAGTCAAAGATAGAGAAACTGATCACTGAATTCTTGGAGGCCTGCATCATTATTCCTAGTAAGAGCCCATATGCTGCTCCGTTAGTACTAGCTCAGAAGAAGGATGGGTTATATAGACTTTGGATCGATTACAACGCCTTGAACAAAATCACAATAAGAAATAAGTTTCCAATGCTAAGGATTGATGATCTACTTGATGAGTTGCATGTGGTGAAGTATTTATAAAAAATAGATCTCAAATCTAGATTCTATCAAATACCTATTTAGATTCAAGACCAAGATAAGATGGCTTTTAAAACGCATTAGGTACATTACTAATTTAGGGTCATGCCTTTTGGTCTCAACAATGCACCACCCACCTTTCAAGCATTGATGAACAAGATATTCAACAAATTCTTGCATAAGTTTATTCTTGTATTTTTTTGACATTCCAGTTTATAGTAATTCATTGGCATCCCATCTTGAGCATTTTGGTGTTGTGTTGAACATATTGTCCAAAAAGAAGTTGTATGGAAGGAATCTAAGTGTAAATTTAACAAGGCATCCTTGAAGAAGTTTTATTCAAGGAATCTAAGTGTAAGTTCAAAAAGGCATCCTTGGAATACCTTGGTCACATAATTTATATTAAGGGGGTTCACACTAACATTGTAAAGATCAAAGCATTATGTGATTACGTGGTTTCCTAGGATTAGCAAGATTTTATAAAAGATTCATAAGGAACTTCTCAACAATAACATGTCCCCTTACTCACCTCACTAAGAAGGATTCATTCAAGTGGTCCACAGAGGAACAAAAAATATTTTGAGGAGCCCAAAAGAACCTTGGTTTGTACTCCAGTTTTAACAACCCTTGATTTCTCAAAGTCTATTGTCATTGAATGTGATGCCTTTGGATCAGGATTGGGTATAGTTCTATCTTAGGATGACCACCTAATTAAATTTGAAAGTAGGGAATTTAATGAATGTGAATTAAGGATGTGATTGCATGCAAGATGCGAAACATCTCCATTGTATAATAAGGAGATGCTTTCCATCCTGCATGCAATCGTGAGATGGCATTAATCTTTGTTGGGGAGAAATTTCTTTGTTAAAACTGACCACCTCAACCTCAATCACTTGTTAACTCAAGGGACATTAACAAAGGAGAAAAAAAAATGGATTGATTGCCTTCAAGCCTATGACTTTGAGATCCTTTACAAGAGAGGGAAGAAGAATGTGGCGGTAGATGAATTTTCTAGATAGAAAGAACCACCAATATTTTGGGCCATGTCCATTAGCTGACTCGCTTGGATACATGACCTTCTAAAGTATTACTTAACTCACCATGCCTCAATCAAACTCATGCAATAAATTGAAGACGAGGGAAAGGGGAGTGTGTGGTCAGTTCATAATGGCAACCTCCCCCCCCAAGGATGCAATTACCTGAGGGGTGACACTCCCTTTTTTCAGAAGGCGCTAGAGCACGATCATGTGTCTCCATCTACATGCCATGTTGGGTTTCAAAAAATGTATAAAAAAATCAAAGATAATTTTTTACAGAAGGAAAAGAAGGCAAACATTCTTCAATTTGCAGTTGAATATGACATATTCCAAAAGAATAAGGGGGAGAATGTTCCTTTGCTATGCATTGCCCAACCAAATTTGGTTCACAACAAAAGCAAGCAATTGTGTCAATGGACTTTATCTCAAGTCTTCCCAAATTTGAAGGTAAAGGTGATTTTTTTAATGGTGGTTGATATATTGAAAAATCGTGCCCATTTCTTTCCCACAGGAAATGCATGGAGCAATGGTCTTAAGGTTGGAAAATTGTATTTACAACACGTGTTTAAGCTGCATGAGATCCCTAAACATATCATCTGCGATCGCTCCATATTTTTAAAGTCATTTCTGGTAGGAATTGTTTCAAAATGGAGGAGTTACATTTAACATGAGTACTACGTACCATCCCCAAAGATATGGGTAAATAGAGGTGGTGAACAAGTGCTTGTAAGGGTATTTGAGAATGTATGTAGGGGATAAGCAGAGCAAGTGGGTACAATGGCTACATTTGGTTGGGTATTGGTACAACACCAGGTACTAGATAACTATGAAAATGCCACCTTTAAAGGATTTGTATGCGTATGAGATGTCATTACCATTAGATTGAGTAATTTAGTGGGGAAAGGTCCCAACGACATAGGAATCTATGGAAGAGATGCACAAAATTATGTAACTTTTAAGAGAAAACTTGGTAGTGAGCCCAAAAAGATGAAACAAAAAGTGAACCGACATAGGAAAAAGAATTGAAGCATGTAGGGAAGAAGAAGCTATAGCCAAAGTATTATGGGACATACGAGGTACGTGCGAAGGTGGGGGAAGTTGCATACGTGTTAGAAATAATGAACAAGGTAAGGTTGCACAATGTGTTTCATGCATCATGTTTGAGTAAGAAGATAAGGGTGCATCTAGTGCCTTAGATAATTTTTTTTTATCACTGATGAAGAAGGCAAGGTTGTGTTAGACCCGAAGTGCATTGTCAGGGATGAATTCAAGAAGCTTTAGAATATTGTAGCGCACATGTTCAAGGTGAAGTGGAAGGGGCTACCCATGGAGGATGCAACTTTGGAAACACATGAGTTCATATCCAAGCCTTTGGCCTTGAAATGACATTAAATGTTTTAGAGTCAACAAGGGGAAAAAACAAAAACAAAATAAAAGTCCCTTCGTGGTTGAAAATGGTGAATATGAAGGCAAGCATGAAAGAGAGTGCGTTTGTTGGAAATTTATCCTAAAATTCAATTGAAACCTTAGGAAAGGAAGGTCAAAGCTTTCATGTAGTAGGTAGAGGTTTTGAGTTCCATTCTCATAATGTAAAATTTTGCACTTTTAGAGTTTGACTAGCTTTGAGGTCAAAGCTCTTTAAGGGGGAGGGCATGTTGTGTACCTAAACACAAAATTTATTTATGTGTGTGTGTGTGTGGGTTGGAGGATGGAGCATAGTTAGCATTATTTATATTAAGTTATTTTTTGGGTGCCTAGAGTTAGTGAAAGGTTAGGCCATGAGTTAGCCATGGTTAATTATGGTTTCTATTGATTGAATACAAAAGGGAAAAAAACCATAAAAAATGTATATTTTTACAATATTAACTTAATGTAAGCGATAACCACCATTGTGTGTTAGTTGTTTTGTTACAATTGGATTTTCAGGTGCAATCCACCCTTGGGGAAGTATGTGTTCCCATCTTGTTCCATTTTTCAACATTTTACTTTATATCTTGTGGTCTCATTTTTTGTTGTTATTTGGAACACAACAAAGCTTTATTGAAACTATGAATAACGAGGAAACAATCTCAAAGAAGAGGTGAAAGTAAAATAGTTAAACTTTTACATTTGGATGGTAATTGACGAGTGTTGTTCAACTCCTCATTTAATCAATGTTCAATTGATGTATTATCAACCAGGGCTAGTGTCCAAAGCTGTCTGCAGTAAGGTGTAGGATGGTAGATCTAGAAGTCTGCTTGTGGGGGCGTTTGATGGTCCTATTCTAACTTTAACTAATGAAATAAATGTGTCTTAAACTACTTGATTCACTCTTTTGCTGAAAAGGAAAAGATGTAACTATTTAATCAAATGAATCCACTTTTTTACTTGAAAGTAAAATCACACTCCTATTTAGGCTTGCGTGGAAATGGAGATGTTTAGCTTGAAAAAAAAATTTGCTTCACATGTTTACAGTAAAAGAAAACATACTTTGCTTAGAGAGGAAATGACTTTGGATTAAGAAAATGCCTTTTGAATTGTGAATTTGTTTTGATATTTTATGAATGCATGCAAACATTAGCAAGATTCTGATTAGTTATAACAAAGAGTTAATATAACATAACATAAGTACCGTACACAATTCCTGGTTTCAAGCAGAGTGGGCCCTTGCTCCTCTCGAACTCAGGAATAAAGATTAATCAATGCTAGAAACTGAAGTGATAATTCATAAAATTGAAATGAATCTGTCTAAAACCTGTAATATGCTTGTACGTATCTTTCATCTATTGTCTTTCAATAACAAAAGTCTTACATTTTATTTTAATACAATCAACTCAAAATAGGATGCAAAGAGATAGGATTCCTTGGTCTATCCACTCATCCAAAGATAGGAGATTGGATTTCCTTGAGATCCAATTATTTTGATGAAATAGATATACTATCCTATAATAGTCCTAAGATCCAAATATATACAACTTTATCAAAGCAAATCCTACAAAACAGTAGGTGAGTATTTTCCTCATTTGACTCTAGCTGAAATGATTCTCCCTCATCTTATATGGCTACCAACTTTCCCATTTGTAACTGTCTTTATAGAATCCATGGAATTTACCTTGTAAAGTCGGTAGGAATGAGCTTGCGGAGTCTGTAGAAATAAGCCTATGGAGTCTGTAGAGACAAGCCTGCGGAGTCCATAGAAACAACACTGCAGAGTCCGTAGAAACAAGCCTGCACCATCCTTCAAACTGATGCCATTCATGATGATTTCTTACTATTTCATGTTGGTCCTTCCATGTACTCATATGAACACACGTGTCTCAAAAGCCTGAAAAAATGGACTTGCAGAGTTCGTAGATTCATTTTGTGTGAGTTTGTAGTTTTGCTGGATGGAGATCAAAATTGAACTTTCGTTATACATCATTTGTGTCTTCTTCCTGAGCATTGTTCACAACAAAAATCATTAAAACATGCTATGTATTATACATTAATGACAAAGTAAAGGTTTAGTCTTTGGTTCAATATAAACAAGACAAGTATCTACTTTTCATGTAATAGCTCTCTAACAATCTATGAGTTGCATAAGATAATATCCTTAGAGAGATGAATTGAGAGAAATAACATGTCAATAATGACCCATATTCTGAGCTCATCAGTAATACCTTTATATCTATTTTTAGTAAAAAAAATAGAACATGGAGTGATTCACCTTACAAAATGAAAAGTCACATGACAAATGTTCTCCCAAGGAATTGTGAGGTTTTGTTGTGAACGTTGTATCAAAATTCACACTAAAATTTTGATAACCTATTCAGTTTTTTTTAGTTGTCAATTGATTGATCTTATTTGTTTCTAATGCATCTTAAGTTGATAAAATATTTTTCTATTTCAAAAAAATTCTTATCTTTACCTATCATGAAAAGTGAAAATTTTCTTTAAGTGTTTCTTTATTAGATTTATTGGGCTTTAGCTCTTTGGTACCACCAACGAGGCCACCGATCATTAACTTTATAGATGTTGGTCAATGGTGAGTTTGATTTTCTAAGTTGTTTTTCCTTGAGTTTATTGGGATTCTATGGCTCTCATCGGCCTCCATTGAAGCCATCTATTCTCAATCCCCCAAATGTTCTGATCTTCTGAAAATCCAAAAATATTTGAAGGCAAAATTGATCGAAGTTGGAGTTTGGTGGCCATCATGAACCTCCTTTGTGGACACACACCTTTTTGATTATCTAGGTTATTAGGACCTTTTAGATTCTATGCACGCCCATGAGTGTCACATCATCCAAAATCCAAGGTTGAATTTGATTTTCGTATGAATGTTTTTCAACATTTTACCCATAAAATACAGTGGAATTTTTTTAAAAACTGTATCATGATTTCACTAAATATTTTCCTATTATCAATTTATTAGGATACCGTGTCATGTTTGGTAGTGCACATTGATGAAGAACGCTATTGAGGTAGCAGAATGGGTGCTTTGTATTTGTGTCATGTCTGACCCATTAGAGAAGGGGTAAGAGGGACACTGCCTAAGTATCCTAATGGATGTTTCACCACTGAAAGTTAAAAAATCTAGTTTGTGGTTTCATTTCATA
The DNA here is from genome assembly GCA_037957365.1 of Torreya grandis. Lineage (NCBI taxonomy): Eukaryota > Viridiplantae > Streptophyta > Pinopsida > Cupressales > Taxaceae > Torreya > Torreya grandis. The sequence continues at coordinate 404,305 of JARHVA010001181.1, read as the reverse complement.
TTTCAAACTGTGACAACAATGATTCCAAGTAGCCAAGTAAATATCGGTTCCATTTATGCAAAGTTCAAAGATGTCCTTATTCAATGTGGAAATTATTGAGTTTTGTAGATTCTAAAATATGGTATCAAACAATTGATAATGTCATTTTTTACCTACCTTAACCTACATGACTTGTGTGTACATCTATGACTCTAATTTTCTATTCTCTCACATTCCCATGTTATCTATGAGTCCAATCATTCTACGTTTCTGTAAATTGCTTACATGAATTCCCCTAGTTTATAACAAATAAGTAAACTATCAATACTTAAACATTTCCAAATCATCAAAACATTAGTCTTATCTACTGGACAATAACTTCATAATTATAACATACCATCTGATGGTATTGCCTAAGTCCAATAGTTTCATCTTTTGCCAAACAATAATTTTATTTCAAAATCATTTCATTCCTATGGGTCAGCGCATCCACCTAGCGTGTCAGTGCTGTGAGAAATTACTTAGAGTGTTATATAAATAAAAAATAAGTCTAGGCTTATTTTCTATCTAGCACTTATCTGGATTTCATATTTACACTATTGCACATTCAAAGGGACTACCCTATTCTTCCCAATTTTTAAATTAATTACAAGGAGAAGGCCTTAGCCAAGTCTGAAGAACCTAAAAACCAAGCCAAATTTTCCATTTTCTAAGTGCTAAAAATTAGATCAAAAGTTGCATACATTCAAGGAACACTAATTGCACACATTCAACTAATGGGGAGAACTACATGCAATTTAAATTTCTTCTTAGGAGTATTGGATATGTAAGCAACACTCAATCATTCAACAGGGAGTGGTTGGAGTTAGCTCAACCCACCGTCCTTCCCGTTTTGTAGGCCTAATTCTATCAATGCAAATGGACATAGGGTTTCAAGAGAAGACATAATTTTGGGTATTGTGCACACAATCAAACTTTGAGATCACAGAGATAGTTATAACAAAATTAATGACATTGACTTATACCTGAACATAAGTGTGAGATTCACATCAACATAAATGCCATATTTGAAACATAGTGACTAATGGAAATATCCTGAACCTCATGATATCATGTGAACGCACACAACTCTAAATTTTCATTTAAATGGTCTATCATTCAACTTTATTCCTGTTTTGCCACCTACCTACAATCTTAATCCTCTACAAAGCAATTAAATACTAGGTATCTTATCCTTACATTGTACTTTATATATTTAGCAAGTTAAAGTGCTGAATCATTTGCAAGCCTTTATAGCCAAATATGCACTTAATTGTTACACATTGTGAAATGAATTATTACGAAATTTTTCATATTATTTAGGGTTAACATTGATCTAAAATAGGGTAAATAATATTAGTGAACCTAGATATTGCTTGAACATTTCCAAACCCTAGGTTTTCCTTAGGGTTTCATCATTTTCTCTAGGGTTTTCAAATTCTATCTTAAGGTTTCATTTTTAGTCATAATTTGTGATTTACCTATTGATTCATTTCTTCTAGGGGTTTTCTAAAAATTTGGTATTGGATTGCACAAGAAATAATATGATAAAATTACATAGTTTATTCATCAAATTCAATACATATATGTACACATGAATCCTACAAACAAGGAGTCTATTTCTATCTAGAATCCTTGTATTCTCTCTCACAAATTCTTATAATATATCACTCATCTCTATATTTGATGAGTTGTCTCACAACAATTCTCATACAATATTCTCACATGCACACACACTATCTATCTATGCACACACACACACACACACACACACACACACACACACACACACACACACACCTAATTAAATTATGACACACTTACAACTATAATGTGAGTACTAAATTTGTAACATTCCCTGCGTTCGTAATAATATTAGAATATATGGCTATGTAGACATCCAATTCCTAACACCATAATGTTGAAAGTGTCAATCTTACTCGAAATTTGTGAAAATGCACAAATTAGACCAAAATTACTTAAATGCGTTGAATGGTTCAAGCTTGTTGTATACAAGTGCCAATTTAGGCTAATGTATCCCTAAATAGGGAAATGCATTTTATGTGATTATTAACTTTTCTCAAATCATTTCGAGTCAAAATGACAAAAATGCATTTTGGTGCTCTGGATTGCTCTTTTCTCTAAATTTAGAGTTACACGACACATGCATGTGTTATTTTATGTTGACAACGTCTTAAATGAGGTATTTGTCCATATGCAACTAACATCACGTTTTAATTCATCTTCAATCAAATTATGACCCAGTAATATGACATTCTAATCGGTTTGATTAATTATGTGCAACCCAATTTTTAAAGAATTCTATAAAATTTGATTAATCTCACTTAGGCAAATTAATTCAAATCAAGAGTTTAAGTAGAAAATCCATGGAAGTTATTAAATATATTTTAATTGAAAATTGATTCCTATTATTTTCATCATCAAATGAGATCATTTGTGGGGTGGCATCCATAAGCCATAAATGCAACAAATATCATGTTTAAGGCCTCCCATGCCTCTTTAATGCCCATTCTTTTAAAATATTTATGAGGGTATTTATGGATTAATTATATAAAATTAGATTAATTCATGGCCACACATCTTGATCTCAAGATGGACGTTCATGGTTGAACCTGATCAATCTCAAAAGCTATAAATAGGAGGGCCAAGACCATCATTTTAAAGCTTCATTTGTGTAAACTTATTATGCATAATTCTCTCCACAAACCATTTGTATGTGATGTTTATAATGCTTAATTTGAAATAGGATAGCTTCATTGGTAGGCATAACATTGATTTTATATCATGAGCCTAGTTTCATTGGTGGATAAGAGATGATGGAAAAGCTTTGCCTTGCATCATTGACGAAGACTTGAACACCAAATCAAGGGAAAAATCATGTTTTTGAGCCACATTTGGATGGTGGGATGCTTTTGGGAAGGTATTATGTTTGTGCTTTCTTTCAATTGCTCTTAATTGTCATTTTCAAATCCCTGTTGAAAGAGTTGGATTTGCTTGTTATGTTCTTATGTATTTTCTTGAGTTTTCATGAGTAATGCTTGATCTAACCGTCTTTCTAATCCATCTCTACATCTTGGCATGCCTGATGGGACCACACATCCATTTCAAGCAAGGATAACACTTTGACATTCTTAGAAAATCTAAAAAGTGTTTAAAAATCCTTCAAAATCAAAATTTTACCATTATTTTCCTATGTTTTTGGATTTTTTGTTGATACACAGGTCACACAATGATCGAGTCAGTTCTGTGTAACCGGCATCAGTCTTGGCTAATGGCATCAGTTCCGATGCATGTAAAAACATGGGGGAAAATCACATTTTATATCTTTATTCAAAATTAGAAGTTATCATTTTGAATTTTTAAGTCTTTACTTGAACATTTTATTCCATGATCTAGAGCTTTGTTGGAGCTTTTATTCTAACTTGGGCTAACAAGTGTTTTTTGTGAAAAATATTTTTTGCCTAAGGGTTCATAGGTGATTGATATTGGTATTTATCGATCGACATCAGATTATTTATGATCGGCATTGGTCTCGTTATAGCTGACATCGATCACTGTTGATCAACGTTGGTCTTTGTGTTTTAAAAATAGAGCAGGATCCCAAGACTTGCTTGTTTGATTGAAAATTATGCTTCAAAGCAGGGGGAAACTCTCTAACCTTTGTAGGACCTGCATGGAAAAGTGATAAATTTTGAGCATAATTCAGTCTTAAACCTTCCCTTTTGTGTTTAAAAGGAACTTAGATGTTTTTAAGTTAAGTTGTTTTGTGGAGTTTTTCAAAGTTTTTACAACTAAGGCCAAGGGGCCAAGAACTTCATCAAACACTTCACTTTGGTGCTTAAAACTAACACTCACTTAAATTGCAAAGTTTTCAAAAGTATGTTGTTTTATGTAAAATCATCTATTACTTTATTTTTTGTTCAAAATAAAGAGTGCGTGTATGCTCTATCCAAGGTGTGATAAGAATGTTGTCAAGGCTCTTCCTAAAACCTGTATGGTTTGGGTGATCTAAAAACAACCTCTAAAGTCTTTTCATTTAGTTTTATTTTATGCAATTTGGCTTGTAGAGGGGAGTTCATAGCCTCTTCACAAGTTCTTTAGGGAAGTTTTGACCCAAGATTTTATTTCCAAATATTGTTTCAACCTCACTCCATGATGTGGTATATAAATTAGGGCACGTATACTATGAGAACCAAAGGGTTGAGCGGCTAACCTCTACTTTCATAACAAAAACCCGAGTCAAGTTTGATTAACCTGGGAATTCTATTAAACAATACATGGATGGAATTGCTATGTAAAGGAATAAACCCTTGCATAATAAGTTAATCAGTATTAAATCAATTGATGTGAGTCATCTCTAGCATTAGCCACGCTTGGGACCATCTAAACGGTCAAAAATTTAAATTTTAGAAAAACCCCACTTGCTGTGGACATATTGTTGATGTAGGGTAAGTAGTCCAAAGGTCAATGTCACCATACAATCTCTTGGAAAAAGGGCATTGTAAAAACCCTACTACTTCATGTGCTTTTATTTTTGGATTAATACTTAAAATCCTCCCAAGAGTACGTATATAGACAAATTTTAACAATATGAAGCAACCTTGTCAATTTAGGGCTCAAGACGATTTACTTAGTTGTATTTGTCTTTTCCTTTACTTGGTCTTGATTTGAGTCTAAAAATTGTTTGTTAACAAAACATGTCATAACCAAACACATTTGTTATCCACCATTTCTTGAATAAGGAGGCATTATGCTAGTCAAATCCAAATCATTTTTTTTTCCTTGTTAAAATCCTCATTTTAAAACATTGTGTTGGTATTGTCTAAACAATGTTGTTATGCTACCCATTTGAGTCTAGACCATTTTCCAAAATTCTTTAAGTCCTTCACTTTTTCATTCAAATTTAGAATCTCACCTTTCTACATTCTAGGCCAAGGTGTTAATTGGTTTACCATTTACACTTGGTTTGAGTTAACTTGGATATGATTTCCCATTTGGATTAAAGGTCATTTATAGACTCATCATCATTTGATCATTGTGAACTTAGTTTATCTTGCATGTCGCTTACTCTCTAAGTTCTAGAACACATTTTATTCTACCTCATATTGCCATGTGGTGGCGTTGTGTTGTCCGTTTGGTTTTGGTTTTATACTTATGAATTATTGCATGTTTTCACATCTTGAGTTTCTTAGTTCACATTGTTACCTTCCTAATCTAAAGGACTTTATTCTAGTTTTCTAATAGTAACTCATCGAAGTTGAACTAGCTTTTATGGTATTGAGGTATCTCTCAATCTACATTTGGTGTACTAGTTTACACTTAGGTTTTTGAGTTATCATACCCTCTTCTAATTTATATGATTTCAACCCTACCAAAGGTTGAGTAATTTTGTGAACATTTATTATAATTATGTGGTACTACACCACCTCATTTTTATTAGATTCTCTTTATTACCTTGTCATTTGTTTAGAGAAAATCAAACACACCTTTTTAAACATTTGAAAAACATTTTCCAAACCTTGACAAATGTAGAGAATTTTTTTTTAGACATGACGCAAAGGTACACTTGCAGTGGGATCTCTTATGGCCTTACCTATGAGGAAGAGCACTTTTATGATGGACAAGATAATTCCATGGTCTTTGAAGACATTTACACAACTATAGGATCTGAAGATTATTACTTTGAACATCAACCCTTAGAGGAAAAAGATGAAACACTCCTAAGGTTGATTGAATTTGGTGCTAAATTGCCATCAAACTTTCCTATGGAACAATTGCATACCTTGGTTAAGGTAAAAAAACAATAATGAGAACAATCGCTTGCGCACATTACAAAAACAAACGTTGCTTCTTCTAGCAAAGGTAAGGAAGTGCTTGTAGAGTCAACACATAATGATCAAGATATTGTTACCAAGATCAAGAAGATAAGTCAATGATATGTAGACCAACTTATTGTGGACTTGATAGACTTTTTAGTTGCCACTTCAATACATAACGATGCTTCTAAGGAACAAGGGAATGTGGTTGAACCAACACAACAAAATTTAGTTGAGAACATACCTATGATGGATCAAGATGTCTCAATTGAAAATCCTAAGTCTCAAGAGGTTTTGTAACATGCTTCGCTAGACATAGAGCATACATTTTTTAATCATAAAGAACCTCTTGTCCCTTTGCACAATAAATGACCAAAACATTCAGTGCGCATTAAAGAAATTGTCCAAAATAATTTGGCTAGATCATCTCAACCAACACGTAGTTTGGTGAATGGACCATTGACTCCCTAAATTCAAAAAAAACATTTATAATTTAAGACAACTAACTTCAGGGATTGTTTATCAACCCAAAAATCAATGGTTTACTCGAGTCAAGGAGCGAACCAAAACAAAGTTGTAGACCATAGGGTGTTTATCCCTAAAAAATCCATGCAATAGGGGCACATACCACCCCAACAAAATTATATTCCACCCACCAATGCACCAAACATGTAAGAATCAAATTCCATGAAAGAGATTGTCTTGCGATTGGAGATAGGTAACAAAATCAAGAAATACAAATTTGATGAGATATATCCATATCTATTCAGTTTGAGTATTCTTCAAGTCCCTTTTCCACATCATTTTGAGGCATCTAAATTCAACAAGTACAAAGGAAAGGGTGACCCTTGTGAACACATTCAGGTGTTTTTTGTGTTATGCCAAGAGGTAGCTTACAATAGCATTCATTTGCTTCATTTGTTTCAATGAAGTGTAGTAGTACAAGCTTTATAATGGCTTCTTAAGTTACCCAAGGGATCGGTTGTGGATTGAAATGACCTATCTGAAAATTTCATCAATCAATTCTCATACAACATTGAACATGAATTGACCATTGTGTCACATCCCGATTTCACCCTATGTTTTTACTTTTAACTCTATGGATTTTAAATTGGTTATAATGATTATTATGTGGTAAGATGCTATATATTGTGCTCTATAAATTATGTCATTAATGCATATTTTAATGGAAAATTATAATAGTAGTAATGCTATATTTAATTTGTCGAAATAAAGATTTATTATAATTTTAAATTATTTAATTATTGTATTAGACAATTATTAATTTATAATATTCAACATAATAATTACGTTAATTAAAAATGAGTATAAATCATAATTAAACACTAGGATCAACATATACTTTTAAAAGACTTGTTTGGTGTTAGTCAAGTGGAATTGACTATTAATTAGTAATGCATGAAATCTTATGATGGCTTTACTTCAAAAAGGAAGTTGAGTTATTAATACTAACTGGGAAATCAAGAGTGATAAATGGAGGATTTATCTGATAATTATTGGTGGGACTCCTAGTTAATTTTTGGGAACAAAGCCTACACCCTTGGTTCAATTGGCATACAAATCAGGGGAAACCAGTATTAAGGAAATGAAAGGAGAAGGGATTTACACATGGAAGATATATGAAAAGGGAAGTGAAAGTTGTAAGAGAAAATAAGGGTTAGAAGCAAGAAGGGAAATTTTACCTGTAACGAAGGGAAAAGAGTACCAGGTAGGTATTGTAATTATTTTGGAGGAGTATTTTTTATTTTTATTTTTTGGATGATAGACTTAATATATTTACATAGTACATTTGCTTTAACTGGGAGTAATATTTGTAGAAATTGGTTAGAAATATGTTTGTAAATTATGATGAGGAAAGATAGGTATTTTAAGCAAAACAAACACTTCCCCTCTCATCACGTGATCAAGAACCACCCAAATCCTTCCCTTATTGAGACATTGTCAAAAGTTCAGTTTGATTAGCTTACCCACAAAAAAATTGTACCATGACTATTCTTTATCACAACTGAGACCAAATTTAGAAAATCATGTGAATAGATATCATTGAATTCCTTTACCAATAAATTGTCCATTTATTTTATCTTAGCTGTTTCAATTCAAAAGAAATCACATAACCAAGGGTTTCAATGAAAAGTTTTCAACCTCTATGCTTTCCCAAAATAGTAATATGTTTTATTTCCAGGATTTGGTTCAATACATCCTTGGTCGTTGGTTTTACCATCTCCATTTCCATCATGCAATTCTTGTTACACCACATCTAGGGTTCAAACTTCTCAAAGCAACCCCCTCATCCAACAGCATTAATGTTGTTGCCATATCAAGATTTGTTCTTTTATTTCCTTTAACTCAGAGCAAGACCAAGATCATCACCATTATTTTATCTCTACTATTTCAACTCAAGTGGAAAAGCCCCTCTACATTTTTAACAGACTACAAATATGCATTTATCTCCATGTATGGACATGACATATATATAATGTATATGTACTATGGTCATATTTCTTGAGTTCTTAAACTTACAATCTGCAGATTTCAATTGGCCAAGAAGCTATTCTTGGGCACTTTAAAACTATTTAGGGTATGTCGGATTCGTTTGGCTAAGATTCGAGGGTGTTGGTATAGGGACTCCCTCCTACTAAATGAAGCTTTGATGCCTATATGGAGGCTGTATGATTGTTAGATAGGATTAAAGATATGAAGGGTTGTAGGGGTTGTACGGTGTAGTGCACTGTGCCTGCAACGATTATCCTCTCCTTCAAATCTACCTCCTATTTTTGATCATGCTTTTTGGTCCAACATGGTTGATTTGTTTTGATTTTGTTTTGATGTTCAAAAGTTGTGGTAGGTGACCCACTTAGTCTTGACAAAGCTTTATTTTATCCATGCCAATCTATTGTTTATTTCTTCTAGCACTTGTCCACTTGTATATTGATTTTTACCTATCAGTTTAGGAGATATCTTAGTTTAATAATCTTCAAAACAAATAAAGTCTATCAATGCGTATATGCACACTGTAATATGACATATTATCAAGGTGAGGAATTTTTATTTTTAAGGAGGGGTAGCTAACAAGAAAGCTATTGAAATGTTAAACCTCTATTTGTGTGAATATATATATATATATATATATATATATATAGAGATTACTAGTGAAATATTAAACTTTTACTTGAGTGTATATATACAAAGATTTATTTGATTGTGCATAAATAGTTTAACAATATTTAAACAATCTCTAAAATATATATTCTTACTCTAAGAATGGGTTTCATATATATATATATATATATATATATATATATATATATATATATATATATATATATATACAGAGATTACTAGTGAAATATTAAACTTTTACTTGAGTGTATATATACAAAGATTTATTTGATTGTGCATAAATAGTTTAACAATATTTAAACAATCTCTAAAATATATATTTTTACTCTAAGAATGGGTTTCTAAGGAATATTGTATATTGATCTAACAATTTGTTAAGAATGCATTACCCTTAATAAAATCAATTAAATGGTATTGACAATATTGGATATAGGGGAATATGCAAGATTTTTGTATCTAGATCAAACCTAGATCATCTTAAATTGAGTTATATTAATGAATGAATAATAAAGGAAAAAGGAAGTATTGACTAGACATATGGATCACTCTGATAGATAATCACTAATTTTGGAGTAATAGATACTATTGATAATTGGATATTGAGTTAAAATATTGAATGTACTATATTATCATACGGAGTTATTGGCATATCACTATCTAGCCAACTAAACCTAGTATGAAGGATATAAATCGATTATGCATATATAGTTTGATTTATGTAAACATTATTATGAATTTGACTAAATATAATTACCGTAGAATGTCAAGATTATGAAATCCAAGAATAACATCATGGATACATCAATTTTCATGTTAGGCAAACCTTTTCTATCTTGCAATTATCAAAACAAAGATTGAATGATTTTAATAATGTCTATGAAACCAATCATGCCAAAGTAAATAAACACTACCAAAGATATTACCTTATGACAGCACAACTTCTTGATACGAGGTTGTCTTATCAAATCTAGTAAGATGTATTTAGCTTTAGCCTTTAATAGACCATTAAATTTGAATGAATCTTAGAATTATGAGGAAATAGTTGGGCCAGAGTCACATGAAATTATAATGCTCTTAGAGAAATTTATTGCCCTTAATGAGAGGATAGGTGAACTTAGAGATGCACTTTGGTAAATAGACCACTATTCATGGTATTGCTTTCAGAAAATGCGTGGTTCATCCTTTTGTATAGTAACCAATGAGGCATATATGTCTAATTTCATAGGATATATATGATGCATTATTTTGTAATGACTTGCCTTCAAATGATTTCACTGATTAGTGATACTCCTATATGCTCAAGTCTAATTATCATTTTACGTATATTCTTTATAAACCTTGGTAATGTCATATTGGGATAAAGATGAGGTATTATAGCGTAAGGACTATCGAGTCGTATAGTTGTAAGATCAAAATCATATTTATTCTATGGATAGATAACCCATCTATATGTAGATATTATAAGGTTGTAAAGATGGTATTATGGTTTGGAATTATATAGTGTTGTTCTTAATATATATTGGTCTAAGTGACAAACTATTTGATACCTTTTTTTGTATGTGGTTAAAGCCCATAGTTTGGCAGTATATGTGGACACAAGAATGATGGTGGACATCACTAGTCTTAGATTATACACATTTTGATGTGAGTGATATAGTTATAAAGACTATTGAGTTTTCTCTTTGTAATGAAGGAACATATTTATACCTACCTCCTTTTTGTGCTCGTGTGAGAATGCTATTGAGTAAACATTTATACCTTTAGTAGTTTTTGGTAGAACTACATCTAGCTCTGATTCTACATATGTAGGTGACACCATAGATATGTATGGTAGTTTGAGGAGTGAGCGTGGGCATAAGAAGCTAACGCTAATAGGTATTCCTTAGTGTGATATTTACTATAGCTTTGCTTAGAAAGCTAGTAAAAGCAAATAGGTCTTTTTAGCACAATACTGTTATGAAAACTTGTTGACAGGATCAAGTTTGTTGCATCTTGTAGGGATGAAAACTAATATGTGATATATTTCATGAGAAAGTTAACTATGCATATGGATAAACACTTCTAGGATACCATAGTGCATCATGAGGTGTGCCTAGAGATTATGTTATGTTCGGATTGTTATTTCAGGTATACTCAGATAATATAATCTTGACTTGATTTATTATTATGGTTGGATGTAAGATTATTGTTGGTGTTGAGTTAGATGCTCAAGCACAAAGATATATGATAATATGAGATGTCTTATAGTTTTACAGTATGAAAAGTATCCAGCTGGTAAATAATTTGTTATATCTTGACCCATACCTAAATTAATATATAAGTTATGGTTGTTAATGTTTGGGTAGAGTGATCATGAACTATGATAGTATGAGATATCATAGGATACTTCAGCTTAGATGTATATACTCAAGTGGTACATACTATAGTTGTATGTTTTGACTCTAACCTAAATTGATTATTCTAACAATTTTGTTGGTTATTACTTGAGAAATATATTCATAGCAGTTAGTAGGACAACATGTATGCGTGTGTACAATATTGATAGTATAAACAAATGATAGGTTTGATTTTTATGTACTGTATGACTTGCTTTGTTTTGTATACTTAGCTTACTTATGTGCCTAGCATGTGATTTTCTATGGAACTAGGAATGCAGATTCCTTCATCATTGCTATTATCTAGGTTTTTATGTGAGAGTGCTTGGGTAAGCACACAACCCTAGACAATAAGGTGTTATATTTGAGTGTGACATTTAGCTATGGGATTGTAGACCAGAGCTTTAGAAGCTTATTTTTGTCACAAGTAGTTTGTTCCCTATTTGGCTTAGAGTGCCAACCCCTTCAGTGGTGATGTCTCATGGAGGAGACCATCACATTTGAAAGGAGAACTACATCACACCCTAATTTCAAGGAGCGGATATATATGCTACCCAAGTTATGGTGAGGGCATCGGGTCTATATCCTTAGGCTAGGTTAGGGTAGACTTGATTGCATAACAATCTGAGGGAATGGTTAAATTAGTACCAATACTTAGTATGGGCTTTTAGATTGTGCCAATGTCCCTTGTGAGATAGTTAACTTTCTGTATCATATATTTATTCTATTGTTTGCAGTATTGGAATGTTGAAACTATTATTACTTAAAGTTGTGATTATGACTGACTAAAGTATTCTAATAACTATGTTTGAATGAGTGTTCAATATTTAGTTTTAAAAAAAAAACTACTACATTTCTAAGTACAACTAGGTGGGTTGTTACATGTGGTATCTGTAGAGTATTTTACAAGTGTTGGTATCTGCATTTTAGTTTCTTATAAGTTTCAAAAGCTTCTTTCAATAAGCTTCTCTCAGAGTCCCGTGGAGGGCACCAAGTGGCAACTATAAAAAGTTTTAATATGTTTCTCTAAATGCAGTGGAAAGTGCCACGTGTCCATTATTAAATCTCTACGGAGATCGCCAAGTGTCGACATGTACAATTTCTTTCTTTTGTTTCATTGTTGAGAAAGGACTATGGTGGGCCCTGGGTGAGTTGCTAAAGTAAGCGGAGCACACCAAGTGTCATTGTTCGTGTGAATCTAAATGAGTCCCAAATGTTTCTATAGTGTTTCTAAAGCTCAATAGAGGCCGCCATGTGTAATCTTCCGTAGGACTCTCAAAATGTATCTAAAGCTTCTATAGACAAGCAAAAGCTGCCACGTGTCACTTGTTAAGACTAGCAGATGCTGCCAAGTGTCCTCACCTGTTTCACAGTGGAAAATGCCACGTGTATCTGTTTCAGCCAATGAATTTGCAGGAAGCTAACCATTTCAGATCTGAAAGATATCTTTTGTTAGACACTTCTAGTTAAGTTTTAATTCAGTTAGACCATTGGGATTTGATCATGCGGGCAATCTTGAGCCAATCCTATGCTACAAATATGGGTTCAAATCGCAGGTTCAAGATGGGGGGAAGAAAAAGAGGAAAGGGAGATAATTTTTTACATATATATTGTTATCAGAGATTTACAAGAAGTTTTTGAGACTTTCTTGCTGTGGCCAGTAATATCATTTGCCTTTATTCTATTTTCTTAATTCAGAAAGTTTGTGTAACTATGCATGTATCAGTGCCTTTTATGTGACTAGAAAATTAATAAGAAGACTGAGTTCTATTACTTTGCTGATATTTCTTGTGTTATTGCAAAATCGTCTAAGTTGTGAGCCTTTGATTCTATTTGTTTTCATCTTTTACATTGATCATGCATTGTTTGCTCTTTAATGTAATTGAATCCTAAAGATAGCTTCACTGTGCTTAGTATTAAGGAATGAATCATATTCAGGCGCATCGCCATAGTTAAATTTTCTTTCATTGCATTGGTGATTTCGTTTAATTTTTATCCCTTTTTCTCACAATACATTTGAGATAAAGAAGAGCCAACTTCTTTTAAATCTAGAGGTCGTTTCAGATCGCAAGTCCCACATTCTTGAAACTTTCCATGTTGGTGTTGGAAATAGTGCAATTTTAAGCATCAATAGTTTTTGGCATGCCCAATGGGACAATCTCTTAAAGTTTCTTTCAAGACTGTATGAACCAGAGAGCTACAAGGAGTCAGAGATGTGGACCAATAACAAGAGCTCAATCTGTTGTGAACCCAGGTATTCTTTTACCACCATTGATAACTAATTCAAGAAGAAGGGTCAATCAATTTAACGCAACACCAAGAGCAAACATGGGAGCACCTATAGCCCTAAGGAATTATGCAAATTAGAACACTAGCAGTGCTTTGATTCTCCCAGTACCACCAGCCACATGGGATCCTATTTCAGTAAATGCCCTAAAAGCTCTACCCAAATTCAGTGGGAAAGATTTCAAAACACCTGAAGAACATCTATAGGATGTGTCTGATGTCTGTGTAATACATGTGATCGCACAACAAAATGTGGCTATAAGATTGTCAGTAGCTTCTTTTAAGGGGAAGGCTCTGGACTGGTACAAATCTTTAACCCCAAATACAATATCTACATGGGATCAGCGTGGAGATGTTTTCTTTGCAAGATTTGAAGAAAAGGGTGATAAATCTTCTTTGTTGCAACAATTGATTACTATCAAAAGGGCACCACAAGAAGCAATGACTGATTTCAATTCAAGATTTCAAAAGACTTGGGAAAGAAATCCTGCTACAACAAGACCATTACCAGGTATGGCTATAGTATTTTATCTTAAAGCCTTAAATTTAGATATATTAGTAATGATTCAGTCATTTGGAGGTTAGACTCTGCTAGAAGCCTATGACTATGCAGTCAGAGCTGAAAATAACTTAATAGATGCTGGAAAGTTGCCCCCAAAGCCTCCCATGCCCATGTTTCCAAAGATTACCTTACCTTTGCCTCAAGAAGCCCCTAATCCCGTAGCCCTACCTATGTCTATGTATACATTTCCTTAATAACCTACTAAAGTAGTTGTCCCTGTCTAGTCATCTGAGATGGATGATGTCAAGAACATCTTAAGGACATTTTCTAATGAGATAATTAACTTAAAAAGATAGCAGAATCCTTATTCTAGACCCCAATATCAAGGCTACCAAGGAAATAGGCCTCCATCATAGCCAAATCAGTATCAGGGTCCTCAAAGGCAAACTAACCCTTAGCCATCGAACCAATTAGTCCTAGTCCCTACACCCTCACAGACTGTTCCCCTTAATCCAAATAGGGAGATTGTTCTAGGGCAAAATAATTATCTAGATGGCACCAATGCCTAGTGTTTCCCTTGTAATAATGCTCTTATGCCCAAAGATTGTCCCAGGGGTTATCTACAACAAAAAATAGCAGAGCAAAGAAGAATGGATGGACAATTTGCAAATACTTTTGACACTCAACCCTACCAATCCCCTGATATGCAAAATTCAGTCTTGGTGGCTCAGATGCAAGGGATGTCCTTACAATAAGAAGAAGAAATATCCCCTGAGCATGCTTTATTTTCATGGGCTGAAGATGAAGAGTTAGTATTCTTAAATGAAGCTTCTACTTCCAAGAAGCCATTAGTACAATTAGATTACTACACCAGAGCCAAGAGAAGGATGATGGAACGGCCTGAAGTTGCAAATAATGAAATTATGGGGATTCCTCCATTTCAAGGTCATCAAAACATAGCTGTTAGACAAGAAATACCTCAACCAGTGCAGAACCATGTAATTTCTAGACAAGTTCAAGAAAAAGCAAGGTACCCTTATTATCCAAGTACCCAAACACTAGGAGCGATGAATGTAGTGGATCAGCTGAAGAGGACCCCAACACATGTGTCAATATGGGACATGTTAGCTATTCCTGAGCAAAAGACACTATTGCAAGAAGCTAAGCAGGGCTAAATAGTGCCTAAACATATTGGTACCAAAGGAGGACCTGCTGATAAGGAAAAGCTCAAAGACACGATTCCTCTGTAGACAATAACCCTTTTGAACAATGCACCAGAGGTAAACAAATCCAAACTAGATCCCTTCTATTTGACTTTGATAGTTGGAAAAAAACTGTTACATAATGCAATGATAGACTTAGGGGCCAGTACTACAGTAATGTCTAAACAAATAGTAGATGCTTTAAAAATAAAGAATGAGCCACTTACTAGAGGAGTTATGTAGCTGGATGGGAAATCGGTACAAACAATAAGAAAAATTAAACAACTCCTATTGAAATTGTATACTTGCCCTAATATAATTGTCAATCAAGATCTGGTAGTCATAAATATACCCCCTATATTTGGCCTATGTTTATCCAGAGATTTCACAGCCAAAATAAGAGGTTATATGTCACTTGATTGGTCTCACCTCATCCTAAGAACCAAATATGGTACAAAAATAAAAATACTATCTAAGTCACTATCTAAGGATCACATCACCAATGAACCAACCCCAAAATTAGAGGTAGCTCATGCTATGCTGAATAAGGAAGAAAGGGCTTTTGTTGAAGAGTTAGGTGACTAGACTGAACATGACTAAGAGAAGGAAAATAACCGGTTATTAACTATGATGCAAAGTGACACATATGAAAATTATGACTCTACTTGTCTGGGCACTTATGTCATGTTTGATGAAGACCATGAAATCCTAAATGTTTTAAGGGAAGAAACGCCAAAGACTCGAGAATCTGAAAAGGACTCAGAAATCTAGACCTTAAATTTTGATGGGGCTAGAAGTAAAAATGGTGCTAGAGCAGGAATTTGTCTTATTGCTCCAAATGGTGAGAAATTTTTAAGAGCTATCCATTTCTAATTTGCTTGTACTAATAATGATGCTGAATATGAATCTTTAGTACATGGGCTCATGTTAGCCAAGAAAAAGGAAGTAAAGAATCTAATAGTAAAAGGAAATTCAAAACTAGTGGTGAAACAAATCAAAGAAAAGGCAATAGCCAAAAATGTAAGGATGAGATCCTATAGACATAGAATTTTGGACTTAATAGATAATTTTAAAGCTTTCAATATTGAAGTAGTTCCTAGAACCCAAAATTTTTAAGTAGATAGGATGACATAGATTGGCTCACATTTTGACCCAACAACTGATCTATTAGTCAACAATGAGTCAGTCAGAGTTATAGTAAGGCCAATTATCCTAGACAATGATGAAAATTGGCAAGTCTTTAAAAATGATTTTCAGATACTCTCATTTTTGCAACAGTCAGAGGAATTTGCTGATCAATTGCAACCCAAAATTGAAGAAGCATATGGAGACCAAATTATTCAATTAAAGACCAATAAGCTTCCCAAAGGTTTGATTACATTAGAAAACCTATTTGATCCAGAAGATGTAAGCCTAGAGAAGAAAAGGTTTCAAACAAATAAAATAGATTATTCTGAGATACAAGTGAGTGAAAGGAGAAAACTAAAGATTGGAAATTCCACAACCCAAGAGGAAAGGGAAAGACTAATTGACTTGTGTGAAAGATATGATAGAGTAATAGCATGGACCTATGAAGACATTCATGGCTATAACAGAGACATCATTCAGCACACCATAGAACTGACTGAAGGATCTAAGCAAGTTAGATAGAAGTAGAGGCTAGTGAATCCAAGGATTGAACCTCTAATGGTGGATGAGTTGCAGAAACTCTTAGAATCTAAAATAACTTTTCTAATCAAACACTCAACTTGGGTATCCAATCTAGTACCAGTCAGAAAAAAATGGTGACATAAGGCTCTGTGTAGATTTCAGAGATCTAAATAGAGCATCTCTGAAAGATCACTATCCCCTGCCCTCTATGGAACAAATTTTATAGACTGTGGCTAGATCAGAGAGATTTTTCTTGCTAGATGGTTTCTCTGGATACAATCAGATTTGGTTGGCTGATGAAGACCAACACAAGACTACATTTAGTACCAAATGGGGAATGTTTGCATATGCCAAGATGCCATTTGGCCTATCAAATACTGGAGCCACTTTTCAAAGAGCAATGGATGTATCATTTGGAGAACTCATAAATAAAATCATTTTGATTTATCTTGATGATCTCACTATTTTTTCGAAGAATGCTGTTGATCATTATGATCATCTGGAATCTATTTTTAAGAAATGTCAAGAGTTTAGAATATCCCTGAATCCCAAGAAGTGTATCTTTGCAGTACCTCAAAACAAACTACTGGGACATATAGTATCCAAATAAGGAGTCTCTATAGATCCAGAGAGAGTCACAACCATAATGAACTTGTCCCTACCAGTAAATAAGAAGGCATTTCAATCCTTTTTGGAAAAGATTAATTTTGTCAGTCGGTTCATATCAGAGTTTATAGGCCTAATGAGACTAGTGACACTCTTGTTGAAGAAAGACTTGGTGTTCAAGTGGACTACAAAAGGAAGACAAGCTTTTGAGGAGGTCAAGAAAGCAATTTCAATAGCCCCAATACTTAGTAACTCAGACTTCTCTAAGTCTTTTATAATGTATGTGTATAGAGGAGAGTTCAATGTTGCTGCTGTCTTAACACAAAAATATGATCAACAAGAGGGAGAACACCCAATAGCCTTTTTCTCAATGACTCTTAGGGAGTATGATGCCAGATACAACTTTGTGGAGAAACAGGCATATGCTATGGTAAAAGTCCTCAAGAAATTTAGGCATATGGTATTAGGAAATAAGATTCTAATACTTATGGCTCATCTTAGTGTCAGAGAATACATTATGGAAGGTGAAATTACTAAAAAAAGATTAAACTAGATAACAAATATCCTTGAGTATGATGTAGAGGCCAGACCCACTAAGCTAGTCAGAGGTAGGGGGTTGTGCCAATACATGGCTCAAGATATGGAAAAGATGATAACTGAAGAAATAGAAAAGGAAAATGTATTGAGGATACAAGAAATTGATCAGAACTCCTAGGTCACAAACAAAATCCATTTTATGAAACATGGGATTTTCTCAAAAGAGCTCTCTCAAGACAAGAGGAGATACTATATGCAGCAAGGGTCCATTTTGTTTTAATTGACCAAGCTCTTTTTAGAAGAAATACTTTTAAGATGCATAGAGAAAGATGAGGCTCAAAAATACTACATGAAATGCACCATGGAGTCTTAGGTGGACATTTTTCTACAAGAACCACAGCTATAAAGATAAGTTAGGTAGGTTATTTCTGGCCCACTTTATTTACAGACTATTATCAATTGGTCAAAAAGTACCAATCTTGTTAGTATTATGTGGGGAAGAGAAGGAATGCAACAATGCCCCTTAGTCCTGTAATTGTTGATGAACCCTTTGCTCAATGGGGTCTCGAATTCATTGGAATGATCAATCCAATGTTGAGTATAGGACACAAATAGATTCTAACTACCACAGACTATTTAACCAGATGGAGTGAGGCAGTGCCACTCAAATAAGCAACAGGAAAGGTGATCCTAGACTTTCTGGGTGATATCACTACTCGCTTTGGGCCTCCTCATACCATAATTTTAGATAATGCTAAGGCATTTTTAGGGGCAAAAATATTTGACTTTGCACTAAAGTATGGAATCTATCTAAAAACTTTCTCAAATTATTACCCTCAGGGTAATGGTTTGGCAGAATTAACCAACAAGAATTTGATTAGACTTATTAAGGGAATAGGGGCTGATCATCACAAAGAGTGGCATAAAGTGCTTAATATAGCACTGTGGGCTAATAAAATTATGCCTAAACAAGTGACAAAGATGTCCCCATATGAATTGGTCTATGGTAAGCCTGTTGTAATGCCCCTGAGCTTGGAGATTCTTGCTCTCTAGTTATTAAAATAGATTGAAATTGAGGAGAATGGGCCCATGCAGGTCAGACTTGCTGAGCTCCTGGATGTTCAAGAAAAGAGGGATACAACACATGAATCATTAATGAAACATCAAAAAATAATCAAATATTGTTTTGATAAGAAGACTTCAAACCCCCTTTTCGAAGTAGGTTCAGTTGTTTTGGAATGGGATGCAAGAGCTGCCAAGTCGGGTCGACACAATAAATTTGATTCATTGTGGACTGGCCCCTATAAGATTCGTACATGTAAATATCAAAATTCATTTGAGCTTGAAATGATGGAGGGCAAACCCGAAGATATTCTTGTGAATGGGATCTACCTGAAACATTTCATTTAAGCAGTATCTCCATGTATTATAATTAGATAGTTTCCTTTTCTTTGTTGCTCAGTTTTCCCTTTTTTTTCCCGCTCTTTCTTTTAATAAGTGTTTTATGAACATGTGGCCATGACTCAAAGTCTTTTCAATTTTTTTGAAACTCTTTTATTCACTAAATCTCTCTCAAATTCCCAAAATTCCCCAAGGTACCTTTATGCAGCCATTTTTATGACGTGTCTGACACGCTATCTCACGCAGGTTTAATAAAATTTACTAACGGTTTTTCAGTTGTAATACCATTTATGAGACTTGATTTGTCATTAAATACCCTAATAACAAGAGTTAAGGCTTAACTATGTCTCGTCCATTCCTATGTCTAGTAGGAAAATCCCTGTGACCTGCATTTCAATTCATAGCAAAACCTGCTTAGTAAAAGTGCCTTCCCTTTTGCAAATCTTCCATACTTGTTACATAAGCTCACTAATTCCCAGGTTAGACATAGATATGAAAGAGGCACAGTCTTCACAATAGGGGTTTTGGATTTATGAATCCATTGATAAGCTTCTCACCAGCAAATCATATGCTTTGGCCCCTACACAACCGTTAAGGACCTATCCAAGGACTAGAGTCCCTGAAGTTGGTTATGCGATCAACCCAACAAAGGTGAAGGATTTTGCAGACAAAATCACGGACCCAACCCTTCAAAAGTCTAGCAAAGCTCTGTGAGAAGGGGCACACCAAAGATGTATCCAGAAGGCCAAGGCTAGACAATCTGAAACATTTGGGATGAGGATATGGACTTCTCAATTGGCATAATTCATTATCCCAAGTGTACATCCGTGCCTTGACTTAGTTGAAATGTGCATAGAATTATTTCATGCACCTTTGAACACCATACAACAAGGTCAATTCATGGTGCAAATTACACTGAAGGCCATTAGGGACATGTTAGCCCTATATCATGAGAAAATAGCCACATTTCCCACCATTGCCAAAATGTAGAAAACATGGGCAAACATTAATAATCAATTGAGGTTTCTCAGATCAAAATTGCAATTAGGGGACGATGATACTATTGTGCTAGTGCTGCCAATAGGAAGGGCACAATTTGCATAGGCCAGTCAAGAGGCACTATCCATGATGGCATTTATTTTTGGAATGGAGGACATAACTGTCTATGATTGGCAAATGGCCATTCTCTTTAGATTAAAAACTGTAGACAAGTCTCAAGAGTATCGATTGGACTTTTTAGAGTAGATTGCCTATTCAATGGTTGACCAACTCACTCACTTTAAATCTAAAGAGGTTTTCAAGTATTCTTCTTATCTGTTTCACCTCATATTATATCAAAACTCTAGCATCTTTTCACAATATATGCATCTGAATATGTATGACCCAAGTTTCGATCATAATAAGACCATTCCTGTGTCCGCATGGACACATATCTTATCCAAAATGTCTGACTCATATGAATTTTGGAAACTTTTTGTTGCCCCTGCCTTTTGTCACCTAAGCCCAGAGCCTATTGAAAATATATTAACTCCAAGTGTCAGAGGCCTCATGACAAATTGCACTATTTCCTGTGACTACTTTTTTAGATCTCATCATACCATCATTAGGGTCCATGGTTTTAATGGAGAACCAGTGTTGCTACCCAAGATTTTGACTCCTAGGTTAGCATTCTTAGAGGTCACCTGGCAAGTGTCTATGGTTGATAATGACTATGGCACTGGGAAGAAGAAAAAGAAAATGTATGATATTCCATGGGTAAAGAAAAACATGGCCCCAGAGGTCAGAGATGCTGAGCACTTGTTGTTGAGGAAGCTAGCTATTCTGCACTTCTTTTTGATTGAAGATAAATGGAGATATGACCCAAGTAGTTTCATAACCCTATGGGTCAAGACTAACAAGGTCGGCGTTAAAATTGTGCATGAGGGCCATCCCTTTTGGGAAGACAGAAGAAACCCTAAGGAAGATATTCCTGATTTGTATGTAAAATTGACAGATTTGCCCTTTCAGGGGGCCAGGCCATGGGAGAATTTTTATGTTAAGGAAAAGGTTTTTGACCCTAAAATTAGAATGACTTCTGGTTTAAAAAGGGTGTTGAAGAACAAAGGATGGAAACCCGATAAAATATAAGCCTATTGGAAATATAGGCAAGAGATTTGTGAGACAACTCACTTTTTTGGTAATGTAAACTCAAATGAGAAATGGAAGGAAATCTGGGATGAATGGCATTCGTCTCCTATCTCTAGCCCTGATACAAGCAAACTAAAGACACAGGGTGGAGCGTTAGAGGGGGAAGCAGAATCCACTCATACAGTGTAGGCCCCACGACAAACCTCATCTACAGTCACTATAGCTGTCTGGCCCCAATCTCTCAGTGCCATAGAAAAACAAAAGAATGTGGTATCCTCACCACTCAGAACTTCTCCATCAGTGTCAACCTTTGGGGTTCCCAATTTTGTGCAATCACCACTAACAACAGTGAAAAATGTTGAAGAGAAGGAATCACAGCAAGAAGAAGAAAGGACAGTGAAACATAAGAAGCTAAAACTTTAGCCTAATTCAGATGAGGAGGTAGATCCCTCACAACATCAATCACTGAGTACATCTATTGCTCCTTAGGTACATGTTATTTCTCCTTCTTCTTCTCAGTCTTTTTTTTCTTCTAGAGGGGTGGCAATCCCAACTGGCCAAATTTTATCACCTGCCACCTCTGTTGTGCCAATTTCTCAATTTGCCCCACCTATTACTACTCAGGCCATGTCATCACAGGCCACATCATTGCCTCCCTTTTCTCCCTCTGTCCCAAAGAAAATACCTCCCCAGATTCCTCTTAGCCAACATTTGGCTATTCCCTATGGATTGCTATAGGGTTATCCTTTTGCGAGCGGGTATATTGCCTCTCCCTTTACCTTCCAAGCTCAAGAAAACACTGCTAAGAAGGCTAGGGAAGCCCAGATGGATTAAAAAAGGAAGAAAGATAATAAAGCTTTGGTTGCACCACACATGAGGTCACTATTTGACCCAATCCAGCAATAGCTAAGTGTGACTCATTTGTCACGTAATGTAGTCAGGCCAAACGAGCAGATGCAACCTCAAGATTATATAATGAGTGTAGTGGCTATGGATATGTCACTTTTTAGACCACAAAACAGGGTTGAGCTGCTGAATAAAACCACTTCTACTATAGCTACTGATTATTTGAAAGTATCAAAGAAGCTACAGAAGATGGATGCTGATCTGGCTCAAGAGAAAGCAAATGGTAGCAATCTAGCTATAGAAATCAAAACAAAGAATGATGAAATAGAGTCTCAACAAACAGTTTCAAGATACTATTTATTATCAGATTCACCAGGCTATTCAAGCCCTAAATGCTTCTTTGAAAGAAGAGCTAACACAAGAGAAAACTACAGTGACAACCCTAAGGCAGGAAAAGGCAACACTACAAAAAAAATGTCAAAAAAACCTACAATAGGTCACTCAGTTCTAGCAGAAGTTGCTGAATGAGCAAAACAATACCGCCACCATATAGGCCCAACTTCAAGCTGAGCAACAAATAACAAAACAATTGACACTTGAGTTGGCTAATAGGCCAAAAAATGCAGGAGTTCTGAACTTGGTCAAGGAGCTATATGTATCAGTATGGAAAAGAATCTCTAAGGAGATTACTTAGCTCAAACCCTCTCTAACTTTCCTGCTAAATGCATAGAAATTGTGCAAAAAGGTGGAGACTTCAATTTAGGCCACTTTGTCCACTCTCTTTGAGAGTGTCTGATTCTCAAATGTTGCTGAAAAATCTATATGACAGAACTGATGAAACGTTATCAGCAGCAGGGATTAGTGACATAATGATTGCTGTAAAAAGGGTGAACAAAATTCTTAGTTGTAACTCTGTAGCAATTTATTGCAAAGAGCTCCTAGATGTGGTAAAAGAGGGAGTAAAAGAAATGAAAAATCATATTGAAGATCTAGTGCAATTGGGTCTCCCCTCCCCTTTTCCTGATAGCAACACTGTGTTAATGGTTGATGAGATTAAGGCTTTGTTGTTAGCCAGACAAAATGATCAGTTAATTTTCCAGGGTTGAATAGATGATTCATTAGTGCCAGAAGTGGATGTTGTCTTGATCCCCATGGCTCAGCTTGATTTCCAATTGAAGACTAAAGTTCATGTTTTGTAGAGTTTTTTGCACAAAGACATCATCAACATTGATTTAGCCTCCCAGGATTTGCAAAATAAATAGGGACTATCTGATGCTGAATGGTTTGTTTATCAGATGGCCTTATAGAATTTGTGATTTTTGCCACATTTTTAATATATTCTTTGGATTCTTTTTTGAGCAGGCTCAAAAGTCCTCAGGGTCACTAAGAACTATAGAGTAAAATACTCTACATTTTGTTTTGAGTTTTAGTTGTGTGCTCCAATTTTGTCCCTACACATTTCAGTTTTGGCAGTGAAGGTTTTGACACAGAGCATGGGTGTAGGTTTTCATTTTACCTAAGTTTTGTCTAAGTCTCAGAGTCATGTGGAACATGCCAAGTGTCATCAACTGAGACACATTATAATTTCTCTAAGTAAAGCAGATGGAGCCACATGTCCTGTTATATACCCGCGAAGCTCGACAAGTGTTGCGATCCACATTTTAGTTTATTATAAGTTTCAAAAGCTTCTTTTAATAAGCTTCTCTCAGATTCCCATTGAGGGCACCAAGTGACAACTGTGAAAGGTTTTAATATGTTTCTCTAATGCAGTGGAAAGTGCCACATGTCCCTTGTTAAAGCTCTATGGAGACCGCCAAGTGTCGACATCCGTAGTTTCTTGCTTTTGTTTCATTGTTGAGAAAGGACTGTGGTGAGCCCCGGGTGAGTTGCTAAAGTAAGCAGAGTACGCCAAGTGTCATCATCCGTGTGAATCTAAATGAGTCCCAAATGTTTCTATAGTGTTTGTAAAGCTCAGCGGAAGCTGTCATGTGTCATCTTCTACAGGACTCTCAAAAGGTATCTAAAGCTTCTATAGACAAGTGGAAGTTGCCACATGTCACTTGTTAAGACTAGCAGATGCTACCAAGTGTCCTCTCCTATTTCATAGTGGGAAATGCCACATGTATCTGTTTCAACCAACAAACTTGCAGGAAGCTAACCATTTCAGATCTGAAAGATATCTTCTGTTAGACACTTCCAGTTAAGTTTTAATTTAGTTAGACCTTTGGGATTTGATCGTGCAGGCAATATTGAGCTAGTCCTATACTATAAATATGGGTTCAAATTGCAGGTTCAAACAGGGGGAAGAAAAAGAGGAAAGGGAGAGAGGTTTTTGTATATAGATTGTTATCAAAGATTTAAAAGAAGTTTTTGAGACTTTCTTGATGTGGCTAGTAATATCATTTGCCTTTGTTCTATTTTCTTAATTCAGAAAGTTTGTATAACTGTGCATGTATCAGTGCCTTTTATGTGACTGAAAAATTAATAAGAAGACTGAGTTCTATGCCTTTGTTTATATTTTTTGTGTTATAGCAAAATCGTCTAAGTTGTGAGCCTTTGATTCTATTTGTTTTCATCTTTTACATTGATCATGCATTGTTTGCTCTTTAATGTAATTGAATCCTAAAGATAGCTTCACTATGCTTAGTACTAAGGAACGAATCATACTCAGGCGCATCGCCATAGTTAAATTTTATTTCATTGCATTGGTGATTCCATTTAATTTTGTCCCTTTTTCCCATAATACATTTGAGATAAAGAAGAGCCAACTTCTTTAAAATCTGGAGGTCGTTTTAGGTCGCAAGTCCCACATTCCTAAAACTTCCCATGTTGGTGTTGGAAACAATGCAATTTTAAGCATCAACAATATCTAAGCTTAAGATCGAACTCTAGGACCTAATGAGTCCATTAACATTCTCATGTCTTTCTGTGAACTTAGTGACATGAAGTATTACACTAGTATTTTGGATTAATAACACTTCAGTGCAGAACCATGTCACACCATGATTGGATTTTTGTGACTTGATATATCTTATGATTAAGTATTTTATTTCTCTTTTAGTTATGGAGATGGATTATGATACTATACTTACAGATCTGGTGAGTAGGTATTGTTTTGATAAAATTGAGTTGCAGTGTTTTCTTTTACTGATGAGGATATGTAGAAAGTTTTGTTTTGAGATGTTATCTCTCTACTTTCTACTTGTAACTTTATAGAGTTACTATTTTATCAAAAATGTATACTTGACCATGAGGAGTGGTTAAAAATGGATTTATTTTAATTATAATTAGTATGTTATTATCTACCTTTATTAGACTAATATTATTCTCTTTTTAAACCATGTTGTTTTAAAGAGTAGTATGTGTACCTCTTTGCCGGAAGCAAGTAATGTATTAGATGTACAAAACATCTTGGTAAGGGTAGAGATTAAATTTTAAACTTGTTGTGTGCTAGTCATGCAAGCAAGAGACATGGTCTCACTTATAAGGTTGAAGGGAAATATAATCCTTTTCCTAAGTATGTTATGCTAATTATGAGATTATTTATATAATAGGTTAAGTTATGAAATTTGATACTAGTTATGTTTAGCTAGTAGCAACTTAATAAAATCTCAGAATGATTGTATGATTTTCTTATAGCAAGTAATTTATTTGATGTACAAAACATCTTGGTAAGGGTAGAGATTAAATTTTAAACTTATTGTGTGCTAGTCATGCAAGAAAGAGACATGGTCTCACTTATAATGTTGAAGGGAAATATAATCATTTTCCTAAGTATGTTATGCTAATTATGATATTATTTATTTAATAGGTTAAGTTATGAAATTTGATACTAGTTATGTTTATCTAGTAGCAACTTAATAAAATCTCAGAATGATTGTATGATTTTCTTATATGTATGTTAGTACATATGAAAATCTTATAGCATATAGTAATGATTTTTATGATCTGTTAGTATAGATTTATGTTTCTTTGAGCCTTGTGCACATTTTTATTTGAGATTATCAAGTCATAGAGACCCGAGGAAAGAGGGGTGAATTGGGAATGTGAGTTCTAAGTGATAGGACAATATCCTACTTAGCCTCACATTAACTCAAATTATTGGTACCAATTTGGATTCAATAGATGGACTTGTTGAATCTAGGATTTGACAGGCATAATTTGTCAAATTCAATCATATGGCCATACATATCTATACTAGATGGGTGTTCCATGTGGATGATTATTCCATGATTGTATATGTTTTTACCAGTTTCTAATCATCATCATACTTGTCTGGAGCTCTAATTGTGTTAGGACAATATTGATATGTTATACCTATGCAAGGCTATGTGAAGTAGGGATAGTATTAACATATACACATTATTCTTGCTAGGTACCCTTAATACTTTTCTCCGGTTTGAGAAATACACTCTCTAGGTTGGAGAGATGTGTGGAGGGACTAGAAAGATTTGTGGAACTCTTTTTGGTCAGTTGTTTTGATGATCTCATGTGTATTTTGAAAGTCAATAAGACTTTTTCCAAGTTGTTGGACCCTGGGGTGGTCATGTTAAATCAATTAGCATAAGTGACATTCACAAAACTTAATTGCATAATAAAAAATGTCACCGAGTAGGGTCTTATGGGACCGATACTCTATGAATAATATTAATTGAGTGCACTAGTATGAGTTTTTAGGGTAAAGTTTGTAGTTATTTACATGCTATGATAATAAATACAATGTTCATATGTTGATAAAATCTTTTGATAATTTGAAACTATTGTTTGAATGAGTGTCATCAGGATGATGACCAATTTTAGGGGGGGAAGATGTCACATCCTAATTTCACCCTATGTTTTTACTTTTAACTGAGTGGATTTGAAATTAGTTATAATGATTATTATGTTGTGAGATGCTTTATATTGTACTCTATAAATTATGTCATTAATGCATCTTTTAATGGGAAATTATAATAATAGTAATGGTATATTTAATTTGTCAAAATAAAGATTTATTATAATTTTAAATTGTTTAATTATTGTAATAGACAATTATTAATTTATGATATTCAACATAATAATTATATTAATTAAAAATGAGTATAAATTCTAATTAAACACTAGGATCAACATATACTTTTAAAATACTTATCTGGTGTTAGTCAAGTAGAATTGACTATTAATTAGTAATGCATGAAATCTTACAATGACTTTACTTGGAAAAGGAAGTTGAGTTATTCATACTAACTGGAAAATCAAGAGTGCTAAATGAAGAATTTATTTGATAATTACTAGTGGGACTCCTAGTTAATTTTTGGGAACAAAGCTTACACCCTTGGTTCAAGTGGCATGTAAATCAGGAGAAACCAATATTAAGGAAAGGAAAGGAAAAGGCATTTACACACAGAAGATATATGAAAAGGGAAGCAAAAGTGGGAAGAGAAAAGAAGGGTTGGAAGCAAGAAGAGAAATTTTACCGACAACAAAGGAAAAGTTGACCAAGTGGGTATTGTAATTATTTTAAAAGAGTATTTTATATTGAAAGAATTTTGGATGATAGACTTAATATATTTATATAGTACATTTGATTTAACTGTGAGTAATATATGTATAAACTAGTTGGAAATATGTTTGTAAATTATGATGAGGAAAGATAGGTATTTTAAGCAAAACAAGCACTTCCCCTATCATCACGTGATCAAGAACCACCCAGATCCTTCCCTTATTGAGACATTGCTGAAAGTGCAGTTTGATTAGGTTACCCAAAAAAAATTATATCATGACTATTCTTTATCACAACTGAGACCAAATTTAGCAAATTGTGTGAATAGATATCATTTAATTCTTTTACCAAGAATTTGTTCATTTCTTTTATCTTAGTTGTTTCAATTCAAACGAAACTGTGTTTCACTCTAATCAAGGATTTCAACAATTTTTTTCAGCCTCTGTGCTTTCCCAGGACTGCAATATGTTTTATTTCTAGGATTTGGGTCAATACATCCTTGGCCTTTGGTTTTACCATCTCCATTTCCATAATGTAATGCTTGTTACACCACGTCTAGGGTTCAAAATTCTCGAAGCAACCGTTTCATCCAACAACATTAATGTTGTTACCATATCAAGTTCTGTTCTTTTCTTTCATTTAACTCAGTCCAAGAGCAAGATCGTCACCATTATTTTATCTTTACTATTTCAACTCAAGCGGAATTGCATTCCATTCTAGTCAAGGATTTCAATGGACCCAAAAAGCCCCTCTACATTTTCAATAGACTACAGATATGCATTTATTTCCATGTCTGGAAAGGACATATATATAATGTATATGTACTGTGGTTGAGTTTCTTGAGTTCTTGAACTTACGGTCTGTAGATTTCAATTAGCCAAGAAGCCATTCTTGGGCACTTTAAAACTATTTAGGGTATGTCAGATTTGCTTCACTAAGATTTGGGGGTGTTGGTCAAGGGATTCCCTCCTACCAAATGAAGCTCTAATGCCTATATGGAGGCCATATGATTGTTGGATAGGGTGAAAAATATGAAGGTTTATAGAGGCTATACGGTGTAGTGTGTTGTGCCTACAACAATTATCCTTGCCTTCAAATAGACCTCTTTTTAATCATGCTTTTCGGTCCAACATGGTTGAGTTATTTTGATTTTGTTTTTGCGTTCAAAAGTTGCGGTAGGCAAGCCACTTAGTCTTGATAAAGCTTTATTTTTTCCATGCCAAGCTATTTTTCATTTCTTATAGCACTTGTCCACTTGTATATTGATTTGGACCTATCCGTTTAGGAGATAACTTAGTTTAATAATCTTCAAAACAAATAAAGTCTATCAATGGGTACATGCACATTGTAATATGATATATTATCAAGGTGAGGAATTTCAAATTTTAAGGAGGGGTAGCTAACAAGAAAGCTATTGAAATGTTAAAAATCTATTTGTGTGAAAATATATATGTACAGAGATTACTAGTGAAATATTAAACTTTTACTTGAGTGTATATATACAAAGATTTATTTGATTGTTCATAAATAGTTTAACAATATTTAAACAATCTCTAAAATATATATTTTTACTCTAAGAATGGGTTTCTAAGGAATATTGTATATTGATATAAAAATTTGTTAAGAATGCATTACCCTTAATAAAATCAATTAAACGGTATTGACAATATTAGATATAGGGGAATATGCGAGATTTTTGTATCTATATCAAACCTAGATCATCTTAAAATGAGTTATATTAATGAATGAATAACAAAGGAAAAAGGAAGTATTGACTAAACACATGGATTACTCTTATAGATAATCACAAAGTTTGGAGTAATAGATACTATTGATAATTGGATATTGAGTTAAAATAATGAATGTACCATCTTATTATACAGAGTTACTAGCATATCATTATCTAACCAGCTAAACCTAGTATGAAGGATATAAATGGATTATGCATGTATAGTTTGATTTATGTAAAACATTATTATGAGTTTGACTAAATATAATTACCATGGAATGTCAAGATTATGAAATCAAAGAATAACATCATGGATACATCAATTTTCATGTTAGGCAAACCTTTTCTATTGTGCGATTATCAAAACAAAGATTGAATGATTTTAATAATGTCCATGAAACCAAGCATGTCAAAGTAAATAAACACTACTAAAGATATTACGTTATAACACAACTTCTTGATACGAGGTTGTCCTATCAAATTTAGTAAGATGTATTTAGCTTTAGCCTTTAATAGACCATTAAATTTGAATGACTCTTGGAATTATGAGGAAATAGTTTGGGCTAGAGTCATGCGAAATTATAATACTCTTATAGAAAATTAATGCCCTTAATGAGAGGATATGTGAACTTAGAGATGCACTTAAGTAAATAGAGCACTGTTCATGGTATTGCTTTCAAAAAAAGTGTGGTTCATCCTTTTGTATAGTAAATAATGAGGCATATATGTCTGATTTCATAAGATATCTATGATGCATTATTTTGAAATGGCTTGCCTTCGAATGATTTCACTACTTAGTGATACTCCTATATGCTCAAGTCTAATTGTCATTTTATGTATATTCTTTATAAGCCTCGATAATGCCATATTGGGATAAAGATGAGGTATTATAGTGTAAAGACTATCGAGTCATATAGTTGCAAGATCAAAAGCATATTTACTCTATGGATAGATAACCCATCTATATGTAGATATTATAAGGTTGTAAAGATGGTATTATGGTTTGGACTTATTTAGTGGTGTTCTTGATATATATTGGTCTAAGTGACAAACTATTTGATACCCTTTTTTGTATGTGGTTAAAACCCACAGTCTGGCAGTATATGTGGACACAAGAGTGATGGTGGACATCACTAGTCTTAGATTATACACATTTTGATGTGAGTGATATGGTTGTAAAGACTATTGAGTTTTCGCTTTGTAATGAAGGAACATATTTATACCTACCTCCTTTTTGTGCTTGTGTGAGAATGATATTGAGAAAACATTTATACCTTTAGTACTTTTTGGTAGAACTACATCTAGCCCTGATTCTATGTATGTAGGTGACATCGTAGATATGTATTTCAGCTCGAGGAGTGAGCGCAGGAATAAGAAGCTAAATTTAATAGGTATTCCTTAGTGTGATATTTACTATAGCTTTGCTTAGAAAGCTAGTAAAAGCAAATAGCCCTTTGTAGCATAGTACTATTATGCAAACTTGTCAATAGGATCAAGTTTATCGCATCTTATAGGGATGAAAACTAATATGCAATATGTTTCCTAAGAAAGTTAATTATGCATATGGATAGACACTTCTAAAATAACATAGTGCATCATGAGGTGTGCCTAGAGATTATGTTCTCTTCAGATTATTATTGCAGGTATACTCAGATAGTATAATCCTGACTTGCTTTATTATTATGGTTGGGTGTAAGATTGTTATTGGTGTTGAGTTGGATGCTCAAGCATAAAGACCTATGACAGTATGGAATGTCATAGAGTTTTCCACTAGGAAAAGTACCCATTTGGTATATATTATATTCATTATATCTTGACCCATACCTAAATTAATATATAAGTTATGGTTGTTAATGTTTGGGTAGAGTGATCATGAACTATGATAGTATGGGATATCATAGGATACTTTAACTTAGATGTATATACTCAAGTGTTACATACTTTAGCTGTATGTTTTGACTCTAACCTAAATTGATTGTTCTAATGATTTTGTTGGTTATTACTTGAGCAATATATTCATAGCAATTAGTAGGATAACATGTATGCGTGCATACAATCTTGAGAGTATAAACAAATGATAGGTTTGACTGTTATGTACTATATGACTTGTTTTGTTTTATATTCTTAGCTTACTTTTGTGCCTAGCATGTGATTATCTATGGAACTAGGAATGCAGATTCCTTCATCATTTCTATTTTCTAGGTTTTTATGTGAGAGTACTTGGGTAAGCACACAACCCTAGATAGTAAGGTGTTAAATTTGAGTGTGATATTTAGCTATGGGATTTTAGACCATAGCTTTAGAAGCTCATTTATGTCATGAGTAGTTTGTTCCATATTTGGCTTAGAGTGCCAACCCCTTCAGTGGTGATGTTTCATGGAGGAGACCATCACATTTGAAAGGAGAACTACATCGAACCCTGATTTTGAGGAGCGGATATGTAGGCTGCCCAAGTTGTGGTGAAAGCATCAGGTCTAGATCCTTAGGCTAGGTTAGGGTAGACTTGATTGCATAATAATCATAGTGAATGGTTAAATTAGTACTAATACTTAGTATGGGATTTCATATTGTGTTAATGTCCCTTGTGAGATAGTAAACTTTTTATATCATAAATTTATTCTATTGTTTGCAGTATTGGAAAGTTGAGACTATTATTACTTAAAGTTGAGGATTATGACTAACTAAAGTATTCTAAAAACTATGGTTAAATGAATATTCAATATTTAATTAAAAAAATTTTTATTGCATTTTTAAGTACAACTAGGTAGGTTTTTACACATTGTTGACTTGTGAAAAGCCAAACAACAAGATGGAGAAACCTTTGCAACATATCTACAATGATGGAGAGCATTAGCTAGATGCTTTCAACATAATTTACCAAATAAATAGTTGGTAGACATTTTTACACAAAATTTACACCCTAAAGTGGCACACAATTTACAATTTGCATGTGCAAAAACATTTGAAGAAATTATCATCAAGGGTGTGTAGATTGAGAAGGCACTTATCACCAAAGGCCTTGTCAAGATCTATTCATAGGGTCAAATGTCAAATCAGACCCAATCTCCTAGTCAGACTATTACAATAGAGAAACCCAAGGGGTTCAATAATAATAAGAATATGGTTAGAACTATTGCCACTAAATCAAGACACGTGTAAATGATGCAAGCTCTACCAGATCCAAATGTTTAATCAGCTCCACCTAACCCACCAAACACTTTACAAAGAATCCCTCCATGAAGAACATTCCACAATCAATTTAGAGTCTTCAACAAACTAGAAGTTGTTGAAGCAGTGTTCCAAAAGCTTATAACATCTAATTTGATTGTATGGCCTATACCAAGGCCATTTTGTGATGATCAACCCACGCTATATTGGTATCGGGTAAATGAATTTTGCAACTTCCATCATGTTGTTAGTCATGGTGCTTATCGGTGTGTTCAGTTGTGATAGCTTATTGAATATTTTATTGAGAGTGGTGAATTTGAGATTAAACTTGCTCCACAGGACACTAATCATGATATGGGAATCTATAAAGGTCCATTTCCTTGACATAATCAATAACTGCAAAAGAATAATAAGAATGAAGGACATAATCAATAGCAAAAATAAAATTAAGGTCAAAATCATAACCAACATGATCATAATCAGGATCATAATTCCCATGCTAACAACCTGGGTTATAAAAACATGCTTTACAACTACACCAATACCATGGGATGCATTTCTTCAAACCACATTGCCACTATTAATATTAAAGCCTGTGAGCCATCCCATACTCCTCGAAGTACTAGAGCTATTATTATAGGGTCAATACCCTCTCCCTTTAGTAACACCACATCAAGTTCACATAATTCTATTGTGCCTCCATTTGCATAGGTTACTATTTTTGGACCTTATCCTTCCTCTAATTATAATGGCTCCTCATTGACTCAAAATTGCTCTAATGCAACTAGACACCTGCGAGTCACCCTCCAAGGCCCTTTACCTTTGACTTCTAATTATACTAGCTCTTTTCCACCTCTAGATTATGCAATCACAACTAGATGCTCATGAGTTACTCTTCAGGGCCTTTTACCCTCTTCTTCCAACACTAAACCCAATGTGAACATTGTGCCTTCAGATCTAAAGACAAACATTATGACAACCAAGGCTCAACCATCTCATCTTACTATTGAAAATCCTTATAATCTATGGGACCACTTGAGTAAAACACCTACGTAGATTTCTATTCAAGATCTCTTGCATATGTCTGAAGTCCATATAACTATTTTGAATGATCTTTTACAATAATCCACTGTTCCCAATAATATTAATCCTATATAGTTCCAAAAACTAGTGGGACATTTGTCTTGATTTTGACAGGCCATGTTTGATAAAAAAGACATTTCCACTCTTGGTCTAAGTCATAATAACGCCTTGTATATTGAGGTAGTAATTTAAAACCATAAAATCAATTAGGTTCTTATAGACAATGGTTCAGGGTTGAACATAGTGTCCCTCAAACTAGTATAGATATTGGGCTACACTGCAAAGGACATTCAAATAGAGACAATTACCATAAAGGCTTTTGATAATGCCAAGAGGGAATATTCTAGTACCATTTGTTTGCCAACCATTTTTGGGTCTGTGTCCCATCAAAATTTGTTACATATTATGGATATTGAGTTGCCTTATAACATACTTCTTGGTTGTCTTTGGATCCATGAAGTATAGGATGTTCCATCCACCTTGCATCAGTGCCTTAAGTTTCCCCATGATGGGATCGAGGTTATTACACCCATCGATCGACAACCTTATCAGTATTTCAAACACATTGAGGCTGAGTTCTATAATTATAAGTATTGTCTTGGTTTTGAGTTGTAAAAAAGAATAAGTAAATAGTTTCACATCTACCAAAACCAATTATATCAACCCTAGTGACCTTGAATCCACTTTGACTGATCTATTTCCCATAACTTTTGCAAAATCGATTGTTATAGAAGATGTGGGCATTTCCATGTACTGTCTTAAGGATGCTTTTGATATTGCTAAGTTGTCAAAGTATCCTAAAACATTTGGTAAACCCAAACCTTCCAAAATACCTAATAGACCCAACTTAATCTGTCAACAGAAGAAAGAAACAAAAAAACCACTGATGGTATTTGTACCTACTACTTTGCCAAAATAGGATCGAGAGGATTTCACTGAAGGAGACTAGTTATATTCTAACGACATTGATGATTATTTTTAGAATCCAAAATATCCTATCCCTAATCAGATCATGGAAAATTTTAATTATATAGGAAAAGGCCTTGGCCTATGAATGCAAGGAATCCTAGAACCTTTGTTACCTAAAGTACCTAATTTGAATCATGGTCTTGGATTTATACTGTGTAGGGGTGACCTCATGACTTTTGATAGTGATTATTCTAAATCATCTAGTGATGAGACTCTTTGTAGTGATGTAGCATCCCATTATAGACTTTCCGATGAACTTGACGACTCAGATTTATTTGATTTAAATGCTATTATGACATTAACACCCCATTATTCCCTATGCCTTTGCCATCCTGAACTCATTGATTGGGAGCAACAAAATATAATCATACGCCTTAATGAATTTTAGAATGAAGAATCAATTGTAGAATACATGGGCCTCAGATATAGATTGCCCATTGGTGATCATAATCAAGGCTTTGATTTTTCATTGGATCCTTCTGCTTACTTTAAAGAGTAGACAAAATTTCTTGGTCATAACAAAGATAAAACATCGATATCTTCAGGTGAAAACCTCTTTAAGGCTCTCTTTGATCAAGAAAAAAGTAAAGAAAAAGATAAACCCTCAAGTGAAAACCTATTTTGGCACTCTTGGATGGGAAAGTTTGCTCATCCCCAAAGGATGCTCAAGATCCATCAAGTCCTACTTCTATAGCTAGTACTAGCATCATGTTATAACAACAACAAGTCTTTAAGCATCTTGCTCTTGACTTTCCTAAAATTTTTGCTAGTTGGCCATTACTTGATTTGGTGGATTTTGATTTATCACATTATCCAGAGCTTTGGGAGGAACAACAAGAAATTGTAGCAGAATAAGATGATCATGATCACACATTGCCTACTATTCTTGAAGATGGTTCTACACTTCTTGTAGAAAAAATGTTGAAGTGAACCTAGGAACATATGAGGATCCCAAAATTGTTTACCTTGGAGCTTCCCTTATTGAAGTAGAGCGCGAACACATTATATACATTTTAATGGATTTCATTGATATTTTTACATGGACATATTCAAACATGTCAGGCTTAGACCCTCACTTGGTTGTGCATCGACTTGTTGTTCATCCAGATGCCAAACTGGTTAAATAAAAATTAAGAAAGATGCATCCACAGATTATTCTTTTGGTAAAAGCCAAATTGGAAAAATTATTAGGAGCGGGTTTCATTAGACCATGGGACTATTCTGAATGTATATCAAACATAGTTCTAGTTAGCAAAAAGCCATAGGGCATACATATTTGTACTGATTTTAGAGATATCAACAAAGCATGACCAAAAGATGATTTTCCTCTTCCCAACATTGACATGATTATCAATTCTACTATTGGGTACAAGATGCTATCCCTCATGAATGGATTTTTTTGGATACAATCAAATCAAGATAGCCCTAGAAGATCAACACAAGACTACATTCACCATTCCCTAGGGAACATTCTATTATCAAGTCATGCCATTTTGTTTAAAGAACAGTAGAGCCTCTTATCAACATGCCATGACCATCATCTTTCATGACATGATACACAATATTATTGAGGACTATGTTGATGACATCCTCAGTAAATTAATAACATGCGTTGGACATCTTGAAGTTCTATGGAAAATCTTTGAGAGACTTTGTGAATATAAAGTCTACCTAAATCCTAAGAAGTGTGTCTTTGACGTCACTTTTGCTAGGTTTTATTGTATCATAAAGAGGGATCAAAGTTGACACTGCTAAGGTCAAAGCTATTGTTAAAATGCCTCCCCCTTCAAATCTTAAATAGATTTGAAGCCTGCAAGGAAAGATTCAGTCTATTCACAAGTTCATTTTTCATTTGGTAGATAAGTGCCACCCATTTAGGCATCTCTTGAAGAAAGGGGTCACATTTCAATGGAACAAAGAGTGTCAATTAAAATTTGTGAATATCATAACATATTTGGCCAATCTATTAGTTTTGAGACCGCTAACACCTGGACAACCACTATTTCTTTATATATCAACAACTGAGCATTTACTCAGGGCATTTTTGGCCCAACATGATGATCAAGGTAAAGAACATGTAGTTTATTATTTAAGTTGTACACTGATGTTTATGAACATAATTATACACCTATTGAGAATGTGTTTATCTATGGTGTTCGCTTCCCAAAAGTTATGACATTATATGTTGCACAATAAAATAATTATTATTGTGAAGGTCGATCCTCTCAAATTTTTATTATCCAAAGCAACTCTCACAGGCCACATGGAAAAATGGATCATGCTCTTAAGTGAGTTTGATGTTGAATATCAAAATTAAAAAGCTATCAAGGGGCAGGTTATTGTTGATCAACTTGTAGAGGCCTCTATTATAGATAATTAACCACTTAGATTTGACTTTCTAAATGATTCTATTATGGTAGTGGAAGAAGTGCAGCATAGACTTGAATAATGGAAGTTATATTTTGATGGCTCCTTTACATCTCATGGATCTAGAGCTGGCATTTTATTGATTGCACCATAAGGGGATCTGATTCCCAAAGCATTTCATATCAATTTTCATTGTACCAATAATATGGCTGAATATGAGGCACTTATTGTAGGCCTTCATCTTGCAGTATAGTGGGATATCCAAAACTTAATGGTCTATGATGATTCCTAATTGATTATCAATCAAACCACTAATCAATATCAAACTAGAGATGACAAGTTTGTACCCTACAAACATATTATAGATAATCTCAAGACTCATTATAAATCTCTATAGTTTGACAAGTACCAAGAGCCAACAACAGGTCTGTCGATGTAATGAAAATGATTGGGTCCATGATATAGATTGAAATTAGTGTTAAAGAGTATTAGTTTCTCATTAAAAACCTTCTACAGCCTGCCCATGTCTTGCTAGATTCAGAGAAGGTATGTGCCATTGCTAGTCCCAATCCCCCATCTAAATTGCCTTCGTTCCAAGATTTTTATAATTATTTCAATGATCATGTTTTGTCACTGGCCTTTCTAACAATTGTTAAAAACTATTCCTTCATCGCATAGCTTGTTATACCCTCCTTGAAAACACACTTTATTATAAAGGCTATGATGGAATGTTACTTCATTATTTATCTTTGAGAGAATCCAAGCTAGCGCTTAAGGAAGTTCATGAAGAAATGTGTGGGGCCCACACCAATGATGTAGTCTTAATTAAAAATCTCCTCAGAATAGGTTATTATTGGCCAAAAATGGAGACAGATTCTTGTGATTATGTGAGGACGTGTGTTCCTTGTCAACAACATGGAAAATTGATACATGCACCTTCCTTGCCACTGCAGCTGATCACAACACCATAGCCATTTTCAACTTGGGGCCTCGATCTCATTGAAAAAATAAACCCCACATCGTCAAATAACCATAAACATATTTTAATTGCTATTGATTATTTTAATAAGTGGATTGAGGTCATTTCCCTCACTTATGTCATCGATAAGTAGATTACCAAATTTATTCATTACCATATCATCTGTCGATATGGCATTTCAAAATGCATTATATCCAATAATGATAGATCCTTTGTAAACATAGATGTTAAATACCTTTGTGCAAAATTCAAAATCAAACACAAGAAATCCACACCATATAACCTGTAAAGCAACGGACAAGCTGAGGCATCAAACAAGACCATTGTATCCATTTTAAATAAGGTTGTCAATGATGTTGGCTGTAATTGGCACTTGCAAAATTTTCTTGCCCTTTGGGCCAAATGTACTAGTCATTGAACCCCCCAAAAATCCACTCCATATTCCCTTATTTATGACATAAAAGCTATTATCCTAATTGAGATTGAGCTGCCTTCATTGCAAGTTTATTTTGAGAATATTGATGATGATGAAGATTAAAGAGTCTTAAGGTTTCAAGAGCTAGAACTTCTTGATGGTAATTGTTTAGCTGCCCTATAAAATTTGCAAGCATATCAGGATAGATTGCAGAATATCTATAACAAGTGCATTCTCCCTTAGGAGTTTGAGATTGGTGATTTGGTCTTGAAAGAGAACCAAAAGAACTCAAATATTGAATGTAAAAAAAAGGGTAAGTTCCAACCTAATTGGTTGGGACCATATGTTTTCACAATGAATTATGGATAAGAGGAATACAAATTGGATACTCCAAGTGGTGAATAAATTCCAAATCCCATGGACATTGTGCATCTTAAGAGGTTCTATGTTTGATAACCATTTGAAGCATTGTCTACAAGACCCTTTACTTGGGGGTAACTTGTGCTGAAGTTATTTTATCCTACCATTATATCTTAGACCATTCTTTCAAGAACCATATTCTTTTATGACTATGGATAGTTGAATATTTGGATCTTTGTCACTCTGAACACATTTTATCCCACCCTAGACCGTCCTCTTTTGGACCATATTCATTTTGATTTGTCCTCTTTTGAACCATATTCATTTTGGATCATCCTCTTTTGGACCCTATTTATTCTGGACCATTCTTTTTGAGAACCACATTCTTTTCATGTCTTGGGTCGTTGTCACCTAAATAATTTTTATCCCTTGACCAATTATGATTCTAATTATGATTCATTAGGCATTATGAACACATTCAATGTTAGTTCTACAAAACAGTTTAGTTGGGACAATATTTTTGTAGCTTGTTAAATAAACAAGTGAACATGGATATATCTTTAGCTTAGGATCTTTGACTATTGGATGGTTTTTCAGATTTATCTCATGATACATACTATTCTATTATTATTTTCCTATTATTTGGTATACAATATTTTCTTATCAGGACCTCACTTTCACCGATTTATGAACATGGTGCCATTGCAACTAGCTTTAGGTATTATTGGAACTTCTGCTCTTGGATGAACATCACCTTGATTAGTTGGTTCCTTGTACCTTTGTTTATACTCATAGGCCCCATTGTAGTCAATTTAGCTGTTGTTTGAACTTTTACTTATGGATGTGCATCTCTTTAACTAGGTAGTTCCCATGGGCATTTTGTATAGATATTATATCCTAAAAACACATTAATATAAGATAATTATCAACAAAAACAACCAAAAACATTATCTTATATTATTATTTATTCTATCCCATGCTCTCACCATTTTACGAGTCCATTTATTCTATAAACATTGATCATGTTTTCTGATCATCACTTTTCTTCTATCCTATATCTTGGGAGAACTACATTTGACTTGAAGTTCATGTTGGATCTTGCATCCATAGAACTATACAGGCAACATCCACTTGTCTTATAAATCTAGAGTCAGTTTGGCCAACCCCTTCCTTTTCTTCTTTCCCCCTGATTTTCCTCTGTGTTATTTCCCTTTCACTTGGAGGTAAATTTCTATCTTTGTTCTTGTTACGTTGTTGTAGAAGTAATGCCTCTACTACATGTGCCTGAATAATTGTTTTCAAACTGCACTAACATTCATGATAAAATTTTATTTGTGCATGTTTATTTGATTTTTATTGGTGTTTTGTTGTGTTTTCTTGTCTCTTTGTTCATTTCTTTCTCTTCCTTTGTTTTTTCCTTGTTTCTTCTTAGTCATTTATTTTGTTGTTTTGTCTTGTTCTTTATTTTCTTTTCCAAGTACATCTTGATGGTACACATGGATCTTGAATATTTATATCTTGGTTTAATTTTGTTTCTCGCATTGTTATTGCTTTATTTTTTATCATTTTTGTTCCTACTTAAATCTTGATTGTTCATATCTTGATTTTAAGTTAGGTTCTTTTGTCTTCTTTTTCTTTTTCTTTGTTTTTGTTTAAATGTAAATAGTTATAATTTTGGTTTTGATAATTTTTATCATTATGCTTAGTTATAAATATTTACATTTGAATTGGCTCAGTGCAATTGAAATCCAATGTCGTTATAAGTTCCTCATACTTATGATGCATAACTTCATTTTGCTATAGTAAGCACTGTGTGCTTTGGATCCAAGTCTCAAAATCAATACAACTTCAAAGATTAGCTCTCAAGTGTACCAAAAAAACTAGGTACTAATGGCTTATCTTACATCAGACTTTATGTAAGATGTGCATCTCTTGGCATACATCATGAGTCTAATCAAATAATGATGATCAGTTTTGTTCCTTTCTCATTCCATTCTATCCCAATTTTGAGTGAAATACATTGGCTTGAGGTCCATTTAGACTATGTAGGCAGTGCTTGGATACATGACATATCTCAAGTCAATTCAACCACCTTCATTCTTCTAATTATCTCTTTCATCACTTTATGCATCCTCATATGCTTGATTTTTTATGACTATTTTAGTCATTAGACCATTGCCTCTATATTTAGGCCCACTCATCTTTAATCTATGAATTATGTTATATCTTTGAGACATGCTTGCCAGTTTTCCCTATAGGGGCACAACAATTGAACCAATCACAAATCTAAATCAGCCCTATAGGGGCAAAATTAATTATTAGTAATCAAAATTCACCCTACTGGGGCACAATTGCTTTATCAACCAATCAAATCTATTCTTCTAGAGTGCATTATTATTTTTCTTTCTCTAGAGTAACGTTCTCATTTTATTCTAATTCTAAGCTCTACAGACTTTTTCTCTCATTCTGAAATGTTTTAGTGTGCAACTTGTCTCAAGATTGATCAATTCCTAAGTGCACAGCTTGCACCTTAGCTTTGGGTGTGTTCAAATTGTGTCAGTAATTTTGAATTGTATCCTTACCATTCCCCCCATCCTGGGGGCTCATTATATACTAATTACATTTTTATCAATGATAGAATCAACATGTGTAAGTATTAACTCAATATGGATTTAATTTGTCCCATGGGTTATTCTTTCACTTTCTCTCTTTTTGAGAGTCCATCCTTCTCTTTCATGCTTGTAAGTCCTCTCGAGTGGGCATCATGGGTCATTTCCTTTAAACTTATTCTAGATGACTCTTTTCTTTGAAAATATGTTACTTCACGTAAGTGTCTCACTAAGCCTTCTCATAGGGGCAAAATGTAGACATCCAATTCCTAATACCATTGTTATGAAATTGTCAATCTTACTCAATTTTTTTGAAAATACATAAATTGGGCCAAAATCACTTAAATGTGCTAAATGGTTCAAGCTTGTCATATACAAGTACCAATTTAGGACAATGTATCCCTAAATGGGGCAGTGCATTTTATGTGATTATTAAATTCTCTCAAATCATTTTAAGTCAAAATAACAAAAATGCATTTTGGTGCTCTAGATTTCTCTTTTTTCCAAATACAAAGACACATGACACATGCATATATTTTTTAATTGTCAATAACATCTTAAATGGGGTATTTGTCCATACACAACTAACATTGCCTTTTAATTCCTCTCCAATTAAATTATGACCTAATAATATGACATTTTGATTAGTTTGATTAATTGTGTGCAACCAATTTCCAAAGAATTGCATAAAATTTGATTAAACTCACTTAGACAAATTAATTCAAATCAAGAGATTAAGTAGAAAATACATGAAATTTATTGAATATATTTTAATTGAAAATTGATTCTTATTATCTACATCATCAAATGACATCATTTTTGGGGTGGCATCTATAGGCCATAAATATAACAAATATTAGGTTTAAGGCCTCCCATGCCTCTTTAATGCCCCTTCCTTCCAAATATTTGTGAGGGTATTTATGGATTAATTATATAAATTTAGATTAATTCATGGCTACACATATTTATCTCAAGATGGATAGTCATGGTTGATCCCGTTCAGTCTCAGAAAACCATTTAAAGCTTCATTTGTGTAAACTCATTATTCAAAATTATTTCCACAAGTCATTTGTGTGTGGTGTTTATAATGCTTAATTTGAAATAGGATAACATCATTGATAGGCACAACATTGATTTCATATCATGAGCCTAGTTTCATTGATGCATAAGAGATGATGGAGGAACTTTGTCTTGCATCATTGATGAAGACTTGAACACCAAACCAAGGGGAAAATCATGTTTTTGAGACACATTTGGATGGTGGGATGCTCTTGGAAAGGTATTGTGTTTGTGATTTATTTTTGTTGCTCTTAATTATCATTTTCAAAACCTCATCGAAAAGAGTTAGCTTAGCTTGTTATGTTCATATGCATTTTCTTAAGTTTTCATGACTAATGTTTGATCTAACCATCTTTGTAATCCATCTCTATAGGCTTTACACACAAAATGAAGGCCAATAGGGAACCCATCAACCTTTTAATCACAATTTAATGGGAACACATCAATCTTAGATGATGAATGAAAATTTAAATATGAACAAAGACCTACACATCTATTCATCCTCCTTATCTATCACAGATGAATTTCATGGATGTATATATCAACCGCCTACGTATTAACAAAAACACGCATATTTGTTCATTCTCCGCACCTGTGTAAGTAAGTAAAATAATTAAAAATTGAGTACAACACCCATGATGATAAGAACTATTACACATATACATTTATTAGGTTTCTCATTGATACAATATGTTGCATATCACACACAAACTACAAATGAATAAAATT
This sequence comes from Torreya grandis, assembly GCA_037957365.1. Lineage (NCBI taxonomy): Eukaryota > Viridiplantae > Streptophyta > Pinopsida > Cupressales > Taxaceae > Torreya > Torreya grandis. The sequence goes on along the minus strand of JARHVA010001181.1, from coordinate 360,828 downwards.
GAGGATTATGTCCTCATTGTTGTCTTTTGTAGACATTGCATATGACTGTTACCACTTAATTACAATAATAAATATGATTCCACTACCACTGAAGATCATCCTTGGCTTTAGCTGATTTAATGTAGACATTATTTGTACCACTATTGCAAAGTACGACCCCATCATTAACTATTGATGAGAGGCACTATTTGGCCTCCTACCTCCATTGCCTCTAACCTCTATTAGGATGTTGCTCACTCAGTGGATTTGATCATGAATCTCAAGTGTATGTCATGTTTTATTATAAAATCCCCAAATAAGATTGACATATTTAACACAAGGACGTCAGAGTTGCCTAATAATGCATCTATTTGCAAGAGGATTTTAATTTTGACAATGATGACACTTTTGACATACATTAAAATGAATCTTTTTGAATCTATAAATCCAACTAAATAGTGGACTAAACTATTAAAACACTCTAAAATTTTGTCCTAACTAGTAGGACTTTATAGATAAAATAACTAAGTACCATAACACCTACTAGACTCAATTGATAACATAAAAACTATTCGATGGAGAAGACTAAATCGATAAACAACACAAAGCACTTTAAAACTAAACACTAAAAAAGTAAAAATGACACTAATAGACAAATTATCCAATTATTACATAATACAAAATTAAACAATGTTATAAAGACTACACATTAAAAATAAACTAATCATTCCTTATAGATTTTGAGCTATTTATTATATTTGGGTAACAACATATGACAAAAATTGATTTGTGAAAAAATTATTTCCCTAATATTTCCTCCAACAACCCTCAATATTTCCTTCCATCATATTTGTTAAACTAGTAAAGATTTACCTACATGCCTTTCCAAAGGTTTCATTGATTTTATCAACTGGTAGGTGGATGATGTTATCTTTTGAGTAGGATGAGTTTGCTTAGCATGAAACTTCTATGCTTGACATGGATTTTAATTTTGAATATGTTGGAAGATGGCACTATTGGATTATAATGTGGATGTATGTTAGTTGTTCCAAGCTTGAATCAAGTAAATGCCTCTAAGAAGGTTAACGAATTGTTGCCTCAATCAAGACCAACACTAAGATTTGGTTTGTATTTAATTCAAAATGGTGAGTTTGAAAACCCCTGGGAGGTTTATGGATCTAGTTATCTTAAGCTATGACTAATTTGAAATAGTGTAGATATGCACACTATTGTAACTTATAGTAGAGCAAAACATAAATCTGATACAAAGTGATGTAGCCATGCTAACAGAAAACTAATTTACATTGATGGAACACATAGCCAAATGCTGAAGCATGTCCTTGATATGAAGCGAATACCAATGCCAATGGAAGAAAGATTCAAAATAATGCTCCAATATAATTGATGTAGATCCAACATAATGTAAATGTGAATATTGCAGAGCTATGCTTGATAAAACCATAATCTATAGTAAATACTCACAAAACTAAACTATCTATACACCCTTTAAAAAATCATTCTTTCAAATATACATTGCCATCACTTGGGGAAATGGATTACATGATCACCCCTTGATTTTGATCAATCTTCCATTACTATAAATTTACTTTGATACCAAATGCAAATTTGGTACTAGATTGCACAAGAAATATTATGATAAACTTACATAATTTATTCATCACATTCAATAAAAATATGTACACAAAATCTCTTAAAAACAAGGATAGATATCTATATAGAATCCTTATATTTCTCTCTCACAACTTCCTATAATATCTCACTCATCTCTATCTATGATGAGTTGTCTCAAAAAAATTCACATACAATATTCACTGAAGGGATTATCCAAAAAAATATTCATTAATGACAATGAAAGTGCAAAATTAAGGAAATAAAGAAACAATATTACCTCTTAAAGTGTAAACTAGAAATGAGATAAGGATTTTAAAGTGAAAAATTAAATGTATCAGGAAACAACTCACGTGATCTTATAAGAAGGCTTGTCATGAAAATATCTACAATTACAATTTCGAAGTAAGAGCAATTTAAGAAGAAGAGAGAGAGCTTCAAGTTTCTAGTGAAGAAATGAGGAGAGGAAGGCTTTTTTATAAAGTAAAAATAAAGGTACAAGAGTTACGAGGAATCTCATGATTACCTTACAAGCCTCTTTTATGTGTGTCACTTGTGGCCTAGTCTGTTAAAGAGTACAGAAGTGTGTGCCAAGTGGGAGGAGGGGTTACATATGCAAATAAATCTTAAAGTCTAAAGGAGAATAAAGAGGTGAGTGAAACTTCATAAAATCTAAATTTATGTGAATTTACAATTCACATAAATAAAAATTTCACACACATAAAGGGAACTTAGTATAAATAAATTATCCTAAATAAAAGATAATCCTAACACCCCCTTTAAACTTTGTTTAGGGGTTTACAAACAAACAAGAAGGGGGGAAACATTACAAACTCTCCCCCTTGATGAGAACTTCTTTCAATCCTAACATATTACAAAAGAATATAAAATTTTATTTATATAATAGCTTAGTGAAGATATTAACCATTTGATATTGAGTAGGATAGAAAGAGAGAAAAAATTGATTGTCTTCAAGAAGTTTACGCTAAAAGCGATGTTGAATCTCAATGTGCTTGGACCTTGTATGGAAAACTAAATTTTCTACTAAGGCAATGACACTTTGAATATCACCAAAACTCAAAGTAGTCGAAGATAGAGGGTGGTTTAACTCTACAAGAAGTCTTCTAAGCCAAATAATTTCCTTGGTAGCATGATTACAAGCTTTATACTTAGCTTTAATGGAAGATAAAGATATAGAAGTTTACTTTTTATTATTCCATAAAATGGTGTCAGAACCCAAAGAAAAATAATATCTACTTGTTGATCTACAATCATTAAGATCACCAACCCAATCAAAATTAGATTCTAACTTGCCAAATAAAAATTGTTATTCGAGGTATACTCGATGCCAAACATTAGAGTACCTTTAATATAATGAATTTTTTTTTTAGCAAATTAAAAATGAGTAGTTTGAGGCTTAGACATAAAACAAGAAACTAATCTAACAGAGAAAGTAATATCATAATGAGTATAAGTAAGATAATTCAAACTATTGACTAATTATCTATAGAGATTTGGATCAACAATTTCAATTTTCATGTCATTAAGTAATTTGACACCAAGTTCACAGGGGGTAGCAACAAGGTTACAATCTAACAAATTAACTATAGGTAACAAGTCATATGCATATTTAGATTGAGAAATATAGATACTATATTTTTCTTGCCAAATTTGAATACCTAAAAAATAATGAAAGCAATCTAAATCAGTCATTTCAAAGTTATTCTTTTAAGCATTTTTAATACAAGAAAACATTGAACTATTACCACTAGTTATGATTAAGTCATCAACATACAAAATAATGATAACAATGCCATTTGGAGTGTTTTTGACAAAAAATTTAGGATCATTAGAACTATGAGTAAAGCCTTGAGCTATGAAAAATTAATAGATTTTAGAGTACGATTCTCTAAGAGATTGTTTCAAACCATAGATAGCTTTATTTTATTTGCACACAATATTTTTATTATCTTTATTAATAAAACCAGGGGGTTGAGACATGTAAATTCATTCATGCAAGTCACCATTTAAGAAAACACTCTTAACATCCATTTGGTAAACAAGTCAATGCATGTGAGCAACTAAAGCTAAAACAATTTTAATTATGACAATCTTAACAATAGGTGCAAACATTTCATTATAATCAATTCCTTCAATTTGAAAAAATCTTCTAGCAACTAGTGTAGCATTATGCTTTTCAATTTGATTAATAGAATTGATCTTAGTTTTAAACAACCATTTACAACTAACTAAATGATGTCTTTTAGGAAGAGGGACTAAGTCCCAAGTATTATTAGAAATTAAAGAGTTGTATTCATCATGCATTGTTTTTTCTCAATGAAGGTGGCTTTGAGTTTATTTTAGTGTTGTATGATTATTATTAATAATAAGTTTAGACATCAAAACATAATTACAAATTTTTTATCTAGTTATACGAGTCTCATTAAGATCTACATCAATTCTAGAAGCTTTTAGAGTGGTCTTGACCCACTTAGGCATATATTTAGGTAGATCAAGACTAGGAGAGGGAACTTTAAGAACAACATCATTATGCACAAGATCATTATGATAATCACTTGATTCAAAAGGAAAAAAATAAAAATTATATTAAGAGAATCCAAATTAGAAGCATAATCAAGTACACCATTTTTAGCAATTCTAATATCCTTTTTAATATTAATTTTGTTAGTTTGAAGATCATACACCTTGTAAGCTTTAGATGATTCATCATAACTAAAAAAGATAAAAGTGTTTGATTTAGAATCTAAATTCTTACATTTTTTTGTGGGAATATGAACAAAAATATCACAACCAAAAACATAATTATTTAAGATTAGATTTTATACCGCTCCAAGCTTGTTCAGGGGTAATGTTTAAAAGAACTTTAGTGGGAGTTATATTAATGAGATAGACAACACAATATATAATTTCAGTCTAAAATTTATAATACATATTTTTATCATGCAACATACACGTAGCTATTTCAGTGATAGTTTTATATTTACATTCGACAACACCATTTTTATCAGAGGTGTAAGAAATAATTTTATCATGTTTAATACCATGTTACTTACAATATGCAAGAAAATTATTGTTAACAGTCAGTAATATGCGTGAATAACAATGAGATTGATTTTCAACAAAAGCATGAAACTTAATGAAAATGTCTAAAACTTGATTTTTAGTTTTCAAGAAGTAAATCCAAACTCACCAAGTGCAATCATCAACACAAGTTAAAGCATACTTTACACTAGTAATAGAAGGAGTTTGTATAGGACCTAAGAGATCATTATGAACTAAATGAAGCTTTTCATTAGCATGCTAAGATTGATTCTTAGGAAAAAATTCTGTATATATTTTAACAACCATACAACCACTATAAATAGAATCAGTGGGAGAACTTTCAAACAAACCTTGTAGCATATTGAGTTTATTCATAAATGTAATATGTTGGTAATTAATATGTCCTAGTATTTCATGCCACAAGTGAGCATTACTAGAATCAAGAAAAACATGAGAAGAGGAGGAAGAATAGAATCCAGTAAACTTGAACAAATTATCATTTCCTAAAAAAATAGTATCAACTATTTGAAAGTCTTACTTGGTAGATTTAATGTAATAAGTATCATTAAATAGTTCTACTTTATAGTCTTATTTACATAATTGAGGAATAGAAAATCAATTTAATTTTAAATTCAGAACAAACAAGACATCATGCAATGCACTATTAGATATTTTAACAGTTCTTGTGGCTTCAACATTATAAAGAGCATGATTTGTAAGACTTAAATGATTATTACAAAGATATGGTTTCAAAGAAGTAAACAAATTAGTATTATATGTCATATGTTGAGTAGCACCAAAATCAATAATCCATTCAATAAGAGAATCACACAAAATATAAGTAAAAGTAATGCTAATAGTAGACTTCTTTTTTCTTTGAATCTTAGAGTTACTAGTGCTAGCATTGTCTTTAACCTTAAGTTTTCCACTTTTAATATCACGTTTCTTCTTAAAGTAGTGATTTTCATCATGAGTATTTTTGTCCAATAATTGCACTCTAATTTTTTCTTAGGTTTTGAGTTATATTTTTGATCTTTTTTATCATTTGTATCATTAGACTTAACATGTTCTTTATCATTTTTGTGTTAGTATTTAAAAACAAAAAAAGGTTCATTAGTCATAAGACTATCAAATTGAATTAACTTTTATTCTTTTTGATGTAACAAAGTACAAAATAAATCAAATGTCAATTGAGTAGATAAAGTAGAAAAAGTTAGTTGCGAATGAATATTTGTAATAAACTAATGAAAAGGTCGAGGAAAACATTTTTTCATGATAATCTGAATTAAATTCAACTCTAAAAGTTTAATGCATAAACTAGTGAGCTGAGAATGTAAAGAGTGAACTTTAATCAAGAAATCATCTATAATTTTGAAGTCATTATACTTTAAATCAAATAGTTGATCTTGAATTTAAATTTCATGAAATTCATTTATAACGTCATAAACAGATTTAAGCTTAGATAAAGCAATGGATGCAAGAAGACAACCATCAATGTACCCATGTAATTTAGGGGTCATGACCATGGTAATCAATCCTAAGGCCTTGTCATTTTTTGCTTGCCATTTTTTTGAAATTCAATGGTGGTAGTCTTTTCATCAAGTTTTAGGTTTGTGTCATCTACTACACACACCAACTATTTAAAAGTGAATACATATTGTATATGCAATTTTTATATATGGTAATTAGTAGATTTGAGTTTAAATTTAGATTAAAAATTGAGTCATCGTGTCTCGAAATCTCACCCAATACTAAAAAGTGAATAAACAATTAAAAATTACTTAAAATAGAAGATATGAGGAGAAGGAACAAGGAGACCAAACAAATGGACTATACCGAAATACAAAAAAAATATTAAGTAAGAAATGAGAGCCTTAAAAATTAATAATTGCACAAAGAACTCAATAAATGTGATAAAAAAGATGATTTAAATATAATTTGATTAAGTATAAAGTGACTAAAATACCTTAAACAATTAAAACTTCAAATTTTTTAAAATGTAAGTCCACACTTAAAGTGCCAATAAAAATGAGTGATTTTTGTTTTGATTTGGGAAAAAAAAGTATTTGAATTTAAAGTGTATGGACTTGCATGAATAAGTGAAGAGTGAACTAAGAAGAAAAAGTTCTTAGAATTAAAAAATGCTTGAGAGTGTAAAACACACAAGTATTTTTTTTTGTTTTATTGTTTTTAAAGTGAGAGAATGAAAATGACTTAAACAAGGGCACAGAGTGCCAAGTCCCTATAGGAGGAGAGAGAAACAATATTCAAGTCCATTACAGAAGCTATGGTTATGAATGCTATACTTTTAACTACTTTACCTTTGACTATTGTAGTCAGTTTACAACCATCCATCTGGCCATGTCTGGCTATTGTACTCAATTTGTAACCATCCATCTGGCCATGCCCAACAATCAAGTACTCTAGTACTATCATTCTTGTCCATACTTTGAGTCCATCTACATCCATTAGTTTACATTTGTAATCTGATATATCATAATATTAGCTTCACATTTTGGTTTAGTTTGATGATTATTAATTTGAATGAGCATGACCAACCATTGACATCTTTTGGAAATGATCATTCAAGATGAATTCATCCTTTTTATGAGCTTTTTATTATATAAATCTTGATTGGTCTAGGTGTTGATGAGCATAGGCTAACCTCAAGTCATATTGTATCCTATTTCCACTGGTTTTAACTCTAGTTTGAGTTCTGTTACAATAAAATTCCAACAAAAATGGTGATGCAAAAGGTTCTAGAAAATCATCACATAATTTGAGAAATAGATATATGTAGGTTTTATATAACTTCATATTTTTAAATTAAAACCGGCATTAAAGACTCAAAACATCATGGGTTGATATTGCATTGGCTAGTACATGATAGTAGGAGTCTAGATACATCATGTAGAAAAAGTAATGCCTATGTGTTTTTGAACAGATGAGAAAATCAAAAAATCCATTTGAAAACATCATACTTGATTTTGAATAATTGAAATAGTTTACTCATGAATTCAATTCCCTATCCAACAATAAAACTAAGTCAAGACTCCCCAAACACTAAGCAAGCTTAAGCAATAGAGAGGTTGCATGCCTTGTCAATTAGGTTAGCCTATACCATAAATGGGTTGCTACAGTCTAGTCAAAGAACATTACTAATATTTAAACCAATGGACAAGTGATGCAAAACATAGATGCAATGACACTAAGTAATGTTAATAAGATTATATGTTCACTAAGTAGTGAATCAACAACACTAGATGCCCTTTCCAAATCTTCAAATTGTCTCCAATTTTTTTGGGTTACAGCTTCCATAAAAGAATTTATCTAAATAGTCACACAAAACCAAGCCAAAATCATAAATTCAATCCATTATTGGGCACCTATGGAATCATTATACAATTGATACTATATTAATATTACCTTGACTAGATCATTACTAAGAGATAGTAGAGAATCCAATGTTCCAATCTGGAGGTCTGGTATGTAAAACTAGAAATGAAGAATGAATTAAATTATTTGGGACATAGAGATCGGATGTATGTGATGATTTCATGGATATAATCTACTTAATCTATAAGTGGGAGTGTTAAATGCATTTTTAGAGATGTCATCTTGCAAATAAAGTGTTTAGACATGTAATTAAAATTGTAGTGTTACACTCTAAAATTTAAAGGCATTTTGTCAAACAGTTTGACTGCAACCTCAATGCACCACGTTTAATCGAACCAATCAATAATGAGGCATTTTTTTACATCCATGTCCTTATATATATTCTATGAAAATAGGGACCAATGACTGATTCAAACCTATTTAACAATGGCATTCTATCTAATCATGTGGTCAAAAAATAAGTTAGGGAAAACGCTAAACAATTTAATGGCAAAAATCCCTGATATACACAAATCATGTAGACTCCATTCAGATATAGTCTTTGATATTTATTTGTTTTACTATGAACTATTTTAACATGAAGGGTAATGTCAAACAAATAACCCTCGTAAAATACATGACAGGCAGAATCAACTCAAATGAGTTGTGAAAGGAATGGTGTAAATTCATTCATAAGCCAAAAATTTGTTCCAATTTAGTGTTTGCCCTAATAAAACCCTAGTGCAAAATAATAACCAAAAAATAGATGGAAGGGTTAAGGAAAATCAAGAATGAAATCCATTGATCAGGTAATGTTTATTGTAGGTTTTGAATGTAGACTTCAAGGTAATTTTTGCACTCCCAGAAAGAAAAATGCCCATAGTACATATACATTATATATATGCCATGTCCAGACATGGAGATAAACACATATTTTTAGTTTTTTGAAAGCGTAGAGGGGCTTTATGAGTCCATTGAAATCGTTGATTGAAATGGAATGTGGTTCTGCTTGAGTTGAAACAATTGAGAAAAAAAGAATGGTGGTAGTGTTGCTCTTGGGTTGAGTTAAAGAAAAGAAAAGAATAGAACTTGATATGGAAATCATGTTAATGCTATTGAATGAAAAGGATGCTTCAGGAGGTTCACACCCTAGACATGGTGAATATATATAGAGGTCAAAATTTGTTTGTGGCATATTGAACGACTGCCAACAGGTGCACCACCCAGCATGGAGATCATAAACACATGTAGTATGGATCCCATGCAAAAAAAATTGTACATTAAAACCAAATTATTATGGCCATGCTTTAATATGGTAGACCTCGAAAAACATATCACCACCCATCCCTGCAATGGGAAGCCACCATCGTTGTAAGCAAAAGGACATGATTAAGCAAAGGAAACAAAGTAAGACTTGAAATATGTGAAGCTGGTAATAACATGTTAATCTTTCAACCAATGAACAGGGATTAAAAATAATATTTTATATGCTTGGTTAAAAAGCTTGAAATTTATTCATACAAAACTATTACATATTTTCTAATACATTAAACAAAGCATTCTGATTGGACACAATTGCAAAGGATAATAATCAATTAATTGAAAATGAAGACAAGAGATCCCTTTGGGACTAATGAACAATGAGCTCCATTTTTTATGTAATGAAAGACAAAGTGAAAAACGTGGTAAAAAAATCACTTTTATCAAAAGTCATGATATAGACAATAAGATATACTACATGAAGCTAAGTCAGATGAATTTCTCTTGTATGAGATTAAAAACAATTGATTAAAAAATAAAACTTGCATATGTATCAAAAAAGGAAAGGAAGAACCTGGGCAACACTCTAGAAATGCCAAAAGAATTTTCTAGAAGCATAATGCTTAGTCGATGCCAAAGAAGAAATCAAATGGTAACAAATAAGAGCTGAGGACACTAATTACATACAGTAAGCACCATGTGTCGACCAAGGGAAATATAGAAATGACTCACTTAACAAAAGGTTTTGATGAAAATAATAGAGTTATTAAAAAATTGTGTAATAGTAAGGTGAAGGATTCCTAGAAAGGCAAAAAACAACATGAACAAACAGATAACTGGAATGTAAGTGAACTTCATAGTTGAAATGCAGGTGAAGAATGATCATTGAAACATAGCCAAGGAGAAATGAAGGACCACCAAAGGTGTCATAGATTTATGTATGTTATTTGGTGTATAGTCTTTTAGAGGGTGTAGGAAAGTGTATGTCAAGTGGGAGAAGGGGTTACTTGTGCAAATAATTCCAAAAACTTAAATAAGAACAAAGAGATGAGTGACACCTCAAAGAATCTAGATTTGTGTGAATTTATAATTCACGTAAATAAAAATTCCACACACATAAATGGAACTTAGGATAAGTAAATTATTCTAAATAAAGGGTGATCCTAATATTCAAACATACATATAATATATTTTATAATACCATATAACTAATGACATACACACAATTATAATGTGAGTACTAAATTTCTAACATTTTTTTTTAACTCTAATAATCTATGCTAGTCATCATATTAGGCTTAGTGTTGTTGTAACAACCTTTCAAGTTGTACTTAAGAAAATGCAATTTAAAAAAAAAAAAACATCTTACTTAACATTTATTCCACAGAATAAAAAAATACAACATAATTAACTATAACTTAGGACAAGAGTACTTCTAATTCAAATATTCCATAAAATATTTATCTTATACAACCCCAAGGAAAGTAAATACCATAGGACACAACTACAGCTAGTCTGACAATAGAACATTTGATAATCAAATATACAAGTACATAATATAATTACATTCCTTCATGAATACATCCTAATATAATAAACAAATACCAAACTCTCTGGAGTTTGTGTCGAACCAACTCATGTATTATTGATAATCTCAAGTGTTATATCTGAGTAGTACTACAATTAGGAGGGAGAGCATCATCTGAGTACTTTACCACTCCAACCACGAACCAACGATCCCCTGTAAAATATTTTATCAGGAAATGACCCTCCCTTCATGGATATGTAGATATAATGGTGCAAGAATCTAGTGAGACATGCTAGTACTCCATGTGTTTTAAGATTTCTAAAAACATGCAGTGTACCATAAAGAAATCCATTCTAATATGATATCACAAAAATGTAAATCAAACATATGAAATGATAATGTATATCTAACATTACTTTGGCCAAATTTTTCATATGATCATTTAGATCAGTCAATTTCATAACACACAACTTGATCAAATTATCTATTGGTGGTACTACCTAGGCTAGTGGAACCCATCTCACTACCTATTAGTATCATCAATATAGTTTCTAAAATAAACACATATAACATAGTATATAACTCAAAAACTCACTACATATTTCATCCTCTTAGTAATAATATCACATCACATGCTTTACATAAGAATAAGCAAAGTATGCTCTATTCTAACCACACATAAATGAATCATACATTAATATTTAACTCATACAGGAAATAAAACTTACGATTCATACCAACCGAGTATGTTTCATTTACATAATAAACTGTAGATTCTAAACTACAACAAGATCCAAATAATTACATCCCATGATAACCCATAGTATCATATTTTGATGTTTTAAGGCATACTACTAGTTTATCCATAATTAGTCATACAAGTGGCCATAGATTCATGGAAGCATATGCTTTAAATCAAGAAAATATGTAACAAAGTAAAACATATAAATGCATATAATTCTATCCTAACATTCACTCACATTCTCAAGATTGTATGCATGCATATACGAAATCCTACTAACTACTAGCACTAACCAACACATACATTAACTCAATCAACATAAGTGAGATTCTAGGCATACAATAATAGTATGTACCATCTGGGTATATACATTTAAGCTAAAACATTCTATGATATTACATATTATCATATCTTATTATGACCAAAGCACCCTACTCAACATGAACAAACAATCTTACACTATAATTATTAAACCAATAAATAGGGATTATACTACCTAGGTATACTCTAGATTAAATTGCATAATATTAATTAGATGAATACGTAATCTCAAGGCACACATCATAATGCACTATTTTATACTAGGAGTGTTAAATCATTACATATAAATTACTCTCACAAAAATACAATGCACATAAGTTTTCATCATTTTATGGCACTATAGAATTTGACGTGACTGACATGTTGCATAACACAAGCACAAAAACTACTACTTGACCTCTACGAGCATTCTAAGTAAGGCCAAAATATAGATTTAGATCATATACATATATCTATCTAGGATAAAGTATTAATCAAACAAAAATACAATAATATTACCACACATTCACTTAGCTTTGCTATTGATTACCCAAATCATAGCGATATATAACTTTAAGCATAGTCATCATACGTAAATGATTAAAAAGGAAAAATAGTCTATTAAAACACTGATTGACTAAAAATCATTAATTCATCTAATATGGATTAGAGGATCAAAATTAACATGTTGAAAATTCATTGTTGACATCATCATCATCATCATCATCATCATGATGAGAACATAACAAAACCTAAAGTGAATTGTCTTCATAAATGATTATGATCTTGTTAGATCAACATATATAATGGAGACATTTGAATAGCACAATGAAACTCTACTTGTAAAAGTTATATGAAAATACAAGGCAAAAATATAGTTTTACCAAACATTCAATCTTGCATTTAAGAAGATACTACACTACACCTATAAAAAGGACTCAATGTTTTAATCAAAAGACTTAGAATTGGTTTATTCAATGGAATCAAAATTCAACCTTATTTGAATTGGATGACTTTTAATTAATTTGAATGGATCCACAATAGTTTTATTCAATGCCCAATGTAACTCAGCTTTGCATGATATATACAAATTGTTACTCAATTTGACTCGATAATTATATTCAGTATTATAAAACTCAATGTTGAAGGTATTAAAATTTAGCCTATCAACTAATGATGCAATGAATCATAAATTTTTATTCTCAGCCAACTTAATATAATTAACTCAATGATTTACAATAAATTAAAATCAAATGTTAAATAAGGCAACTTTTTATTTTTAATGACTCGACTCTCTAATTCTTTACTTGGCATTTCAATAAGAGGTTTTCAATGATTTAATTATTAATTCAATGACTTCTAATAGTAAGTCAATGATTTATCCACTAACTCAACTAATTATATATATATTCAATTCAATGCTATACATAAACTCAATGATTTTTATAAAATATTTAGGTCATCGATTTTATAAATATTTATAGCCTTTTAAAATTTATATCTAGGCATTTTAATTATGAACTACAACATTATAATATTCAAAAAATTCAATAATTACATCATCATTTTAAGTGATGCATGGCATTTATTTTAGATGCAAAGCCATTTTCAATTAATTTACTTGTGTCTCCAAATAAAACATAAGGACTTCTATAACTTCTCAATCAAAACATCTACAATCAATTTCAAGAAAATTTTCACCACACTAGGTGGTGCCAAACTAGAATGGTCTTATAGGATTCCCACTTCTAGGTTCGGTGTAAATAAGACACAAAACGAAGCATAATTACTTAAGTGAGAAGCACTCCATGATTTTAAAACACTCACAACATAAAACACAAATAGTGAGGGTGATTCAAGAAAGACATAATCACACTTGAGATGTTTAATCTAAAGATCAAAAACATGGTAGGAAACTCTTGTTCACAACTCAAGAACCAAACTATGTACTTTCCTAACCATACACCTTATAAAACCATAAAAAATGAAACACTCGATAAACCAACCCTTTAAAAACTCTAAGGGGTTATGAATGCTCTAAGGTACACACTCAATGTACCACATACACATTCTCAATTCTCCTTTTTGATAAGCAGAGGGATACAAAAATGCTAATGGACTCATTAGGTCTTAGAGTTTGAGCCATAGCTCTGATACCACATGTAACATAATATATCATACAGTTGCCACAATATGTACTCTAATCAACAAAGCTACTATCCCATTACAGTAAATGTCATAAACTCAAAATCAAAACAATAGTAATCAGATATTAACCATACTAATCTACAAATTTATATGTTATTAATTATAGGGAAAAATTGATATGTCACAGTTGTTATTAATTTATGAATTATAAAAACATATAACTATTGTATAAGTGACAATTGTGCAATAAAATGTATTTTGAATAAAATATAGGTTTTGTTAAATGCCAAAAGTTTGTAGAAGATGAAAACTCTCCTATGATTCTATAAGTGAACTTTCATGAAGGTGAAGCGAGAGATCCTCCTTGAAGCTCTATAAAATATTCTTTATTTTAAAGGAAAGGATTGATATGTTCTTTTGTGAAATATAATTCTATAGAAATCATGGTTACCTTGAGAGTTTATGTGTTAATTGTACTTTATGCGCATTATTTTTCCTTTAACTATTTATTTTCTTTTCTATACAAATCTAGGTATCTAATCTATTAAAGATGTTTGAGTTGATTAAATGAAATGATTTTAATATGAATGAACACTAATTATGAATGAGTTCACTACAAGATAAATCCATAATATATGAGACATATGAATTCCTATATCTAGAATATTTACTAGTATTATAGACTATAGAACATTAACATGTTCTAATGAGCAATTCCAAGAACCTCTAATAACAATGGTGTGGTGAGCATGGAAAAACATGTTGAGATGGTTACCTGATCAAAGAGACCTTGAATGTTGGTTGGATGAAAGGATATAAAAATTCATAGAGGAAAAAGCTAGAATAATAGGAGGCTTTGCTAAATAAATCATAGTTGAATATATCCATGATGAGATTTATGAAAATTTTTGGTGCAAATTAGCTCAACTAATAGCCGATTAGTGTTAAGGATTGAGTGTTACGAATTTAGGCCCATATAAACATAATACGTTGTTTGGATTGAAGAAAATCTCAAAAAATTATGCAACTTGGATATTGATTGTATTCATGTGATTGATCATTGCCTGAAAACCACAATTGATAAATATGTTACTGAATTTACTATTCAAGGATATATTGCATTTGATACTACATATGAATTTTTATTAGAGGAATCCATGGTAAATTATGACAACAACTATCGATAATGTTTAAAATGTTGGTTGTCGATAAGGCCACGATGCCAATCCTATTTAACATAGAGTATTCACTTAGGGTAATATGGGGATGCAGATTAATAGGAGTTGAATAATTAAGAAATTGAGATAAAGAAGTTGAATGCAAGCCCTAAAGATGGATGACACAAATAAACAAAGCAAGAAGGTAATTTTGGGGGTTCAATGAGAACTTAGAAAACATAAGAGATGGAACAAACAAAGTGATCCTCAAGGAAAACTACTAGTATGAGCAGGCTAGAGACTACAAAGGCAACATGAGGAACTAGACCTCCAAGATAATCCATAGACTATGTATATGAGAAGTGTAGAACCCCCAAAGGAACTGAAGGAACTATAAATATTGGAGAGACCATTAGGGATTTGGAGACTGACCCAAATAAAGAAGGAAGTGGCCAAATAAATTGTGGGGAAGTTGTAGAGAGACAACTAGATTAATTAGATAGTAGTTTTAGGAAGTAGTTAATGGGGAAGAGATTATTTGAGGATAATGAAACATAATCTTTCGAAGAAGTCATGTTGAATCGTAGGGTTATTTTAGGTTCAATATCGAATGAGGTAGATATTCTATATAAGGATCATTCACTCTAAGGGGACACATTCCTTATGCCTAATTTATCAATTGGTAAATATAATTTAGAAAATAAGCAAGTTGATAAGTGGTTTGATGATTTCATAGAGAAATTTAGAAAGCTTAACACATGAACTAAATAAGTTTCTTAAACACAAGGGTACTAGTATTCCAAATATAGTTGTAGTGAATTTGAAAACATTTGTTAAATCAATTCTAAAACAACCAGTTGGATTAGGTGAAAACACATGAATTATGGATCGTAATGTGAGATTTTTTGTTACTCTGACACCATATTATAGGTCATGTAACTCAAAACAATATCTATTGACCTACGAGATGAAATGGCATGTTAAAGGTGTGAACACTAATGATGTTAAAAGGTGTGAACTCATAAGAGCTTTGATAAGCAAAGATCTAGAGTTTATGTTAAAATATAACTTGGAAAATTTTACTTCGAAAAATAAGTCAAAGATAAATTAATTTCAATTAGGGAGATCAAAATGAAAAAGGTGAAAGTACTATTCATAACTTGAAGGAGATCTAACAAAAATAAGGAGATCAATTTTGGACTATGATCATAGGTTCTTTGATGTGATGAGTAGAGTAAACTTTCAATTCCTAGATTTAGACAAGGTTTTTTGTTTTTTGGAAGACTTGTGACCTAAGATAATGTTTGCTTTTGCACAAGCTTAGTTTTGTAGTAAAGCTGAAGCAAGATCTACTATGATCTGAGTAGAATAGATATAAAATTGTGGAGAATCTCCTCTTGTTTCTAAAAAAATGGATGCAAAGATAGATGTTGTCTTGCACATGATGGAAGAACTATACGAGCAACAAAACTAGATTAGTATTATGGTGCATTGAATACAGAAAAGAGGGAAATCATAGTTGTTTAACCCTTTTTAATTTAAGACAACTTAAAATAATTGAATCAAACTATTGGAAAATAAATACTGATATGTATTGATATGATAATGAAAGTCAATAGATAGAATTTATAAAAATAAAAAACTTGCTAAAAATAGTAAAAATCTTAAGGATGTACAAACCTCCCTAAAACTGAAATAGATCATCATATGTCAAGATGAGCATATTTTAAGCATTCTGATCAAGAGAAAAGGTCTGGGTCATCAACATAAGATTGCTTGAACTAAAAGATATGACAAGGGGCATAAGATATAGTAGATGTGAGATTTTTAAAAGTGGGAAAGGTCCAAAACTGAGACTAATAGCTAAGATTCGACATTCATATTAGGTGTATTTCTAAAGATATTTAAGAATCATTATCATTAATATTTTTATTGTACATGATTTTGATCCATTTCATTGCATACTTATGAAATATATTGCATATTTCAAACCAACATAATGTTATTATAAAAATCATTGCTTGAAATAGAAAATATACACTATGAATATCCATTATATCCATCATACAATGTATATAATAAATAAATGAGCACCCACATAAAATTTCACCCACATATATTGCATACTTATGAAATATATTGCATATTTCAAACCAACATAATGTTATTATAAAAATCATTGCTTAAAATAGAAAATATACACTATGAATATCCATTATATCCATCATACAATGTATATAATAAATAAATGAGCACCCACCTAATATCATAAAGGAATTTTTTGATGCAAAAATACATTTTTTTGATAAAGATTAGTAGATAAATGAAATCCAAAAATTATTTTAAAAATAGAGACACCCTTTGTCCTCAAGGCCAAATTTAATAAAAATAGTAAAATTCTAAATTTGGAAAATCCATATAGAATTTTGTTGAACCAAAATAGATTTTTTTATCCAACTACAAAAACAAGAGAATAAAAATAGATTTTTTATCCAACCACAATAACTAACAAAAAAATCTAAGCATTTTGAAAATAGAGTCATTTTAAATCATATATCAGCCAAATAAGGAACAAACTTCATAGAAGAATAAGCAAGAAACCCTAAGGAAAAAGAATAAAACTTCAGATTTTATACTATGGAGATGCAAAAATAAAAAATTAGGTCTAAAGATCAAACCTGAAGGTATAAATATGAAACCCTAAATAAAAGGAATGAATCTCGAAGGGAACCTAGGGTTTGACATGCTTAATAAAAGGAATGGGTTCACTAATATGCTTTGCCTTTTTTTATTTATTAATGTGATTTAATAATTTTTTTTTGAAATAATTTAGATTGTTTAATGTATTACAATAAAACAATGATCTCAATGTAAAATTAAAATATGATTGCAAAATTACATTTACTATCAATGGAAACAATACAAAGGATTTAGATACTTAGCATGTTACTATTTTGTGTAGGTCTGGGAATAAATATAGGTGACTAAAAATACTAGAAAATGGATTAGAAATCACTTGGATCATGAACATGAGTGTCAATATCTACCTAGATGAGTCCATTAGGAAATGAATATTATCATCTCATGTAGGAGTCCACTATTTCTAGATTCATTATGTGAATATGTGCCTCACTATTTTGGCACAAGACATAGTGCCTACTTGAAATACGTATTCCTATGCAATATCAAGTGCTCACTATGTGCATAAATTCAAAAAAATTATCTCCTTCACTTTGCAACCATTACTCTAGTTTTGATGCTAGTTATCTTATAAAAATGGGGAAAAGAGGTGGTTTGAGATGACTTAAACCACTCCTCGATGAAAGTTAAGCATTGCCTACATGTCTAATAATTTGAAGAGGGAATTCAAACCACACATAGTTATCCCCATCAAGTGTATGTGTGCAATACTGTTCCTTAAATGGATGCAACATGTAATCTAGCTTTCAACACTTGACAATGGCAAACATGATTTGGCATAGGTGCTTTAGATTTGGTTAGGGCCTAATATTTATGATTAATTTCTAAATCAGGAAGTTTTATGTAATCCCTTTGGGTGTGCAAGTGTTAGAATAGGATTGCTTAATGCATATTTGACAATTCTAAATGATGCTAGGTGATCAAACAAGATTAGACAAACTATGTATGTATATGGGATTATTTGGATAATTTCTCATGCCATCAACATATGAAACATATAGGTCAAACTATAAAGATGTTTTGGATTTCAAAAATGACCACTGCTTGGTATGGGGATAGGTCCATCAGAGTTATACACCTATGGAATTTCTCAGTTGTCAGAGTTTGTTGGAATTGTCTAAAAGAAAAGAATACTAGTATAATTATTTGGAGATATTATAAATATGATTTTGAATAGGTTAGGTACAAACTAGGGAATTACTATATGTGACTGATAGAAAACATGGAAGGCTAGAACCATAAAAATCATGTGGATAGAAGATAAGGTTGTACAAGAGTCATATGTGTATGCACAAGTCATGTCAAGTGAAGGTAGGTCAAGATTAACATTCCCAAATTTCTAATAAAAGATTTTAGTTGTACAAAAGGCATAAAAACTCTAATTTATCACCCAAATAGTATAAGAAAACACCCAAGGATTGAATGTTATGTTATCTTATCTAAAAATTATGAGACTAGAGAGTATACAACTTGCCAATGCCATATAAATTCCTTATAATGTAAAAATAAAGGTTGTATATATATAAAAAAATATAGGTAAACTAGACATACTCAGGATGCAAAAATGAGTATCCTATAGAAATTTTGAACCAACCCATTCCAAAACCATTGATGAGTTTTTTAAAGAAAATATAGAATCTTCAACTTTATTTCTCTTACTTCATAGATATGTATTCACCTAGAGCACCTTACATGCTAAAGAAAATACAATTATCATTTATTTGCTATAAAAATAGATAATTGATTTTACTTAACTACAAACAAGAAGGTCATGACCACCCATTTATATACATGTTTGGCTGTGAGATTTTTTTTGAGAATGGTTATCTAATCCTCCATTGGTATTGATTTAAATTTGGGCCTAAAGTGAGAACTTGATGGCCTACATTCTCGCAAAAATAAAATGCTAGAGCTCCACCTTCTATAATGACTATGATAAATAGCCAAGAATTTTTTTTAACATAAGTGATAAAATATGGTAAATTATTTGAGACGTTTTAGGCATCTCAAGGAGCTCATTCATAAATGAAAAAGACTCTACCAATTTTCAAGTGGGAATGATTAGATAAGATATAATGGTTTGTTAAAAGCTCCACTATTTAGAAACAAATTCAAACCTTTCTAACTTGGGTGAAATTGTATTTGTTTTTCTTAAAAAATTTAATCACCTACCACATTAAGGCCTTGACGCATTTTCTACCATTATTTTAAATTCAACCCCCTAGAAGGATAAAACCCTTGACACAAAACATAATTTGAAGCTTGCACGACCTTTGAAATGGCCAAAAAACACCCAATTTTACATTTAAAAACTCTCTACATTGGATGTTGGTTACCACTAAAAATTCATCTATGAGTACAATAGAGTGGGCCAATAGGGCACATTGAGAAATAAAAACCAACCTCCAATAATGAAGGTGAAAGAAAGAAACATATTTTTTTAACTTGTGAGCAGTTCTGGCCACCTGCCAGACTAGACCTCACCCTCCGTCTTCAACTAACGAAATAGAAGGTAAATACAAAAAACTATATTTTTTCCATTCACAATAATGCTCACCCATTTTACAATAAGTCCCACTTTACAATTTTCTCATACACTTTAAAAATATTCCTCTCTTTAATGTTCTCCACCAACTTAAAAGGACCCACTTTTTAAAAGTGATCACCACCACTTATTTTATATATATATATATATATATATATATATATATATAAAACAATAAAAAAACTCATTTTGAAAAGAAAGATCCCCCTTGAGTTTAAATCACCCACATCAACTCTTATTTAAGAAAGAGATCTACCTCCCAATAAAACTATTGCCATTAATATTGTCCCCCCTTTTGAAATTTTAACCCTCCATTAAACACAATAAATCACCCATCGAAAGATAATAAACCCCACCATATTACAATTGTCTAAAGATTTTTAATAAGACTGACATAATGAAAACTAATGAGGCATACAAAGTCAAACCTTTTGAAAAATTATATGATTGACTCTGGTGGTTTTGTGAAAACTGGTGGTGTTGAGGCTAAAATAGGTCATTTGCATGCCTGAGAGGAGGATGATAGAGAGGAGAAGTTGCATGAGAAATTTAGGATGATGACAAGCCAAGAGGTGGAATTAAAACATAAAACAACTTACAACAACTAGAAGCTTTCTCCATAATCTCCATATATTTATGAAATAGTAAAGGCCAAGAAGGATGGAAAACTAGAATGTAGATAAGTGGTTTACAAAGTGGAGACTAGGAGACAAGTAGGAAACTATGGAGACTAGGTGGTGATAAATCTGTTGGAGGCAAGAGAGGCCAAGTCTAAAGGCTAATCAACATGCTTGGTAGAGTCTGAGGAATGATAGGGTTTTATCATTCAGTTTGGGGGTAGGGTCATAACATCAACACCATCACGGGCACAAAGGACCTACAAAAGGTGAACCGATCAGTGGGGATGTTATCTAGGCTAGACGTGGGTTGATTCCTTCATGTCATGATGGATAAGCCAAACCATATAAACCAAGTTGGTTTGTCTCAAGATATGTTAAGCTACCATAAAAGTTGACCCAAATCTACTGTCAAGGACACTGTAATAACTTGAGGAGTATGATAGGTATTTAAGCTTGATACAAATCAATTTCAACTGAGCTAAGGTGACTTGATTGATGCCAATTATATATGACCTAAGGTGACACAATCTATTTTTTTTTGACAAATAATGCCAAAATGTCCCCAAAAAATGTATGACCAACACAATAATAGATCCGATCAACTCAATTGTAAATCTTCAAATACAAATATAGATTTTGAAGACTATAAACTATAAAAAAAGAGAATTTAGACATTTTGAGCAATGGCTATTGGAAATATTTCTAATACCCTGAAAGAGTTTGGAAAACTCTCAACCAGGATCACATATTCAAATCATTACCACACTAAAATGCATTTGACAACATGAAATGAAGATTAAATCACTTGATATAAAATGAATACATAACACATGATGAATGTACAAATAGAGATGAGGGGTGTAAATACATTATGCAGTATTAAGCTCACCTTTACCTATTGGTTCCACTAAAGGTGGCTTCCATAAAGGGTGGTAGCTCATGTGAGGTGAGTAATCATTACATACACACTTCCCTAGACATGTGCACACAATAACTAAAATTAGTGGAATGAAAAATTCACTAAGTAAATTTAACTTTAGTGCATCTAAAATAGTGCACCAATAGACCTTTGTTTATTCCTTACTAACTTGTATATCATGCATAGTTACATTCTTTCTATTATATCAAAGCTTAATGAACTTATTTTACACATTAATTTACACATTAATAGTTATTATTCCCAACGTCTCTAACTAAGAATATCCAAGAAAAATATCTAAAGAATAAATTGTTAATGTAAAATATATTTTTCCATAGTGAGCTTCAAATCTTCATCAACATGAATATTCTTGCCATATACTTTAGTTTCCTTGATATTCTTTGCTTTAACCCATAGATGTTGAGTTGCATCAATGTTGTTGAAGTTATACCTACTACTCGGTCCTATCAACACACAACCTTTTTATTTTGAATGCATCCATGAAACAAAATTATTGAATCTTATTTATCTGGGTATAAACTATTTGAACCCTTACCCTCTATCTCTCCTTTTGATTCTTCCTTATCTTACTCATCATTACTAACATCCTTATTTTATTCTTCTTTTTTCTCATCCTTCTTTTCTGTCTCCTCATCCTCATCAATATTTGTGTCCTTATTAATTTCATCTTCATCATTTTTTTATTTATCCTCATCCTCATCATTATTTTCTTCCTCTAATTTTTCTTATGTGTCTTGTATATATAAGAAAACTTGTTCTATTTCTTCCCAAGAAAAAATATATCTTCTTCTACTAAAATTATGCCACTAACTCTTTGTTTCACCATTTAGGACAGATGAAACAAGTTATTTCCATATAATGTTCTTAGAACATTCCTCATTGCATTGGAGACACCATTCTATAACATCAATATCATCTTCTATGGAGATATATGGTAACTATATGATCCAAAATTCATAAAATCTAGGGTTTCAAAAACACTTGTATTCATTGGATCTCCTTTCCTACCCCAGATCATTAAATAAAAACATGTAGTTAAGTAACTCTATATTATTACTTTGAATCACAAAAAATGGCACTTGAGTTTTTCTCCAAAATTAAATATATGAATATTTTTATATTGTTGCAACTTAAAAAACTAATAGATCTACACTTTGAAAGGACACAACTTCATTAATACTACTTAGAATTTTTTAGTGTGACTAATTTTTAGAAAATCCCTTAAAAATAAATTTCTAGTGGTGTAATATTTGTACCAATTATAAAATTAGAGGAATAATGAAACTTATGAATTTTATAGTATTTTTCCTCAAAAACATTTCCCAATAATCTGGTTTGTAGGGTCAACTTGGCATGACCATATCTCCCTTGATATTTCTCAAGCCCTTTAGTGTGACCACTTTTTGTAAATATCTCAAACTGGTCTGTGTAATGGTGTAATATTTGTCTCAATAAAATATATTTGAATGATAAATAAATAATTTGAAGTTGACCATTTTCCCTTATTTTTACATTGAAAAAATTCAACAAAATCAAATTTGCAGTTTAACCATGCATGCTCATATCTCCCTTGATATTGCTCAAAATCATTAGAGTGGAAAATGTTTTGAACTCTTTTTAAAATAGCTTTCAATTTTCACAAAAACTATCTCAATCAGACCCCTATGTGAAGATAACAACCATTTGCAAGATGTATTCCATTTTTAAAATAAAATTACAATATTATAAAATTTGGCAAAAAACAAATTTGACTTTACCCAAATCATGGCTCTGATGCCACTTACTAAGATCCACATATATAATGATAGAAATATGCTAAATAATAATGAAAATGTGAAAAATACTATATATATCACATAATTCAAGAGATGTTTGTCACCCAAGATGCCTTGACATTTAATATACTAAAAAATATAATACTTTCCCTTGAGGTAGGAAAACATCATACAATACTCCATAATGAAGGAATAACTCCACGATTTCTCCCCTATGGGAATGCCACTTCAAGGGGGACAACCTCTAATATGCTTCTACTGAATAGAAGATTTTCCACTTAATATTCTTCACAATGATATTTTTATTCTTTATATAGACCTCTATTACTAAATAGTGTGAATATATTAAATACATATATTTGAAAAATGTTGATATATATCAATCTCAAGGCTCTTATCTTAGATTTAGAATATACCACATTGATTAATAACTCCATTACCTTGTTCAAAAATTTATCATTGGCTAGTAAAAAATGACATCGATCTAGCTACACCCATGTGTTGGGATAAAAAAATACAGAGAAAAAATGAACACCAAAATCCATCATATTTCCAAGATATTATGATTTTTTGATTGACTTCACAAAGAAATAAGAAAAAACTTCTAAGTGATGGTCTGATGGATGTCAATTTAAGGTTGAAATTACCCTGTGATGGTCAAAAAGATGTCAAATTTAATGTCATGATTTTTTTAATGAAAGGAATTTAAAACCCCCAAATGCCATTATATAACACCTTATTGACATAAGAATGGATGGGTACATTCCTAATCCCAATGTAGGTTGAATCATTAGTGAATATAACTTATTCCACAAGTTACCTAATTGATCCAACATATTAGATAGATATAACTATGGCAAATGTGCACCAAATGTCAACATATCCATCAATCCATATACATCATAATATTATGCCTCTAGGTGTATAAAAAAGATCCCCAAATTATCCCTTATAACCAAGTTTCTCAGGATAACTCTATGAAAATAGTTTCTTTGAGTGTTGGGACCTCCTTAACAAATTTTCTTCCTTCTAGGTGATCACACAATCTACCTTACGATAATGGAAATATGTCACATGAGATAATGGGGCCAAAACCACTCCATTTCAGTGGAGGACTATTTTTCTCCAAACCAAAATCCTCTCTTAGGTAATAGTTTCACATTTATAGTCTTTGAGGAAGGGTTTGAGGATGGTCAAGGAGAAAAACACATGGAGTATTCTTCCTCATGAATATTATCGTATGGAATGTTTGAGGTCTCATAAATTCCTCACAAAAAAATCTCTATGCATTCTACTTGTTACTAGCTTGGTGTTTTAAAATTTTATGTTTTTTTAGGAGGTTAAATTTACAAAATTTATTGTGAACACTCATCTAAAGTGTATTTGGTTAGATGGAACATAATACTCCACCTTATGCATTCTACTTGTTACTAGCTTGGTGTTTTAAAATTTTATGTTTTTTTAGGAGGTTAAATTTACAAAATTTATTTTGAACACTCATCTAAAGTGTATTTGGTTAGATGGAACACAATAATCCACCTTACATGAGGATGGTCATGGCAACACCAATATTTTCATTTTTCTAAATTTTTATTTGTTATTTATTACATTGGGAGAAGACCCATCACATCTAATAATATGGGTAACCTTGGACATTGATGGTTATCTTGTAGGGCTTATAAATGTCTATGGACCTAATGATGGCTAAAAAACCATCATTATGGTGATGGTTAGCCACTAACTTTCTTCTTTCCAAATTCTCATTTGCAATGACTTTAATATGGTTGAATACACCAAGGGTAAATAGAGTGTTTTACCAATGCAGTGGTCTATTAGAGACTGTGAAGCTTAGTTTTATTTTAAAAACCATTGCAGTTTCTCAAACCCTCTTTTTCATCAACAATAATTAAGCATCAACCCTTAGTTTACATGATCTAATTTATAGGCAGACTTTAATTATGTTGTCAAAAGACTTGACAATGTAATGCTCATCAAACAACATGTGTTCACTATCAACATTTATAGAAAATAAGTTGTTATTATCCATAGAGAGTTTATTCTTTCCAACTATAGTCCCATTACTTTCCAGCTAAAATGGGAAGGTGGCTTGTGAAATTTCCATCGTACTCAGTTAGTTTTAAACGTCTCTCCTCAATCATGAGAGGAACATCCAATTCATCGCTCAAGTGTGGTACTTTGTGCCACATGCACCTCATGTTTCCATCTAGATGCTGTGGTGGAATTATGAAATCAATCACATCGCATCCTTCCTAATACCCTATGGAAAAAAAATGGTGAGGGTTAAAAAATAGGTCGATGGTGCCTTGGCCAAATAAAACTAAGTGGTTATTTCTCAACATGAGCAAAGCCTATTCAATTCCTTGTTACAGATTATGCTAGCCAATATCAAACACAACATCAATCTTGTGAAATGTCATGTGGCCAAATATGATTATAATAAAGATTGTATGCATTGGCTCAATGTGGGTGACTGCACTTCTAAGTAT
The DNA here is from genome assembly GCA_037957365.1 of Torreya grandis. Taxonomy (NCBI): domain Eukaryota; kingdom Viridiplantae; phylum Streptophyta; class Pinopsida; order Cupressales; family Taxaceae; genus Torreya; species Torreya grandis. Next base: position 334,560 of record JARHVA010001181.1, on the reverse strand, counting down.
TTTTTAAAATATTAGTGAGCAAAACAAGTCAAAGAACATAATAAATCCATCCAAAATTCCCATGGCCACATTACTTGTATTCTTAAAATGTCCTTAACCTTTCTAGACCATTATAAATTTATGTTTCATGCTCATGAAGATAAAAAAGTGTGTGTGCAATATTTGTGGGATATTTATATGTGGGTCCTTACAAGCTAGTCCCATCAACTCAAAAGATGTGTGATGCCCTACTCACTCTTAATGAGCTTTATATGGTGGTGTCAAATATGGCTAATGATAAGGCTCTTGCTGTGGATTCCCTCATGAAATTTATAAATCCATTAATGGAAGTTTTTTGGGTTAGAATTTATTCAGGTTTACCATAAAAGTTTGCAAAATTAATCTTCAGGGAAAATTTTAAACAAAGGCAACATTAAATTTATCCCTAAAAATAGAAACCCTAAACTTATTATTAATGGGGGACCCATCACTTTGTTTAATGCAGTGAAGGTAGAGTATCAAAGCTTTTTTTAATGTGCTCTACCTTCGATGCATTCTCCTTGTAATCATTAGACCAGACAAAATATGTTTGATCAAAATTCACGACATTATTGATAGGATAATTGCAGTTAGGGAAGGTATGGAATGGATTGTGCCTCTTGGAAATGAACATTATTTCTAAATCTTGACTTTGAGAAGGCTTATTACCACATTAAATGTCCCTTTATCCTTTCCATGTTGAAATATTTAGGGTTTGGTGGATTATTTATTTCAGCTATACAAAATTTCATTTATGATGTTTAAGCTTGTTTAACCATCAATGGGCACAAGTTTGAGAGATTTAGTCTCTTTCATTTTATTTTAAAAGGTTTGCCTCTTGCTCCAATTCTCTATGTGTTAGTTTTTTAATATTTCAACTACTTACTTGCCTAATAAAATTAACAAGGGCTTATGGGAGGTAATATGATTCTCAATAGGAAGATTCAATTGATTATTGACCACTTTGCAGATGATTCTTTCCTTATTCTTGTAGAGAATGAGGCTTTTTTCAAATAATCTCTACATATCCTTTACATTTTTTTATAAATCTTAGAGGTCTAATCTATAATGGGATAAAACTCAATATTATCATAAGAGCATGATGCCTATACCATATTGGCTCAAGGACTTCCAATGGAAGTGAATCAACAAATGAAAGAGGTTCAAATTATTAGTTATTCCTTTTTGCTTTAATATTATCCCCTGTGAATTTCATAAACATGTTATGAAGAGAGTTGAGAAGAAGATAGCTTACTGTATCACTAAATATCTATCTTTGGCAAGCAAAGTTCCAATCTTCACCAAAATTCTTTCCAACATCCATGCTTATTGCTCTTCATTTTGGACCCTCTCCAAGGCTTCTTATGAAAAACTAAGTTGTTCATAGATTTTCTTTGGGCTAATGCTAAAAATTTAGATGCTTCTATAAAGTGGCTTGGAACATTTATTTTCTTCTTCAAGATAAGGAAGGAATGAACATTGTATATTTTCACAAATAAAAAATATTCTTTATTCCAAATTGGTCGTATGTGCTATTGAATTTACTGAAGGGTGAACAATTTATTCACATTGCATTAATTAAGAATATTCATATGGAAAGGCCTATTGGAAAAATATTCATTTTAATACCTTACTCATTACTTCTACCCTAGTCAAAATTGAGGGGTATTTTATGTCTAAATGTATATGGAAATATTTTGAAGTTGTTAAATAGTTTTTCAAATGGGTTGGGAATGGGTTTAGATGTGGTCTTTATTACAACCCCTCTAACTTCACTTAGAACAATGTAGTATTTTTTTATTACATAACATTCATTCCACAGAAACAAACTCAACAACTTATCCAATCATAACCTTGGGACAATAACATTTCCAAAATTCAACTACCGATTATAATATAACTTTTCACAACTGTAAGGAAAGTCAATATATTAGGACTCAACCATGGCTGGTCCACTAATACAATAATTGTTGCTCAAGTATATGCAAATAAAATACAATTACATTTTTTTAGGCATTCATCCTTAATATAATAATAGATACCAAGCCGTTTGGAGTTCAAGTCGAATTGACTCATGTATCACTAAATCTATAGTGTAGTCCCCAGGTAAGTAATACTATTGTGGGGAGGGAGAACATCATCCGAGCGATTTTACACACCAACCACGGACCAATGATCCCCCAGACAATCCCTTATCTGGTAATGACCGTCTCTTCATGGATAGGTCGATAAGACAGTGCAAGAATCTAGAGAACAAGCAAGTACCCAAGTGTGTATGATGTCATAAAATTAAACATGTAGTGTATCATAGAAAACTCATTCTATTGCAAGATATCACACTGACATGTAATTCATATATACCAAAAGATAATGTCTTACTATACATTATTTAACCACAAGATTCATACTAATTACATCCTTCTAGCATTCATATCACATTACATGTTAAACATAGAAGTAAACAAAGTATACATTTATTCCATCAATGCATGAATAAATTTTACATTATTATCTATTCCATAACAAAAATACCTAAAGTTTATACCACTCGGGTGAGATTCACATTAAACTATAGTTTCTAAACTAATACAATAAGATCCATATGACTACACCCCATGATATCCCATATCATCATAGTCTAGTGTTTTAAGACATAACTACTAATTTTTTCACAATCAGTCATACAAAGTAGTCATAAATACATGGAATCATAAGATTTTATTTAAACAAGTATATATAACAAATCAAGTCATACAAACACATAAAAATCTACCTAACTTTAATTTACTCTCTCAAAGTTGTATGCACACATACATGATAGCCTACTAACTATTACAAAACATAATGATCAAGTAATAACCAACATATACATTTAATTAGTCAACATAGGTAAGAGTCTAGGTATACAACTATAGTATATACCATCTGGGCATATAATTTTAAGTTAAATTATCCTATGATATCCCATACTATCATAGCTTATTATGCATGAGCATCCTACTCCAAAATGAACAATCAATCAAACAATCTTACTCTATAATTATTAAATAAGTAAGTTTAGGATTATACCACCCATATATACCTTAGTTTATATAACACAATTTTAATCAGATGAAAACATAGTCTCTAGACATACATCACGATGCACTATTTTATTTTAGAAATGACTAATCACTTTCACATAAAATACTCTCACAAATATACTATACACAAGTTTTTATCTTTACATGATGTTATAAAATTTGACCCAGTCAACATGTTTGCGTAACACTAATGTGTTACAAATATACTATATAACTCTACTAGCATTCTAAGAAAATATATAGTATAGTTTTAGATTGTATAATTAAATCACCATGGATATAATATTAATAAACCAAAAGTATAATAACATTACCATAAAAATGTTTAACTTTACTATAGTTTACCCATAAAATAGTGATATTCCTAAAATTATAAAACTCCAAGCACACTCATCATATGAATGTGGCTTACAAGGATAAATAGTCACATCTCAAATCACTGATGGATTAATGATCACCAATTAATCTGACACTGATTAGAGGGTCTAAATAAGGTTTGAGAATCAATCATCTCATATAATCTTATTCTTATGTCCTTAATATAATGATTGTCTTTAAAAATTTATTTATATTTACTCTTAATTAATAATTCTTCAATAGAATTAGCTCTTTTCATTCTCTATTACTTTAACCCAATTGATAAATATTTACTTGACATTATTCATAGGATTTCATTTATAGAGTATGACTAAAATAATGTAAAGCTCTTAAATGTAACAGATTGTAAGTCTATCTTCTTAGCCACTCATGTAGCTATATTTTTACTATTTCTTTTCGAACTGGCTAAACAAATTATTCCAATATTGATTACTAATCAAGGGTAATACTACAACTCTCATAAAGTTCTTATGATAATCATGTTCATTTTTATTCTATCTATTGTAGTAGATACCCATATTTATCAGCCTTTATGGGATCTAGATGCAAATCCCTCCCTTCAACTAAATTGTTTTGGTTGGCTCATAGCCTCCTTTATGTAGGAGGTTTTATAAATTATAATCATCTAATTCTCTATGATGCCAATGCTTATATATTTTTGTGGAAATTGATCAAGCTAGTGTAAACATAAGGGTAAAGAATCATGTTTATATAGATCAAGGGTTTTATTGATTAATTATTTTTACAGTTTTACTACTCTCACAGAAGAAGCCATGAAGCTAGAAATTTGTCTTAGTTTTATTCAATGAGATTCAACTTGGGATAAAATCAGGTGTAATGGCTATCTTTTTAGTGAAAGACTAAAATAAAATAAATTGGTTTTCAATATTTCTTTCTTCATAATAGTTTTATATGTTCGTTGTTGATAATGTTGTCAGTTCATTGCTTGCTTCAAGTTGAATGTGGATGTCTCATTTCAAACATTTTTTCAACATTCACATTTATTTTCAAGTGAAAGGAAAGAGTGCTTATTAGACTTTGTGTTGACATTCATTGTTTGCATCAATAACAATCATACATACCCATGACATATTAAGATCTTGGAGTCACATTGAACTAGAATCCAATCGATTATCCTCATTTTGGCATCTTATATATGAAGTTATTAAGGTCTATAGATAATATTTCAACTAGTTTTTGGATGATGACATTCAAGTAGTGTGTAAAAATTATCATAGGTTGTCTGGATCCTCACCTATCTTTTATAATTTATATATCTAAAAAAATAATAATGCATTATCATATTGTAGACACCTAATTTTAGTACAAGATTATTTATTTTTTATGGTATTAGTCTGTCTATGTGCTTTTGGGTCATCAATTCAGAATAACCACTTATTAATGATTTTCTTATCATTTTATAAAACTTAGGATATGTGGCGTCTTTATTTCTTTGTGACTATCTAATTATTCTTTGTGTAGACATGTTCTCTTTTTATTATTCCTAATTTCTCCCTCTTAAGTGTTTTTCTGAGGTTTTGGTCATGTTCTCTTTACCTCTATTTATGATTTTGTCAATTTTGGATCTTGATCAAAATCAAACTATTCGATCTTGGTCATGACTAAGACCGAGTTGTTTGATTTTGGTCAATTTATTGTGGGCCCCTTAGCCCTTCTCTATTTTTTCTATTAATTTATGTCTATATTGTTAGATTTTTATAACCATTATATGCTAGCTTATGTGTTAATAAAGTCTTAATTTGAAATTGAGAATTTTGTAAGTACATAAGTACATTGATGCACCAAGACAAGTATTCATATGGAGAACACACTTTCATTTTATTAATAAGCCATCTAGTAGTGTATAAGAAGATTTACATTGTTAGGGAAACACCCTTTGTACTAAAAGTTGAATTGAATTAGTAAAAAAATATATAAAATCTACTAGTTGCTTGCATCTCATACATAAAGATAATGGTTGAGATATTCATAATGCACATGACTACTTATTGGAGTACATGATTGTTGATTTCCAAATTGTCTAGGAATAGGGGTTTGACTGAGGTAGGCCCTTCATGACTACCCTCATTTTTTTATGCTCTTATAATGCATCTTAGAAATGATTAGGGTTTGTAAGAAAGGATAGGTGATTTTGGAAGATCTGCAAATCAATTTCACAATCTGAGAGATGTTTGTAATCAAAAGACATATACTATGGCTCTCATAAAGTTTCAACATAATTTAACATCATCTAACCAAGATTGAACACTATTACCAAAATCAAAACTTATCTTACTAAGATCAACTATATAATTTTGGTCAGAACCAAAATTGAGTCATTTGATTTTTCTTGTTTTTCTACAACAAACTTATGGATTTACTTTAGGACTACTTATAGACCTATTTTCAATCACTTTCAACCTCCAAAAGTGCACCAATAAGTTTGAATCCAAGTATTTCTCTAAGAACCCCTCTTGTCAAGTTTCAAGTGTCTAATTTAATTTAAATACTAAATTTCAAATTTATTTTAGGTGTTCTATTATTTTATTAATTCATATTTGAAATACAACTTCTCTTTTCCCTTGACCTAAAACCACTTTTCATCAAAACATTTTGGTGATCCTATGCTTTCTTGCACCCAACCTAGGATTTCATCTTATTGGTGATCTCAATTTTACTTTGAGATTTCCTAAACCCCATCTTTATTGAGTCTTCTCATTAGAATAAGCCCCTATTTGTTCCAAGTGTGCTTTTCAAGGGTTTGTAATTGTTCTTGTTTATTTATTTCAAACACTAATTCCCTTATGTTTATACCCTTACATTCTTGAAAGCATACTTCTACTCTTTTAAAGTAGTAATATGGGTTCTTGAAATGCAAATATGAATGATACATCTTCTTTGAATGATAGAGAGAAGATATATACAATTATAATATTTATTATGATTTATAGGTTGAATTGGATAAACAAAATATATATGATTCTATTGAAACTATTAGAACATATGTTATGGAAAATCCTTCTCATTTTGCTAAGATTATGGATATGATGAAAGAAGTAGCTATTAAAAATCATGCTTGTGTTTTCAATGATATACCTCTTATTTCTAGTGATTTCTCCCCTTTCCCTTGTGTGCTTCCAAATGTGTTTAACTCATGTGAGCCTTCACATGTAGAGTTTTCCACTTCCTTCCCCAAACCTATCAAGGTGTCTAATGTTTTTATTGTAGTGAACATCCTAGTCCTCTCCTTATGACAACTTCTAACACACTCACTATGATGAGTGAAATAAGGGTACAAAGAAACGATAATATGTTATATTTAAGGTCTAATAAGCCTAATGATAGAGATAATTAAAAAGTTTGAAATTTTTTTTGCTTTGCACAATTGTAGTTGTTGGATTCATCTCAATGAGATGATCACAACAGTATATTCCATTAGTACACTTTTTTGTGACAAAATGTTTTACCCTAGAGTGCAAAGGTAGTCATTAGATTCATCTTGGCAAGGTGATCTCAATGGTACCATCTCTTAGTACAATTTTTTAGGGCAAAAACCCTCCTAGGGTTTGTATATGGTTGGTCCTTCTACATGGGGATGAAAAAGGGGGCAAGAAACTCCTAAAAATCCTACCGATGACATGGAATCTATAACTTCAGATCTATTGATTTTTCAACTTCAGGCTGACATAAAGGGCTTGATACGGCATGATGACTTTGTTGTAGTTCCAATTGATATTTCAAGGATACATGGAGAGATTAATGGGGTTAATAATCAATTGAATCAAATCACTACTTCATTGGCTGATCTTTCATCTTAGTTATATTCAAACAACCCTCCACTTCATCATTCAGGTCCTCCTCCTCTCAACACTAACAAATCCAATTCTAGTGTGAAATTGATGTTGCCCAAAGTGGACATGAATAAGTTTGATGATAAGGATCCTCTCACTTGGATTACCAAATTGAGAATTTATTTGATCTGCAACAAACTCCTAGTTCTCAGAAGGTGATAGTGGCATCTCATTTCTAGAACTTGAGCAATTCATTTAGTAACGTTGGTTGTGTGCTCAAAAGAAACAAAATGGTGCTCTTATTTCATGGTCTATTTTCATTGATGATTTGTTGGATTATTATCAGAATAATGTCTCTGAGAACTACTTCAACCAATTAGCTAAACTATGGCAAACGTGAATTGTGAAGGATTATATTCATCAGTTTTAGAATCCATCCTTATGGGTGGAAGACACCACTAAGGAAAATTTGACTAATATGTTTTTAGGTGGTCTCAAATATAGCATCCAATTGGAGGTTTAGATGTTTAACCTAACATCTGTTTCAGAAGCTATCCCATGGGAATATATGGGAAAGGAAAAAGAGATGGTTAAATAGAAAACCTTCATTATTGGTCGTGATCGCACCTTTCTAGCACCATCATATTCTCAACCCACTAGATTGATACCTCAATAAATTAAGGATAAGAGAGCCAAAGGGTTGTGTTATGGTTGTGATATAAAATGGAGCAAATTCCATCATTATGCTAAAAAGAAGCTATTTTATATTGACGGTACCAATGAGGATGACGATGATGAGGAGGCACTTGGCAAGGATGAAGAAGGTCTTGAGGGGGAATCTGAAGATTCTCAACCTACTATTTCCTATTATGCCCTTTTAGGTATTAGTACTCCCTAAACTCTTAAGGTGATGGGTTTCCTAAAGAAAAAAAAGCTCACTATTTTGATTGATTTTGGAAGCACACACAACTTTATCAACAATAAGTTGGTTGCTCGCTTGAATTGTTCCATTTATCCTACTCCAAAATTTTAGGTCATGATTGTAGATGTGGTACTATCAGCTAACTAGGAAAATGCCATAATATTAAGCTGGCCATGGGAGACTACTTGTTGGATTCTTCTATGTTTTCTATTCCCATGGGGGGAGCTGACATTGTTCTGGGAGTATAATGGCTCACCACTTTGGGAACTATTGAGATGAATTTCTAGAAATTATTCATGCATTTTCATTTTGAGGGAAGGACATTTGAGCTAAAGGGATTAAGGGCTAAATATTCACAACTTGTTAGCTCCCATCAAATGATAAAGATTATCTGAAAGAGTGCTAAAGGATCTGTAGCTCGCTTATTTTCCATGGAAGTTCATCTAACTTAGCTATTTACACCTCCTAATCTACAAGTCAACTATTGAGATGAATTTCTAGAAATTATTCATGCATTTTCATTATGACAGAAGGACATTTGAGCTAAGGGGATTAAGGGCTAAATCTTCACAACTTGTTAGCTCCCATCAAATGATAAATATTAGTTGAAAGGGTGCTAAAGGATCTGTAGCTTGCTTATTTTCCATGGAAGTTCATCCAACTCAGCCATTTACACCTCCTAATCTACAAGTGATTGATGCCCATTTGGTTAGTTTTTGGTGACATTCTGAAAGGACTTCCACCTAGCCACATGCATGATCATGCTATCAAACTTATTCCTAGTAGTACACCACCCAACATCAGGCCATACATGTATCCCTATGCCTAGAAAAATGAAATTGAAAAGATGGTACTAGATATGTTGGATGTAGGAATCATTCACCATAGCCAAAATGAATATTATTCACTAGTTGTCATGGTACAAAAGAAAGATGACACTTGGAGGATGTGCCCTGACTACAGGGAACTCAACAAGTACACTATCAAAGATAAGTTTCTTATTCTTATCATTGATGATTTGCTAGATGAATTAAATGGTGATCTTTATTTTACCAAGTTAGATCTGTGTTCTAGGTATCATCAAATCTGGATCCATAATGAACACATACCTAAAACTGCTTTCAGGACTCATGAGGGCCATTATGAGTTTTTGGTTATGCCTTTTGGGCTAACAAATGCACCATCTACCTTTAAAAGTTTGATGAATACTATTTTTAGGCCATTTTTAAGGAAATTTATGCTGGTATTTTTTGATGATATCCTCATTTACAGTAAAAATTGGGAAGACCATTTGCACCATGTGAAATAGGTACTCTCAATTTTGGAACAACATCAGCTGTATGCCAAACCTTCCAAATGTAATTTTGGAGTTTGTGAGTTTGAGTATTTGGGTCATCTAGTTTCACATACAGGAGTAAAAGTGGATCTTTAAAAAAATCCAAGCAATGGTGGACTAGTCGATTCCTAAGACACTCAAGAAACTAAGGGGATTTCTGGGGCTAACTAGTTACTATCACAAGTTTGTTAAAAATTATGGTAGCATTACATCCCCACTCATATCTTTATCGAAGACATACTCCTTTTAGTGGACTGATATAGCTACCAGGGCATTTAAACAATTAAAATTGGCAATGTGCACCACTCTAGTGTTGTCTACTCCTAATTTTTCTAAGATTTTTATGGTTGAATGTGATGCATTTGGGTATGGTATGGGTGTTGTACTCATGTAAGAAGGTAAACCACTTGCATTTGAAAGTCATCAATTGAAGGGTAAAAATCAGCACAAGCCCATTTATGAGAAGGAAATGATGGCCATTTTGCATGCAGTCAAACAATAGAGGCCTTATTTGATGGGTTATCTCTTTCAGGTGAAGACTGATCATGATAGTCTCAAATGTTTTTTGAATCAAAGGTTATCTTCTAAAGAAAAACATAAATGGGTAAATAAGATATTAGGCTATGATTTTTAAATAGTTTACAAGAAAGGCAAGGATAATGTAGTGGCAGATGCATTATCTAAGAAGCAAGAATCAATTGAATCATTGTTATATGTTATGGCCATTCTGCAATTAGATTGGCTAGAGGAAGCATGATCAAAATGGGACAAGGATAGTGCTACCCATGATTTGATTTAGAATTTTTAGCAAGGTTTGGGTGGATTTGAAAAATTCACATGGAAGGGTGATGCATTATGGTATAAAGATAGATTATACCTATGTAAGAATTCTCTTCTTAAACAAAAAATCCTTCAGGAACCTCATGCAACTCCAATTGGGGGTCATTCAAGATTTTTGAAAATCTATCATAGAATCAAGTAGGATTTTTTTTGGGAAAGACTCAAGGGGGATGTCCAGAAATAAGTGGTTGAATGTATGATTTGTCAACAAAATAAAGGAGAAACCATCAAAACCCTAGGTCTTTTGTAGCATTTATCCTGACCCAACCAACGTTGGGAAGATGTGTCTATGGATTTCATTACAGGGTTACTGAGATCTGATTGTCAAAATGTTATCATGGTTGTGGTAGATCATCTCAATAAGTATGCTCATTTATGTTCTTTATCATAGCCATTTATTACTAGTACAATAGATTCTACTTTTTTCAATACAATTTAGAAATTGTATGGTACATCTAAGATCATTGTCAGTGATCGAGATCCCATCTTCACTAGTAATTTTTAGACTAAGTTATTTGCATGCTTGGATGCCTAGTTGGCTCATAGTTCATCCTATCATCCTTAATCAGATGGATAAATTGATGTAATCAACAAATGTCTGGAAGGATATCTCCATTGTTTTGTTTTAATCTAAAGTATCCTACGATATCCCATACTATCATAGCTTATTGTGCATGAGCACCCTACTCCAAAATGAACAATCAATCAAACAATCTTACTCTATAATTATTAAATAAGCAAGTTTAGGATTATACCACCCATATATACCCTAATTTATACAACACAATTTTAAATATATGAAAACATAATCTCTAGGCATACAACATGATGCACTAATTTATTTTGGAAATGACTAATCACTTACACCTAAAATACTCTCACAAATATATTGTACACAAGTTTTCATCTTTACATGATGTTACAAAATTTGACCCAGTCAACATGTTTGCGTAACACTAATGTGTTACATATATACTATATATCTCTACTAGCATCTAAGCAAATCCATAGTATAGATTTAGATCGTATAATTAAATCACCATAGATATAGTATTAATCAACCAGAAGTATAATAACATTACCATAAAAATGTTTAACTTTACTATAGTTTACCCATAACATAGCGATATTCCTAAAATTATAAAACTCCAAGCACACTCATCATATGAATGTGGCTTACAAGGATAAATAGTCACATCTCAAATCACTAATGGATTAATGCTTACCAATTAATCTGATATAGATTAGAGGGTCTAAATAAGGTTTGAGAATCAATCGTCTCATATAATCTTATTCTTGTGTCCTTAATATAATGATTGTCTTTAAAAATTTATTTATATTTACTCTTAATTAATAATTCTTCAATATAATTAGCTCTTTTCATTCTCTATTACTTTAACCCAATTGATAAATATTTACTTGACATTATTCACATGATTTCATTTATAGAGTATGACTAAAATAATGTAAGGCTCTTAAAAGTAACAGATTGCAAGTCTTTCTTCTTAGCCACTCCTGTAGCTATACTTTTAATATTTCTTTTCGAACCAAGTAAACAGATTATTCCAATATTGATTACTGATCAAGGGTAATACTACAACTCTCATAGAGTTCTCATGATAATCATGTTCATTTTTATTTTAAATGACACTCTCGTGCTAACCATAATACAAAAATTCAAGGCAAACATAAATTTCCACCGATCATTCGATCTTGCATTAAAGAAGATACAGAGTTTCTTATGCTAATTTTATTCCTCTCAAGAATATATACATCACATCCAATTATAAATAGGACTCAGTATTTTCCAATAGTGAATCGACATTTAATAGAAGAGACTTGGCATTCCATTTTAGAACTTAGCATTTTAATATATATCTCAACAATGTTTTTATAAACTCAACGTTTAATATATAAGACTTAGCATTGTATTTATCATACTCAACATTGTATTTATTTATCACAACATTTAATTAGTGACTCTTTATTGCATTTTTAAAAAATACACAACGCTCAAAATAATAAGCTCATTGTTTTCAGTAATGCTCATATAAATATCAAAATGTAATTTATTAATTAAAACACTATCTGAGCATTTATAAAAACTCAGTCTATTTTATTAATCATAATAAGGATATAAAAAGAGATTCGATTATTAAACATAGGATATTGATCACTTTGGGTAAGATGCATATAGAGATGCTCATACTATAATACACAGTCTACTTGTATGATAATAGTGTTGCTCATTATTAATTAACAAAACTCAGTCATAATTTAATACATGTCCGTATTTAAAAAAAAAACATTATCCGTTATATGTTATGTAGTTAAAAATAAGTATATGTAGATCATTAAAAGTAAAACATAGACTTGATAGAACAAAATGTAGGGTTATAAAGAATAAGACACATCCATTAAATAAAACACAATACTATAATACACAACATAGCCAAGCAAAATGGGATGCTGGACTATAAAATCAAATACACAAACTTATAAAATCTAACTGCAGTCTTGAATATAAGAAACACATTCTCTTGAAAATAAAATGCTGACTTATATTTTTGAAACACTGACCTGTCAAATTGAAACATAGGTCTAAAGGAATTGAAACTCATGCCATACAAATTAAAATTATGTTAGGGTGTGGAGCTAAAAGCTACACCTTAAGGCAAACAGGAGGGTTTCTAGCGTATGCAGTCGCCGATGTCGACAGGCCACACCGACATCGGTCAGGGGACGCAGAAGGGAAACCGGCATCGGTAGAGTATCGGCCGGCGTCGGTCACCTCCAGGAAGGCAGGGACCGACGTTGATCGCCTGTGGCGGTCTGAACTGCTGTTGACGAACAGTCAGTTAAGTGAATGCGGAGTTTGCATGTTAAAGACTTGTTCGAAGTCTTGAGCCGCAAGTCTAATCAGTGTATGCATGAGATCTATATAATAGACTCATGGGCTGTATTGTTAAGCTGAGAATTTGGAGCAGAGCCATGTAGAGCTTGGAGAGTTCTTCCCATGGTGGAATCAAGTAGGATTCCCCATGTATGTTTAAGTAAGATCAGGGTTGATATGCAGGGATGTGTGTATGCGAGGGTCAGATAGAGATCAGCAGTTGGCTAGGGTCCAAGGTGACAGCAATACATCAACAGGATCATGGAGAGATCTACTTGGAGTACCGGTTCGTACTCGGTTGTACCAGATGTGCAATGAGGTGAACAACAGCTTGTGTTAGCTGTGTGTTGTGACCTATGAGAGAAGATTACTCAGGTGGGAAGATTACTTGGAGCCCTTGAAGAGGAAGCCTCACAGAGGTGGAAGAAGAGTGTGATCTCTTTATTGTAATTTCCTTTGTAATGAGTTGAATACAATTATGTGTTGCCTCTCATATTCTGTGTGTTTTCTCATTGATAGTTATTTGTTCTTCTGGTATTTTTGCATGTTTAATTGTTTATACAATGGTAATCATGTGTTCTCTTAAATTTGACAAGTTGTGTCAGAGCTTTCCTATCAATTGGTATCAGAGCGAGGTTGGACATTCTCAGAGCGAGTTTGACTAACAAATGTCCCAGATCTGTTAAGTGTTTGTTGATTACAAGTTACTCACAGGGGTTGCTGTTTGAGTGGGAATATAGCAAGGCAGAAGATGGTACAATGAAAATGAAGAAATTCAGGCACAGGTTTAACACCACAAGGAGTGTGGTGGGTTGTCTTCAAGTGGGAGCTTGAAGAGGAATACAAGCCAAGATGCAGATTGGACTGAGTACTGGTTTTGGGTACAGGTGCAGCTCTTTATCTTCAAGTGGGAGATTGTTAGGGTGTGGAGCTAAAAGCTACACCTTAAGGCAAACAGGAGGGTTTCTAGCATATGCAGTCACCGGCATCGGCAGGCCACACCGACATCGGTCAGGGGACGCAGAATGGAAACCAGCATCGGCAGAGTATCGGCCAGTGTCGATCACCTCCAGGAAGGCAGGGACGGACGTCGGTCACCTGTGGTGGTTTGAACTGCTATTGATGAACAGTCAGTTAAGTGAACGCGGAGTTTGCATGTTAAAGACTTGTTCGAAGTCTTGAGCCGCAAGTCTAATCAGTGTATGCATGAGATCTATATAATAGACTCATGGGCTGTATTGTTAAGCTGAGAATTTGGAGAAGAGCCATGTAGAGCTTGGAGAGTTCTTCCCATGGTGGAATCAAGTAGGATTCCCCATGTATGTTTAAGTAAGATCAGGGTTGATATGCAAGGATGTGTGTATGCGAGGGTCAGATAGAGATCGGCGGTTGGCCAGGGTCCAAGGTGACAGCAATACATCAGCAGGATCATGGAGAGATCTACTTGGAGTACCAGTTCGTACTCGTTTGTACCAGATGTGCAATGAGGTGAACAATAGCTTGTGTTAGCTATGTGTTGTGACCTATGAGAGAAGATTACTCAGGTGGGAAGATTACTTGGAGCCCTTGAGGAGGAAGCCTCACAGAGGTGGAAGAAGAGTGTGATCTCTTTATTGTAATTTCCTTTGTAATGAGTTGAATACAATTATGTGTTGCCTCTCATATTCTGTGTGTTTTCTCATTGATAGTTATTTGTTCTTCTGGTATTTCCGCATGTTTAATTGTTTATACAATGGTAATCATGTGTTCTCTTAAATCTGACAAGTTGTGTTAGAGTTTTGGGGTGTTTCGGTCCTATCAAATTCAGGGCATTAAAAAATGAGATACAGGTTCAAAAGGCTAAATGTAGACATTAAAAGGTGAGACACAATCCATCGTGTGTGTGTGTGTGTGTGTGTGTGTGTGTGTGTGTGTGTATAGTGCTACCCAAAAATAAAATGTTGCCTCTATAGATTGAAATGATATATATATATATATATATATATATATATATATATATATATATATATATATATATATAATGCTACCCAAAAATAAAAATGTTGCCTCTATAGATTGAAATGCAAACCAACTAGAATATAATATGCAACTTAGAAATCAAACTCAGGTTTAATAGGTTGAAATGTTGGCTTAAAAAAATATAATATGTATGCCTAAAGGAGTAAGATGTAGGATTAAAGGAATAATACACACATATATCACCTCATTTGGCACACAGAAAAATAATTACAAAACCAACCTTCTTGATATTTGTTGAATGAAGAATACGCTTGTCTATTTTTTCCTCCAACTTCTGTCTTCCAATTCTCTTGCCTGCTTCCTTTCTATTTGTGTGTCTTTGTTTCTTCTAAATTTCATCGTGGTTAATTTATAAAACCACTAACTTCTCTATCTGTTGTGTCTCTTTCTTTGCCTACAATATTTCTCTTAGTTTTCTATCCATGCAAAACATTTTACTCTCCATTTAAATAACCATAGTCAATCTTCATCTTCAGCTTTATATATATATATATATATATATATATATATATATATATATATATATATATATATATATATATATATATGCATGATTCCAAATTAGCTTAAATTTAAGGCTAAGTTGACTAATAAGATAATAATATCTAAATTCTAGTTCTCAACTTAATTTCATGCATGCCTTACCAATACTATGCTTAGTTGGTCTTCACTCAAGGTTAATAAATTAAAATAACTTAAGCTCTTTAAAATAATGATAATGATTTATTTATCTAATTATTTTCAATAATAATATAACTGTATAATTAATTACTATTCACATATAGCAATTAAATATCTATTTCCTGATTTATTCTAAAAAATCAAGACAATTAAATTAAAGGAATCTAATGCATATTAAGAACTAAATTTACATACTAAATATAATCATATACAATATTTTCTTAATTACACACTAGTATTTAAAACATATTATGTATATAATATTTTAAATCTAGTGTGCATGTGTGTAGGGTCACTAGCGATTCGTCTGTCATTGCCCATTTGTCCCATCTAGCCCATCCTCTCTGATGATGCTCTCTTTCATCATGATTTGAGGGTAGGATCAATCCTTCATCCACCTCACAACAAGTATGTAGTTAGTTTGAGTTATTATATATATCAAACAATGATGCAAAATTAACAAATATACATCTTCAATGTATAAAATAATAAAATACAACTATCACATCATATATATTAATCAACAATATCATTGTTCTATTACATTATATGTCATAAAGTTTAAATCAAAGTAATAATAATTATATAATACCCATACTAATCCATAAATTTAGAGGTTATAAATCATAGGGTGAAATCAGGATGTGACAGTCTTTCCTTTAATGATCAAAACTTATGGTGATCTTATATTATGACTAGTAGTAACCTACTACCTATTAAAACTCTGAGTACCAAATCCATTTGAATATTTAAAAAAGGCATTTACACTATTAGGGATTTGGTCTCCTCTGGAAATAGGACTCCTTGGTTGATCTTAAAAATAAAATATAAATTGATAGATTCTAATATGGGAATTACACTATACACCATGAACAAGGTTCCTCTAGATATGTTGCTAGTAGAACCATTCACAAAATTATTTCTCCTCCTCTTGTCCTTAGCGAGGGGATGATGTTTTTAACCACATGAAAAAAAATATTTTTAGGTCATCTTTTTGGTCTTCTCTAGTCCAGAGGGGTTTAAAAACTGATATTATGGTGCCTCTACCACCTAGGTGAGGTATTATGGTACCTCTGGATACTCCAGATAGTGCTCAAGATGGTTGAGTGGATTTTGACTTAAAATATTAAGTAGAATCCATCACAACAATATCAAATAAATAATTTTCTCACATTATCAAACTCTATTCCAAGATTATACGATTGAAGATGTTGTGAAATTTGATCTTGATAAATCAATTTGAAATTGCATTCCTTGTAAGATGTCTCATGAAGTCATCCAAGGGATTGATTACCTCAGGTCACTCTTGAGGAACTCCAAAGAGCTTTATTTTTAGTGGCCAAATATAAAATACCTAGCCTTGATGGACTCCCTGTAGAGTTCTTCTAAGCATTATGGATAATCATACACATTAATTTCTTTTGGATTTATTTGGGGGTTGAACATTCTAGTTCATTAGGGAGTGAAATTGATAGTGGTCTCATCAGGTTGATACCCAAATGAAATAATAAGGACTCAGTCATTTGTTGACACCCTATCATTCTTCTTAACACCACTTATAATATTATAGCCAAACCAATAACTTATAAGATAAAAAAAGTGGCTAAATACATTGTTAGATATGAATAAATATTTATAGGAGGAAGATTCATCCTTGTCAATATTGTCATGGCTTGGGAAACCACTGATTGGGCCTCTTATTTTGGACAAGATGCAATTATTATCAAACATAATTTTGATAAGGCCTATGATAGGATCAAATGGTCCTTTATTCTCAAAATGCTTCAACGGCTTAGATTTGGAATGAAATTGATCAACCATATCAAAATTATTTATGTTGATGCTTGAGTCAGAATTATTTTTAACAGATCTCTCACCAAATCATTTTATCCTCAAAGATCCATTCAGTAGGGTTATCCTTTAGCTCCATTTCTTTATATTGTGGTAGCTCTAATGCTCTTGAGTACATGTTTCAAAAATTTAATTTTCTTGGGAAAATTAAAGGAACTGATTTACCACATCAAAAATTTGTGATCAATTCTTAATTCAATGATGATAGCATGTCCTTTAGGTCCATTTCTTTATATTGTGGTAGCTCTAATGCTCTTGGGTACATGTTTCAAAAATTTCATTTTCTTGGGAAAATTAAAGGAACTGATTTACCACATCAAAAATTTGTGATCAATTCTTAATTCACTGATGATAGCATGCTCTTACTATAAAATGAAAAATATGAGGTTAACAATGCTTTCAAATTCTTGGATTTGTATTACATAGTTTTAGAGTCTAAACTTACAATGCATAAAATTGAATTTATTCTAACTAGAATGGAAAAACCAACTAATTAGATTCCCAAAGAATGAAAACAATTGAGACATGGGAAAGTCATGAGATCTTTGGGCATTCCCTTTGGCATTGGAAGAACCCTTTCTCAGATGTGGGGCCGGTTCCTTCAATAATTCAATAGAAATATTGAAAACTTGAAGGTTATGTTATTTTCATTAATTGGACCTGCTAAAATCATTAATAAAATATTATTATCCACTCATTTTTATTATTCCTCTTATTATATGACATATAAATCTTGATATCTTAAACTGAATGAAAAGGTGAGACACTTCATTTGGGCTAAATTGGATGGTCATGAAGGTGTAATAGTGATTTATTGGACTCTTTGTACATAACCTACACATAAAGGTGGGTTGGATATCATTAGTCTGTGGACCCAAGTAAAATATCTTGTCTTCAAGTGGATATTTAGGGTTCTTTGTGGTGATGAACCTTGGAAATTCCTTCTTAGATATAAAATTTAGCTAGCGATAGCTAAATACAAATGGAAGCATATAGATTTACAAGATAATATCATAAATATTAAATTATTCAAAATTAAAGTTTATCCACTGTTGATCAACTTGGGAAAAGCTTAACAAGAAATTTATTAGCTACTCAATTGGAAAGATTCATCTCTTAGAGATGGATTAAACTTTCCCAACTTCTCAATTTGTTGGAACTATTTGAAAACTATTAATAGTTATCCCTTAGCTCTAGAGAATGCTCTATGAGGGTGAAAGTTATTTAGCAAAGGGATTTTTTCATTTTAAATACCTTTGGAATTATTTGGTGATGAAATGGCTACCTTAGCTAGATATTAAGAACTCTTTTCATCTTGTTTAAAAAGATAATCCAATCATAGATTTCATTATTTCATTGGTCAAAGAAATTTTTATTAATATGTCCCTAGAGACTTCTTGTAACTTTATCAAAGACTCGAAGTGGTCTAATGATGCTAGATTTAATCAAATCCCTTTTAAAAGTTTTTATCTTAATATATTGCCAATTATATCCATGATATACCTATTCAAAAAAGACTAAACCTAAAGTGGAGCGATAAGTTTATTGAACAAAGTTGGCTTCAAGTCTGTACCAATGTTTAGAGATTAAAAGTTGAGTCTAGTTCCCAACATATTGTTTGGAGAGTAATTCATTACATGATACATGTTGTTGATAGACTTGGATTTTTGTGGGAGGTTACGTTATCTTTCTCCTTCTACAAATAACAAAAAATATTATGCATACTTTTTGGACATGCAACTCAATCAAATCGATTTGGAATCAAGTTGGACATGATTTACCAACCCTCTTTACAAGTAAATTGTCTTAGAAAAAATTTCTTATTGGAATGGGAATATGAAATAATGTGATTTTTGAATCATTCAAACAAATTATAATTAAGTATATAAGGAAAAATATATTTCATTATTAGTTCTTTAACAACACTACTTTTCAGGGAGTTTCCTTCATCAACTTTGCTTTGATTCCTTACTTTAGTTTTCCCCTATAGAATAGGCCATGCAAACTACTTTTCTTATTAATGAAGACCTAGAAAAGTAGATGAATGATATCAAAGACAGTTGAGGTGTCTAACAGACAATCATGAAAGCCTATATGCAAAAAAATTGAAGAATTTAACAACTATTTAATTGCCTTCTAGAACGACGTTATTTTTTTTCTAATATTACTTTCATTATACTTTATCATATAAAACACCTAATTTTATGTAAGCCTTTGTATTATTTATTATATATTATACTTGATTTTATTTTATTATATATTTTGATATTAATTTTCTGATAACTTTCACTTTTTAAAATTATATGTTTTGACAAATATTGTACACTTCTATTTATTATTATTTGCATCCTTCACTATTATAAAAATAAATATGAAGTTTCTCTCCCCTTTTATTATTTTTAGGTAAGTATAGAAATTAGAATCAAAGTATTCACTAAAGAAAGAATTCTTTAAATACCTTAATAAAATTTGTGTTTCCATTTATCATCTTATATAGGAAAAGTACATCCATGTGTTAGGATTTTAGTCACTTTTATTCATCTTCTTTTTTTTACTAATAAAAGAAACTCTATCTTACATGCTATGAGGTTGTGATAAAGATAGTTGAATAAAATAACACATAATAAAGTAAAGATATTATCTTAGTGAGAGGTAAGATTGCACCCATAGTTTAAAGCATCTCCATTTAATTATTCCTTTCATTAAGAAGAATTGGATATACATTGATGTATTTGGCATATCATTTTTATTAAATACATTAGATATAAGAAGTATAGTTAGCACCCCACCTTATTTACACTATTTGATTTTTTTTTAATATAAAAGTAAATTATTACTAGGGAAAAAATAGTTCAAAATGGTGTTTATATTAATTTATTTTATGCATTTTTAAGACTTTGATAAAAATTGTATAAAATAGAATTGCATTATATTTCAAGTGAAAGGCATAAAATTATTTCTACATTTTCATCTTAGAACATATATATCAGTTTTATTTTTGTAACAAAAAAAATAAGGGTTATGATTAGTTTTACACTCTATTTGCTTTTAATATAATTGATAAGATAATGTGTGTTAGAGGATATAGTCTTTCACTTTTTGTTGGGGGATCAAACCAACAATAGATTACACTTGTGAAAGCAATAAACGCGGAAATAAATCAGATAGATAAGTAACTGAAATGATAAATAACACAGAACAAGATATACAAGAAAACACCCTGAAAACTTGTATTGAAACTCTTTACAATAGGAATACAATGAAGAAACTTCGTTCTTCCACACCTCTCTCAGATGCACACAAGATCTCTCACTAGATCTCTATTCCTCAAGAGCTCTCTCTCAAGTGCACTCAAATCCAACAACCTGGATTGATGCAACTCTGTACTGTCCTTCAAACATTCACAATGTTCTACTATTACAGTTCTACTCTCTTCTACTTACAATTCTAAGCTAAGAAGATCTTTCCTACATATAGAAATAGGAAACTTGAGCATGCTCTTACAACAAACAGTTAAGCCTCTTCAACAAGGGCTCTAAAAATAATATTGCTAATAATAGAGACGCGAGCTTGAGACTACAACTCAAACTCATCATGCAAACACTCGCTTCTGTCCTTGAAAATCGCTTTCTGGACACACAGGTAACTGACGTCGGTTCTTGCCTGTTCGCCTATGACCGTCGTCGGCCGACCCTACTGCCGACGTCGGTGCCTCTGCAACTGCTACTAACCGACGTCGGTCGCTCCTGATCGACGCCGGCGTCTGTGTAGACCCGAACCTATTTTAGTATGCTCCTTAGTGAAGCTTTTAGCTCCACACCCTAACAATCTCCCACTTGGAGATAAACCAGCTGCACCAACCTGTACAGCAACATCTTCTAGCTCCTCCATCTTCAACTCAATCATGAAGACCAATAGAAGTTGAATGAAGATTCAACTTCTCCTTCGTAACCGGCTTTGTTAGCATATCAGCAGGATTCTTGTCTGTATGGATCTTCTCCAGCTTCAACTCACCATCTTCCAGTACCTGCCGTATGAAGTGGTACCTTAGCTGTATGTGCTTGGTTCTTGAATGAAAGGCCGAATTCTTGGCCAAATGGATTGCACTCTGACTGTCACTATGCAATCTGCAACTCCCATGCTCCCTTCCAAGCTCTTCCATGAACCGTGTCATCTATATCATCTCCTTGCTAGCTTCTGTAGCTGCAATATACTCTGCTTCTGTAGTTGACAAGGCAACAACCTTCTGCAACTTAAATATCCAACTAACTGCCGTTCCACCTACAGTAAAAACATAACCTGTGGTGCTTCTTCTGCCATCCAAATCACCTGCCATATCTGAATCTACATAACCATGTAGAGAAGTATCTGAACCTCCATAGCATAAGTGCCTATTGCTGGTTCCTCTCAGATATCTAAGGATCCATTGAACTGCCTTCCAATGTTCCTTACCTGGATTGGCCATATACTTACTCACTACTCCCACTGCTTGGGCAATATCTGGTCTAGTACACACCATTGCATACATCAAACTTCCTACTGTGGAAGAGTATGGAACCTTACTCATGTACTCTACCTCATCATGTGAATTGGGACATTGTTCTTTACTTAACTTAAAATGTCCAGCCATAGGTGTACTTACCGGTTTTACATCCTGCATATTAAACCTCTCCAACACCTTGTTCACATAATCTTCTTGAGACAATATCAACCTATGATTTTTCCTGTCTCTACTAATGCTCATGCCAAGAATTTTCTTAGCTGCTCCCAAATCCTTCATAGCAAACGTTTGAGCTAACTTCTCCTTAAGCTCAGAGATATCCTGCATGTGAGACCCTGCAACCAGCATGTCATCTACATACAACAATAGAATAATATATCTACCGTTATCGAATCTCTTGAAATACACACAATGGTCCGATTGACACCTACTGTAGCCATGCTCAGTCATAAACCTGTCAAATTTCAAGTACCATTGCCTTGGAGCTTGCTTGAGGCCATACAAGCTTTTCTTCAACCTGCACACAAACTTCTCCTTACCCTTGACCTCAAATCCTTCTGGCTGTTCCATGTATATTTTCTCATCCAAATCTCCATGAAGAAACGCTGTCTTAACATCTAGCTGCTCGAGATGCAAATCCTCAAAAGCAACCAAAGACAATACAACTCTTATTGAAGTCATTTTAACAACTGGAGAAAAAATTTCACTAAAGTCAATACCTGGCTTTTGTGCAAATCCTTTTACTACTAATTTGGCCTTGTATCTTATCTGTCCATCCTCACTTTCCTTCAACCTGTAGGTCCATCTGTTCTTCAGTGTTCTCTTACCAGCTGACAACTCAACCAAATCCCATGTTTGGTTCTCTCTTAAGGACTCCATCTCCTCAACCATGCCACGCTCCCACTTACTCCTGGACTCCACCTGTAATGCTTCTTCAAAACTCTCTGGTTCTCCACTATCAGTTAGCAATAAATAATATAAGGAAGGAGAATATCTAATTGGAGGCTTACTTACCCTTTCAGACCTCCTGATGGGTGTCTTGGACTCGTTCTCAGCAATCTGTCCACCCAAATTTTCTGACAGTGATCGACCTCGGCCACCTGTAGACCTGTTACTGGCCGACGTCGGTTCTTCCTGGCCGACGTCGGTGCCTGGTCTGCCGACGTCGGTCTCTGTATGACCGACATCGGTTTCTGAACTGCCGACGCCGGTTTCTAACCTACCGACGTCGGTCTCTGTGTTTTCTTGTAAGTGATTATTTCTTTTTTTTGCGAGCTCATTTTGGACCATAACTTCGTCCAATTCACTATTGCTCTGCCCATATTGATCCAGCTTCCTTATCTGATCACTGTACATCACTCTTTCATTGAAAACAACATCACGACTCTTGATTACCTTGTTAGTTCCTAGATTCCAAAATCTGAAACCAAAATCATCTGAGCCATAGCCTATAAACGTGCACCTCATAGACTTAGGATCAAGCTTCTTTCTATTTTCCTTATCTATGTGCACAAAGGCTTCACTACCAAAAAATTTGAGATATGAGAGATCTACCTTTTTACCTGTCCATGCCTCTTCTGGAATTCCACCATCCAGAGCTGTAGAGGGTCCTCTGTTAATCAGGTACACTGCGGTGTCAACTGCTTCTGCCCAAAACTCTAAGGGCAACCCTGCATGCAATCTCATACATCTTGCACGCTCCATGATAGTTCTGTTCATCCTTTCAGTAATACCATTCTGCTGAGGTGTCCTTGGAACCGTCCTTTGCCTATGGATTCCATGTGTATAACAATACAATTTGAACTTAAGACTATAGAACTCACCGCCATTATCAGATCTCAGGCACTTTAATTTTCTGCCTGTTTCATTCTCAACCATAGCCTTCCAAAACTTAAAAGTCTCAAAAACATCAGATTTCTTTTTAATACAGTAGATCCATACCTTTCTTGTGGCGTCATCTATGAATGTAACATAGTACCGTGATCCGCCAATAGAGGCTACCTGAGCCGGTCCCCACACGTCTGTGTGAACAAGCTGCAACTTCTGCCTTTTCTTAGTAGACCCAGTCTTGAGAAAACTAACCCTTTTCTGTTTTCCAAATACACAATGCTCACAAAATTCTAGATCCATACTTTTCAAATCTGAAAGCATACCTTTAGACTTAAGAATTGACATCCCCTTCTCACTCATGTGGCAAGGCCTTGAGTGCCACAATTTACAATCCACACCTGAAGTAGATAAAACTAAAGGAGATTTGTTAGTAACACAATTACACAAATAGAGAGTACCTTCTCTCTTACCTCTGGCCATAACTAGTGCACCCTTGGTCACCTTCCAAGAATCTGCTGTGAGAGTTACTGTACAACCCTCATCACCTAGCTTACCTGCAGAAATCAAATTTCTCTTCAAACTAGGAACATGCATCACATCTCTCAACACCCATGTGTTGCCATTCTGCATCTTCAGCTGTACTTTACCTTTGCCAGTAATCTTACAAGGCTCATCATCCCCTAAGTACACTATTCCAAAATCTCCATGGATATAGTCACTGAAATATTCTCTGTTAGGGGTAGCATGGAAAGATGCACCAGAATCTAGTACCCAAGATTCTATGTTATTATGCAAAGAGAAAATTAAAGCATCTTGTGCAATACCTGCAACCTTGGCTTCTTCCTTTCCTTCGTGCTGATTTTCCTCCTTAGGCTTTGACCAGCAATCTCTGCTTATGTGCCCCATCTTTCCACAATTCCAGCATTGTGGCTTCCTGCCATTCCTAGATTTAGATCTTCCTCTCACCTTAGACTTAGATCTTGATCTCCTCTTGCTCTTTTCTTTTTGCCTTCCCCTGCTCTCAAAATTTAAAGCGTTCCCAGATGTCTCTTCTGTGCTTTTCCTGCGTATTTCCTCATTCAAGATAACACTAACAACATCCTCTACTTTCAAAATATTTGATGCAGATGCAATATTAGAAACTGCCATTACTAAGCCATGCCAGCTTTCAGGTAAAGAACATAATATTAAAAGAGCTTTTATCTCATCTTCAAATACAATATTGACAGAACTTAACTGATTAACAATTCCATTGAAATCATTCAGATGAGTAGAAACAGATCCACCTTCATTCATATGCAAATTAAATAACTGCTTCATAAGATATACCTTATTTGAAGCTGAGGTTTTTCATACATATTTGCTAACGTAGTCATCAACTCTACCGTTGTTTTTGCCTGTGACAAACTAGATATCACAGTGGAGGCCAGACTCAGTCTTATAGACCCAAGAGCCTTTCTGTCAAGAACTTCCCATTCTTCATCCTCCATGTCCTTGGGCTTCTTTGCTATCCCACCTAACGGTAAGTAGAGATCTTTCTGATACAGATAGTCCTCTATCTGCATTCTCCAATGTTGGTAGTTCTTGCCATTAAACTTTTCCATTCTCAACTTACTTTCTTCTGCCATTGTTTCTCCCACTCAAACAGAAATCCCTGCAGAAACCCCTGTGAGCACCCTGTACCCTGTAACCTGTAACCTGTAACCAAGGCTCTGATACCACTTGTTGGTATCAGCTATTGAACCTACAACCAGGCTCTGATACCACTTGTTGGGGGATCAAACCAACAATAGATTACACTTGTGAAAGCAATAAACGCGGAAATAAATCAGATAGATAAGTAACTGAAATGATAAATAGCACAGAACAAGATATACAAGAAAACACCCTGAAAACTTGTATTGAAACTCTTTACAATAGGAATACAATGAAGAAACTTCGTTCTTCCACACCTCTCTCAGATGCACACAAGATCTCTCACTAGATCTCTATTCCTCAAGAGCTCTCTCTCAAGTGCACTCAAATCCAACAACCTGGATTGATGCAACTCTGTACCTGTCCTTCAAACATTCACAATGTTCTACTATTACAGTTCTACTCTCTTCTACTTACAATTCTAAGCTAAGAAGATCTTTCCTACATATAGAAATAGGAAACTTGAGCATGCTCTTACAACAAACAGTTAAGCCTCTTCAACAAGGGCTCTAAAAATAATATTGCTAATAATAGAGACGCGAGCTTGAGACTACAACTCAAACTCATCATGCAAACACTCGCTTCTGTCCTCGGAAATCGCTTTCTGGACACACAGGTAACCGACGTCGGTTCCTGCCTGTTCGCCTGTGACCGTCGTCGGCCGACCCTACTGCCGACGTCGGCGCCTCTGCAACTGCTACTGACCGACGTCGGTCGCTCCTGACCAACGCCGACGTCTGTGTAGACCCGAACCTGTTTTAGTATGCTCCTTGGTGAAGCTTTTAGCTCCACACCCTAACACTTTTTCCTCTACATACTTATTGCTCCCTCAACATTGGACTAACCATGGCACATGAAATTCTTCCGTTGAGGCAACAAGATAAGGATAGATTGACATGGTGATGATACAATATTATCGAGGTTGATAATACATCATTACCAAATTCAAGCTCTTTATTGTCACAATCATTTAATACAAATTATGTTTTGTATAATAATACACATTTTGTAATTTAAGGATTTTATTATTGGCAATTAATTTTTAATTTAACGATTAAAAAAAATTAAATAAAAATAAAAATAAAAATCAATTTTATATGAAACTTGTTTTTAAGGTCTCCATATCTTGAATTTCATTAGGAGGAAGACATTCTAAATACAATATTTTTTAATTTTTATTATTATCTATATATTATATATTTAGTGTTTTTTTTTTTTACATGATTTCTTCTCATTGATTTGTGTATCTTAATCATGATGTTTTTAAAAAAGATATTAATAATTTTTTACGTAATTAAATTAAACTTTCATTCACATAATTATATTTTTTTAATTTTTTTATTATAAATATATCACCATATTTTTTATTATAAAATTAAAATTTATGGAAAGTTTACAATAAAAATAGTCGTTGTTGATATTCACACCCTAAAAATCGCAGTTAAAAAATATTCACAACATAAAAAGAATAATTGAAAGATATTTATGACATAAAATTATTAAAATATTCCCTAAAACATAATATTATTGATTGGAAAAAACCATTTAAAAAAAAAAAAAAAAAAAAACCATTTCTTAAAAAATTATTACACCTTCCTATCAATAAAAAATAATTTTATTAATATTTTTTTTTACGAAATCATTAAATTATATAAAATATTAACATCTTCATCACAATACTAAATAAACATTCATTTCATGAAATCTATTATTTTAACATCTAAAGTATTGAAGTGGAGTGGTTAGTTAGATCGATCGTACGATGATAATTAATTTGTTACTTAGAAAAATGTTTTTAGACCTGCAATTATGTTGCTATCCGCCAACCGACTTCTAAATAAGTTGGTAGGGCCCAGCGCCATTTTCTTCATTTCTGCTACCCACCACGCATTCTCCACCTAATTAATGGAATATCATTCCAACCAGATTCGGATCATCACCTTACATCATTTTACCCATTTCTACAATTCTAACATCATTATTATGAATATCTTACTTATATGTTATATATCTTGAATATATTTATTTGGAAAATGGTAGGAGAGATTAATTTAGAAATTTGTTATATATTATATTGATTAAGAATTTAATAATGTTTTAAAAAAAAATATTTGTGTTAATAATAAACAAATTTAATTTATATGTATTATTATGTTAGGTTTGAAAAAATATTTTAAAAGATAAAATAGATTATAAATTCTACTTTATTTTTAAGATATTAATTTTTTTATAAAAAATGAAAAAAATTTATATAATAATAAAAGAAATATCAAATTTATGTAATTTAGTTATGTCTAACTCTATCCACATTCAAAACTTAACTATATGTTAAAACGGTTTATGACCATTGAAATTATTTATAAAATTTATAATGACCAATAAAAATATTTGTGAAATCCATAATAACTATAATAATATTTATAAAATATAAACTAATTCATAACTCCATTTTAATTTACAATTTTAAATTCTAAAAAAAAATTTATCAGTTAAAAAACAAATAATTTTTTTAATTAAAAAAAACAAAAACCAAATAAAAACAAAGAAAGAAAGAACCAACGTAATTATAAACCAAAGTAGGAAAATACGAAATCAAAATGTATCAACATACATAGTTATTAAATAATACCACCACATAGTTATTGGCTTGTATTATTATTATTATAATCATTTCTATTGATTGAAACTTTCATAAGGAAAAGGTTATTTGTATGTATTGTCGATGACAACAATAAAAAAAAGTTAATGTCACTTAATGTTCTCAATTTGATAGAGGTTATAACAAATTAAGAGTTGCAAGTGCCTCAAGTGAACCTCCGTTTATTTATTTTTTATTTTTAAATGTGGATTTACATTTATAAAAGAAAGTTGTATAGTACTTAATTTTTCATAAAATATATTTGTATTTTCATTTAGGGAGTGTATTTTTTTATTTTTATAAAATATCGCTGATGGGTTTTTGTCTCAATCATTTTTTATCAAAGTTTTAATTGGTTTGGGATACAATTAGGGGCTTAGATCTTCAAGAGAATATTAATGAACGATCACACATAGCTTGAGAATACCATCAATGGCCATAATCGACCCAAGAATACCAACGATTGGTCACAACCAGCCTCTAATACCATACTGAGATTTGATCCTAAGTGGTGCTTGAAACAACCAAATCACTTGATGATGCCTTAAGCTTGACATCTAATTTCTGATTCTTCTTATGCTCATGATCTGGTTTAGACTATTTCTTCTCCTGTTTGCCACTACTAGAAGGCTTCTTCTTATCTTGATTGACAATCAAGGCATGTGATTTTGAAGACTTCAGTGCACCCATTTGAGCCAATTTATCTTGCTCCCAAGTCAGATCAAGAATAAAATCATCAAATTATGGCATTTTTCAAGTGGATCCAAGTGTATGTTTGGTAACATGAACTGTAGAGATGAAAATTGAATAATCGTGACCCAAGTTTACAAGCATGGATAAAATCAACTGGTCATCTATTTTCTCAATGCCATATTGTTTCAACTGTAGTCTTAGTGATTTAAACTTTGTAAAGAAGTCTTGTAGGGTGTCATAATCACCTAGGCTCAATGTGATGAGCTCATTCTCCAACTCATGACCCCTCATGATGTCCTGCACTCCAAAAAACTTGTCTATAATGGTCTAGACTTCATTGAGAGTTTTTACAAATTCAACATGAAATAAAAGGTTAGGATACATTGACAAACATAAGAAACCATAGGTCTCATCACATCTATTGTACCACTTAACCTTTTTTGCATCTGTAGATGGCTCAATTTCCTTATCCATAGTGATCTAATAGAGTCCTTTACCTCTCAAGGTGAGCTGCATTTTAGACTTTCATTCAAGATAATTAAATGGTGTGAGGGGTTCAATGTTTAGATCCATTAGTGCATATTAGATTGAGATAATTTGCAAAATTAAAATGAAATCAAAGAATATATTGCACTTAGTACAAGTACCCCCTTGAACTATAAATAAGACCCCCCCTTAAGTTACAATACAACACACACTTAATATTAGACGTTAGGCTCTATCGAGAATGCATCTATGAGCAATTAGTGTGAGAGAGTATGAGAGGGATGTCGGGTGTAGTCGATAATGCATCCAAGAAGAAAGGTACAAAATGTTTAAATTGAGTTTTAAGCCATTACACCATGAAAAAAATAGATTTTTAAAAAGGTCTAAAAAATATCACCAATGCATATATCTTGAAAAAATATGCACTTTAAAAAAAAAATAGCACCCAAAAAGGAGCTACAAATTGAAAGTTATGGCACTTACAAGTTCTTACTTCGCATATTCCTGGACCCTTTCCAAAAGTGCAAACCTGATCAATAAATACCCTCTAAAAGTTAGAGTCAATCCATGAAGAGCAATTTAATTTTATTGGACTACTCTACTTGAGAAGTAATCAGCCTTCAATAAATTAAGTATTATTGTTCTAGAACCCCATATTGGTCTATGAAGAGTAATTCAAGTTTTTTGGACTGCTCTACTTCATAAGTAATCGACCTTTAAGAACCCGAGTAGTGTTGTTCTAGAACCCCAAATTGGTCTATGAAGAGTAATTCGGGTTTTTTGGACTGCTTTACTCGACAAGTAATTTACCTTCACAAACCTGAGTAAAGTACTCCCAAAAACTTGAGTTGGTCTACGGGAAAGTAATCTGGGTTTTCAGACTTTGATTACTTAACTTCTCAGATTGCAAGTAAAACAACTTCTAAAACCTGATTTGGTCTACAGGCAAGTGATTAGACTTATCAAATAACTTAACTTAAAAAAAGTGAAGTTACTCACCATTGGAAGTCTGAGTTAATTTATTGGATAAGTAACAACCCTATGAAAGTCTAGATTGATCAATGAACTCTCCAAAGCATGCAAATTGAATTTGATCAACTGTTGAGCTGAAGTAATGACCTCTTGTAGATCTGAGTAGCACATAGGTTTGATGACATGTAAATCGAGGTAAACCAAAAATTTCCAAAATAATTAAGCTATGAAAAATATGAAAGAAATTCATTTGAGATTTTGATTTAAGGAAGAAAACTCAGAAGGCATTTTTGCATAGCAACATAGAAAGTATGGATTTTCACTAAAAATGAAAACTGAGGCCTTTGGATGCCAAAAAAGAAGAAAATTTTGATTGTTCTAGAATTAGGTCGAGTTTACAGTCAATCCTAAGGTTTTATCACCTTCTAAAACCAATGGTACAATTGGTTTTGAGATTTGAAGCTCCAGTAGAAAGCTTTTCATGAATTCTCTAAGGAATCCCACCAAAGCCTTCTTTTTACTAGAATAACTAATGCAAAAACATTTCATGACAAGGATTGTTGCAATACTAAAAAAAATGGCTTTGATACCATGTCGGATTGGCCATGGTCTTGGATCTTTGCATAGAATATTGAGCAAATATATGTATAAAGCAATGAAATCAAAGATAAATTGTAAAGGAGGAAGAAACTTGTCTTCACATAACAATATTGCAAAATATAGTTGCTTACATAAAATCATATTAACCTGTCTAACCTTCCAAAAAATGAAAATGGGACACATATAAGAAAAATTAGGGCAACATGAGGAAGACTCTAATTTTCTTAATTAGATAATTACATTAAAAATATAATTAGCCTATGTGACTCTTTTATAACTAACCTATGGAAGCTTAATTGACAAAGAATGACCATAAGGTCGTGTAGGCAAAACCCAATGGGAAAAAGTACTACACTAACAAATAGAATTATATATCACATAACTAAGAATATAATAAGCAAATCCACAATAACAATTGGTGATAGAACATAATACTTGAATATTATGACTAAGCTACTTCAAGAGGAAATCTCCATAATGATGCAATAAAAACAAAATTCATAATATGATGATAAAAGAATAACCACTACCTTCTATATATACTCTACTTAGCCATAGTTATTCCATAGGCCAACCATATTAATAACATCGAGAAATGTAACAATGTAAAATGAAGTTGTGTAAGCCACAAGTCGGCTACATATATCTTTAAATGCATTGTAGGTTAAGGGTGTAGCATGCCCCTGTCCTTCAAAATAATATTGTCCATAACATTGAATTAAACTAAGATGTTGCTGTAGGAATGTTTCATCCTCCTCTACATCTTCAGAATGCAAGTTCTTCCATTTGATAAAATACTCCTTAATGGCTCTGGTTCATAGATGATTAGTACACATGTGAAGGATCTTTTTAGGCTCCAAAATGACTCAATCTTTTTCATCCAATTCAAGTAACTCAGTTTAAGTGGAAACTCTATGTCTAATTACCTTCTTTAGATAAGATACATGGAATACCAAATGTATGCGAGGGGATGAGGGTAATTCTAGCTTGTAAGCCACACTACCAATTTTCTACAAGATATGATAAGGGCCATAATACTTAGGTGATAACTTGTTATCATTTATTTTATTTTTTCAAAGACATTTGCTTATATGGCTACAAATGCATAAATACCCAATCACCTATCAAAAGGTCACTCATTACAGTGTTGATCTGCTTGTTTCATTTTATTTTGTGCCATTTCTAAATTCTCTTTCAAGCTCACTAGTACCTCGTATTGATGGTGACTGTGTTCCTCAACATATTGAATCTTGGGATGCACTATCAATGAGAAAATGATGGATGGAGGTTGATACCCATACAATGCCATAAAAGGAGACATATCAGAAGCAGTGTGAAAAGAAGTGTTATACCACCATTGGATAAGTGGCAGCCAATGAATTCATTTGTCATGTCCATCCAAAATAAAATAATGAAGATATCCTTATTGACATTTTTTGACTACCTTTGTTTGTCCATCAGATTGAGGATGATAGGATGAGCTATGACCCAACTAGGTGCATAAACATGTAAATAATTCAATCTAAAAATTACTAGTAAATATGGAATCTCAGTCACTTACAATGTTTTTTGGAGTACCATGTAATTTTTGAATTGTATTGAAAAAAGTACAAGCTAAATTACTAACAATAAATGGATGTGATAAGGAGTAAAAATGAGCATACTTGGTGATTCGATCCACAACTACCATGATAATTTTTTTACCCTTAGACCATGGTAACCCAATAATGAAATCCATGGAAACCTCCTCCCAATGCTAGATAAGGATGGATAAAGGTTACAAAAGCCCTGGGGTCTTAATGGTTTCACCTTTTTTATGTTTACATATCATGCATTTAGCCACATATTTATAGACATCCCCCTTGAGTCCTTCTCAAAACAATCTTGCTTGATTCTATGACATGTTTTCAAAAATCTTGAGTGACCTCCTAGTGAAGATGCATGAAGTTTTCTAAAAGATTTTATTTTTGAGAAAAGAATGCTTACAAAGGTATAATTTTTATTTATACCATAATGCTATCCCCTTCCATGTAAATTTTTTAGCTCTCCCAGAACCCTGCTGAAGATTTTGAATCAAAACATGGGTAACACTATCATTTTCCCAATATAGTTTTGCTTCATGTAGCTAATTTGTCTGCCAAATAG
This sequence comes from Torreya grandis, assembly GCA_037957365.1. Classification (NCBI taxonomy): domain Eukaryota; kingdom Viridiplantae; phylum Streptophyta; class Pinopsida; order Cupressales; family Taxaceae; genus Torreya; species Torreya grandis. The sequence goes on along the minus strand of JARHVA010001181.1, from coordinate 301,188 downwards.
TCATTGCATATGAAAATGCCTCAACTAACTAATCCCTCCAAGAGAGTGCAACTACCACCACATTCTATTTTCCTTTCTTATAGACTATTTAAAAATCATATCCTAACACTTTAGTAACTATTTTTGTTGTTCTTCAGATGATAATTGTTATAAAAAATATTTGAGGCTATCATGATTAGTCTTTACTTGAAAGTGACGATCCATCAAATAAGGTCTTCATTGGTTGACTGCATGTAGAATAACCATCATCTCTTTCTCATAGACTGGGTTTATCCTATTTTTTACTTTCATTTGGTGACTTTCAAATGCCAATGGTCTACTTTCTTTCATGAGTACAACTCCCATGACATATCTCGATGCATTACACTCCATAATAAAAGTTTTTGAAAAATCTAGAGTAGCCAAAACTGGAGTTGTGCACATAGTTTTTTTCAATGGTTCAAATGCCTTTGTAGCTGAATCAGTCCAATAGGAGTCTTTCTTCAATAAAGAGGTGAGTGGGGTTGTAATGCTACCATATTTTTTTACAAACCTATGATAGTAACCAGTTAGCCCCATAAATCCTTAGAGGTTTTTGAGGGTCCTGAGAAATTGCCACTTCATCATCACTTGTATTTTTTTGGGATCAACTTTCACTCCTTCATCTGAAATAATATGACCCAAGTACTCCACCTAATGGACACCAAAAACACATTTGAAAGGTTTGGTATAAAGCTGATTTTTTTTATAACTAAAAGTACCTATTTTACATGCTTCAAATGATCATTCAAATTTTGTTTGTAGATGAGGATATCATAAAAAAACACTAATACAAACTTTCTCAAAAATGGCCTAAAAAATATATTCATCAAACTTTGATATGTAAATGGTGCATTTGTGAGGCCAAAAGGCATGACCATAAATTCATAATGGCCTTCATGAGTTATGAAAGCTATTTTAAGTATGTCCTCATTATAGATTTAAATTTGATGATATCCATAACAAATTTTTAACTTGATAAAATAAACATCACCATGAAATTCATCTAGTAAATCATCAATTACTAGAATAAGAAACTTACTTTTGATGGTGTAATTAGTGAGTTCCATGTAGTCTAGGCACATCCTCCAAGTGTCATCCTTCTTCTACACCATGACCATAGGGAAGCAATATTCACTTTGACTGTGTTGGATGATTCATGCCTCCAAAATCTCATGTTCTATATTTTTAATTTCACTTTTCTAGGCATAGGGATACTTGTAGGGTCTGATGTTGGGTGGTGTACTTCTCAGAATGAGCCTAATGGCATGATGATGTGCATGTCTTGGAGGAAGTCCTTTTGGCATGTCACAAAAAACAATAGAATGGTCATCTATCACCCTTTGCAAATCAAGATGTGTAGACTCCTTGGTTGGTTAAATCTTTATGGAAAATAAGAATGCCATAAATCCTTCAATACCTTTTATAATAATCTTCATCATCTGATGGGAACTAACCAATTATGGAGATTTAGATTGTAATCCATGTAGTTCAAAGGTCCTACCTTCTAATCAAATCTTGTAAATAGTTTCTGGACATTCATCTCAATAGTGCCCAAAGTGGTGAGCCAATGCACTCTCATAACAATGTTAACTCCTCCTGTGGGAATAACAAACATATGAAAATCTAACAAGTAATGTCTTGTATCAAGCTTAATTTATGGAATTTTACAAAATAGTTGATGGTACCACCATCTTCAATCATGACCTAGAATTCTAGAGCTAGGTAAATGAAACAATTTAAATGAGTAGCCAAAAAACTATTATTGAAGTGATGTGCACTTTTAGAGTCAATTAACATGCAATCACCTTATATTTCTTCAGGAAACCCGCCACCTTAAGAGTTTAAGAAGTAATAATGATTGAAAGTGTATGATAATAAATAGTATGTTGAGAATCTTCATTTTCATCCTTAGGTTCTTCCAAACTTGCCCTTGAATCCTCATCATCTTCTTACTCATCATTGGCACCATTAATGTAAAATAACTTATTTTCAACACATCGATGTCCTTTAATCCATTTCCTATCACAACCAAAACACAAACCTTTTTTCATAATTTTATTCAATTTTCTAAGGTGCCAATCGATTAGGCTACACAAATGATGGTGCTAAGAAGGTGTGTTTATGAACATTAGTGAAATGTCTTCATTTAATCAATTCTTTTTACTCAGCCAGATGTGTCCTTGGTATGGCTTTAGATACATTACTGGGATGAAACATGCAAACCTCCAATTGGATGCTATCTTTGAGGCCACCCAAAAATAGGTCAGTCAGATTTTCCTCAATGATGTTTGCCACATACAAGGAGAGATTTTAAAATTGATGAATGTAATCTTTTATAGTCCTACTTTTGGTTCAACTTGGTTAGTTGGCTAAAATAGTTTTCTGAGACATTATTGCCATAGTGGAGCTGTAACTCTTCAAAAAATATAAACTAGGAAACCAAGAGACCCTTCTTTTTATTTTAAGCACATAACCAATGATACCAAATAAACTACTTAGGTTTTAAATATAAAGAGGCCATAAACACCTTTTGTGAACAAGGAATTTGATGTATATCAAATAAATTTTCAATTTGAGTAATCCATGTGAGTGGATAATTACCATCAAACTTGTGTAGGTCCACTTTTGGCAATAATGGCCTTGTACCATGGTTCGCATTGTGATTGTTTGGAGGAAAAAAGCTAAACTAGAGTGGTGGAGGGTTATTTTTCAATTATTGAGATGAAACATTGGTCAATTACCCAGTGATTTATTGCAATTGATCTTAAATGCTATTCAAGTCTCATCTCAGCCTTTTAAGGTTCCCTCTCAGCTTTGTGAGGTCCCCTCTTCGCCTTGTGAGGTCCCCTTTAATGGCATGAATATCATATTTCTACACCATGATCTGTAACTCTGACTTAAGTTGCTAAATTGTCTCTAAAATACTTAAATCAAAAGTTTATAACTCCTTGTCATCTTTGTGAGGAGTTTTAAGCATTTCTTACCCTTTTTCATGACCTCGAGTGTTAGGCCTTGCTATGTACAAACCCTAGGAGGGTTATGACCTAAAAAAATATATCAATAGATGATATCATTATGATTACCTTGCCAAGATGAATCCAATTTTTTTTAATGTGCATAATGTATAGACATCAAAAATCTACACATCATGATTTTAAATGTTGAAATTCTCTTGGACCACCTTAGGACCCCCTTGGGAGCAATTTGACCCTTTGACCCCTAACCGAGCCTAACTCATGGTCAATTTGCTCAACTGAACTAACCTACCCTTTTAACTACTCTTTGCCTTGACCCTTGATCATCAACAGTTAGGATGACTGCCGACGGTCACCTTGACCATCAACGGTCAGGGTGTACCTCCCCAACTAGCAACATGTAAATAGTTCACCTTGCTTTTATAAAAATAACTTGTTTAAATCCATGTACGATACATTACACGCATGAGTTAAAATTATAAGGCCTAGTTAACATCTTGTTTCAACCCTCTTACCTTGCCTATAAGATGAGAGGAGCAGGAAGGTGAAACACATCTATAATTATTATCAAGAGCTTGTGCATCTAGAGTTCCCTTTTTTGTAGGTCAATCATCATCAACAACCTAACGACTTAGCCATCATATTGGAGATCCGACTTGCCATCACCACTTTGTCAAAGCATTAAGTATCATTACTTTGTCAAAATCATGTTAGATTCTACCAATGAGTCAACCACCTCAAACACCCACCCAATCAACTATCTATAAGATAAGTATTTAATTTCCAATATTCAATTAATTTATTTACCTTTTGCACTCAGCCCAACATTAATCCATCTTTTAGAATCCAATTTTGGGATTCCATCAATATGACCATTTACCAACCTAGACCTACACAGTAACCATTGATGATTGTCTCAACTATCGATAATTTGTCTAGCTATCGATGATCACCTTGACCATCAATGGTCACCCTGACTATCGACAATCACCTTAATCATCGATGATCATCCCAACGATTAATGGTCACTATGGAAAGAAATAACAACAATTTATTTCTACCTACCTATCCTCAACCTGATTTAATTTTATGTCCCTGCCTATTCACAAACCCTTGCCTAATTTTTTGAAATAGACCTAAGCTATTTAACACTAGTGTTGGCTTGTTTATTGCTACATTGGTCATTTCTAGTCTATTTATTTATCAGGTATTTCTTATATTCAATTTCAGTATCTTTTGATTATTTATGCAAGTACTTTATCTTTCTATTTATAGACTTAATTATTTGAAACATGTGGATTGACAACCCTTGAGGAAGCTCTTACTTCTAGGATCTAGATAATGCTACACAATCCACTTAGCTATCTATCTAACCAACTATTTGCTTTAGTGCTATCTTATTTCTAGGTCATCCTCCCAAGCCAAAGAGGAGTTCTTCACAATCATTTGATTCAATGAACACATAATCAAATAGGTTTTTCAACCATACCCATATTTAGTTTCTTCTTCTTCCTTTCCAAAATATAATCTAAAATTCACTGAAACATTCTGGCATGCTCGATGGGACCTTGAGTCTTTACTTTGGGCTTTTTTGCTTTGTAGATGTATGCTCTTCTCTCTATTTGTGCTCATTAACAAAACTAAAATTTCTTTTAGGTTTAAAATCAAGTGCACACATTGATTGCTTACAAGTTTAGATCACATAGTTAAACTTGAAGCAAAGTAATCCTATCGTAGCATCAATTTTATTACACACACTAGACCAAAAAACCTTCATTAATTAAACATCAAACAAACTTGAGATAAGGTCCAACTAGGATTTCATCACTTAGTGGTCACCTTACCCTTTCTCAAAAATCCTACTTGGAGGTCATTACCAAGGAGAGAACCAACTTAACTCTCTGATTGAGTATAAACTTTGGAAATCAGTATATATTGGCTAAGCACCCGACACCCTTATCACTATAATGTGTGAAGTGAGGGGGTAATCCCCAATACCAAGCCACATATTGATTCCCAACATGGATATTTTTGAGCACCTAAACAACCTGAAACCAACCATAGATTGCTTCTATAGTACTTGATCTACAAGCCAACTTCTATCACACATTCTCATAACTTAAGGCATAAACCAAAAGCGAGATTAAATTAACCATAGGATTTTAACATACTTTAGCACATGTTGGGTTTTCTTGATCATTTTTTTTGCTTTCTCTCTGTTTGAGTTGTAAGATTCTTTATGGTGTCCTCTCATCCTACTTGCATGGTTCTTACTCATCAACAATGAAGAGGCTTATCATGTTGAGACCCATCTATATATTATCCAGTCTCCTCTACCTCTTCCTTTATGGAGTATATTTCATATGCTGAGATTTCTCCTCATCATTTTGACACTTCTAGTTTGCCTCAAATAGTCTCCCAAGGTGACTGAGACTTTACTATATTTTTGGATAATAACTTGGTAGCCTTGAAACATTATCTTAGTATATTATCTCACTATATACCCAATTTGATACCATCTACTGATCCAACCTATGGCATGCCATTGGGATTTTTAGGCAACTCTTCTATAACCACTATCACCACCCAACCACTAGCTACTCAGGCATCTGCCTTACCTGGCAACCCATCTAACACAACCATGTAGAACCAACCATCTCAACCTTCTAACACCTAAACACCTCCTAGGCCAATTAATAATTCTTCCAATATGGCCACCACCCAACCTTTAACTACCCATACCCTAATTACTATTGGAGTACCCACCACCACCATCACTACCATTCCTCTAGTTACCCTCGCTCTACTTCAAAACATAGTAACACCAATACCTTCTACCTTACCTCCTATCAATACAAGGGTTACCACTTATCCCTTACCTCTAACTCAACCACCCATTCCCACTCGGGAGTACATACCCTCTACCTAACCACTAGTGACCACATATTCATATGTAGATTCAACCCAACCACCTGTGAACACTTACCCATATGTGGTAGCTTCTCAACCTCTAACAAATTATTAATATATCGCTCAATCCCAATCATATTATGCACCTTAAAACCCTTTAGGTGCACCACCCCGAATAGACCTAATAAAAATACTCATGGATAAGATGAATACCTTAGAATCATCCATCTCTAGAGCTCACAACATTTTATGATATGACCAGATCTGTAATGAGCACATCTACCCATCTATGCCTATCAGGCCATATCCTCCTTAATGGGAACTTCCCAAGTTCTCCAAGTTTTAGAGTAAGGAGTATCCCTAACAACACCTTAGGGCATTTAGGCACTCATGTTATTTTATTGTTGATGATGTTGCTCTCCTTCTCTACACTTTTCCTATATCTTTGTCATGATATAAATTTTATTGGTATAGTGCCTTAACCAAGCATTCCATCTTCTCCTTCACCCAACTAGTTCAAACTTTCTTGGATCACTTTTTGATAAATATCTCAAAGAAGGTTTACATCATTGACCTCTACTCTATCTGACAGTTTGATGATGAATCTATTGCTGATTTTGTAGTTCGTTAGAGGAGCCTAATCAACCAACTCTCCTTTTCCTTACCCCAACCTGAGTTGATCAAACTCTTTACTTGGGCTTGTGCCAAGAACATATATTCTACATTATGTGTTCAGAGCTTCCAAACCTTTGATGATGATTTTACCATGGCACGTAAATTAGAGAATTGAGCCATCAATGAAGGAAAGCTAAAACTTAAAAACAAGAACTCTGCTTATAAAACTAATGAGGATTTTTCCTCCAAATTGAGCAACCAAACCAACATCAAGACCAAAAGTAAGGGAACTGTGAATGTGTTTGTCCTTAAAGCCACTTATCCATCATCTACCAACCAACTAAATTACTCTTGTTCCTCAAAACAAAACATGAAGAACCAAAATTGGAACACCCAAAAGCAATTTAGTCCACTAAGAGAGTCTTATGCTTCAATCTTGGAGAAGTTATTGAAAGCTAACATCCTATAACTTCCTTATATCAAACCACCTTAGTAATTTGATTCTTCTCATCCTGCACCTAGTTGGTACAATGAAAATGATCTATGTGCCTTCCAATGAGTAGCAAAGCATGATCTTAGTAAGTGCAACACCTTTAAGAGAATTACCCAATATCTCATTAACAAGGGCAAGCTTGTGTTGGATAACCCCAACTCACCTCAAAATTATGATATTGACATATTTAGGAAGCCTTTCCCTAATCATGCACCTAATAGGAATGAGAGCAACATGGTTGAGTGCTCTCATGATGCCCATACTATTAACATGGTTCTTGGCACACTTATTGCTAAAAAACCTACCACCCAACTTATCTGTTCCTCACTATCTCTACTTATTGAGGTAATGGAGTTACCTTCTCCTCTTTTGGAGACCCAAACCAAGGAAGCACGTCTTTCTCCTCCTCCACTTATTTAGGTAGTGGATCCATCAACCCCTCCCTTAACCTGCATACCAGAGCATGCACCCATCTTATCTTCTCCCTTAACCACCAAGAAACTTACTACCCCTTCAGAGATCCTTCCCAAAGAGGAAGCTCCATGTCTACACCTCTCATAGTGGAGTCACCCACTCAAACCTTGCATCTTTTTATTGAGGAAAATGATGAGGTTACCACCCCTCTATCTCAACCTATGGGCTTATATTTCAAGTCTACCATCCAAGGAATAAAACTAGCCTACAAACCATTGTCTAAGTTAGTGTAGAAAGTGGAATTTGTTTCCAACCCTGACATGGATTGAACCAAATTATAGTAGCAATTAGGGATACCTTATATCACCAAGTAAGAACCTCCAACCACACCTTTAGTAGACTAACTCACCAATACTATTATCCAAACCCTTATCTTACCAACCAAATCGATGAAGGTCTCTACCAACCCAACAATTCCTTAGCCATCCAGGGTACCTAAACCCCACACAACCAAATCACCTTCTCTAACTAAGATGACCAAACTAATAAGGAACCTTGTCACCTTCCCTATATAGAGTCTTAACCACCCATTTGTGAAAGTGGAGCTTACCTCTCTGAACCCAACAACCAAGTGCCAACCCAAATCAACTAAGGGAGTAGAAACACCAAAAATCCTTGTGGATAAACTCCTACCTCCCTCTACCCTACCCTCCATATTGGGACCTCATCCCTCCACTCTGAGTAGGAAGTCAATTGCACAAACTAATACCCAACCGTCATTGCTAGTTACACATGGACACTTGCTTTTTGACACACCTATCTTCACCAAACCAATAATGACAAAGCTACCTACCTTGAAACATCCTACCTTCACTTTATCAACCTCTACCTTACTGAAATCAAAACCACTAACTACATGCACTACCTTACCCAAACCTTCTATCACCAAACCCGCTCCCAAAAGGACTTCCATCTTACCAACCAAGACAAAAACCCCTAAACCCTCTCCACCTTTATTCAAGTCCTTATCTACCATTTTATAAAGATTATTGCATGCTTCTTGCTTAACCTTACCCCCTATTAGGATGTTCGACCCTATTGGTTCAAAACTTGTTTGGTATAATGATCGATAAGTGTTATCTTATCATAGGACACTAGGCCATTACACAAAGAACTATAAAGCTCTCCAAACCATGATCCATTATATCTATGATGAGGATGATCTATTAATAGATGATCCTCCCACAAACCCATCACCAATCTAATGACTAACAACCACTAGCCAAAACCTACCTATCCTCCACTCTCACCTTAGAGTGATGAGGAATGAAACAAATCTCCTACCCTAATTCCTCCCTCTATTCATACCATTCATGTGTTCAAAAGATCACAATAGAAGGAGAAGGGAAAGGCCAAAATGTCCATCCCATGGACATACCCATCTTATACCTCCCAATAAAACCGTACCCAAACATCTTCACCTTCACCCAAACTTAAGGTATTTATCTTAGGTGCCTCCCAATCCAACCCCTTTGAGTCCATCAAGAGAGTGGTGCTCAAACAACTTCACTAGAACCTGACAAAGATGAGATTATATGATTTTATTACCACTTCACCTCATCATCACTAAGAAATGATAGAGGCATTACAATTGGTAGAGGTCCAACCTAAAGAATCTCAACCTTTGGCAGCCTTTGTAAATGCTCTCCAAATTTCCAACCTTGTCACCTTCAAGGACTTAAAAATACCTTCTATCCTTTTTGATAACCCACATCCCCCTCTCTTTATCATAGCTTACATCGACCAAAACCATATCAAATGATTCATGATTGATGGGGCAACTAGTATTAATATCATCTCCTTCCATGCCTATAACCAACTAAACCTTCTAGATAATGTCATGTCCAAAACCTTGACCATCCTCTAATCCTTTAATGACACCATAACCACTACCCTAAGAATGGTTTTCCTTCATATCTTTATGGGACCCCGTATGCTCCCTAAACTCTTCTATGTAATGGAAGACAAATTCTAATACAATGGTTTGCTAGGATAACTTTAGATCCACTCCATGGGTTACATCCCCTCTACCCTACATATTTTCATTAAATTCAAGCACGAAGGCTAGGTCATCACAATCTAAGCTGACCCAGGTCCTTTCATGATATTTAACATGACCTACCAACCCAATGCTATCCTCTTACCCCCATTTAACACACCCTCCTTAACCAAGGACAAGACCTCCCCTATGAAAGAGGAAGCCCTACCTCCCTCTACTAATGAGGCATCCACTAGCTCATCCATCCCCTCTGATCAGATCCCCACCTTAGGCCCTTGAGAATTGACATTCCACTGCCTTTCATTAGGAGAATATCACCTTTTAGCCCTTTGTTTCTATTCTAATTTTGCTTTTTCAGATTCAAGAGAGAGAAGAAACTAAAGAGATAATGGACAAGGCATTGAAGTACCTAGATGTAGACTGCACACCGTAATCCAGACGCTTGTGAGCACCCCTCTTTGGCTGTGGAGGAATGACACCTGCAAAGAAAAAGAACTTGGACAAAAAGGCGTTAGATAGATAGATGGTGGGTTGCCAAGCGAAAGCTTGTTCCTAGAAGTATGAGAACTTCCTTGAGGGAGGTCAACCCACTATTTTGATAAAAGATAAATGACTGATAAATGACAGAATGCTAAAATAGACTGAAATGATAGCAAACTGAAAGAGAAAAGGAAGCAAAGGCTTACCTGGAAGAAGCTGTCAAACTGGTCACAGTCGCCGGCGTCGGTGGTCCTATCGGCGTCGGTGGTTAAATGCCGATGTCGGTTATGTGGCCGATGTCGGTAGGGGTAATGACCGGTGTCGGTCGGGGCAATGGCCTCCAGACGGGTCTGGTCAGGTTCTTGGTCAAGGCTGGACAGAGTTCAGTCTGTCTCTGTTTGAGGGCTCTGTGGACGAAGGTCTGAGTCTGCTCTGGGTCTGGTTTGAGGATGGTCTTAGTCAGTTAGGGGGTCAAAAAGATAGAGAGGGACAGAGAGATAGAGGAAGCCAATCTAGGAGATAGGAATCTGGGTCTGGGTGACAGTCAGGTCTGAAGGTGTGCTAAATCTAGTTTAAAAGCAGATGACTAGAAAGCATAAAGAAAACAAACAGAGTACTTACCTGTGCCCTGCTGAAGAAGGTGTTGATCTTGTTGTTGATGATGCCGGATGTGAAGCCTGTTGCTGATGGAGAATCCCTGTTGTTCACTTGCAGAAGCTTGGTGTGTACCTGAGGGAGAGAGTCAGATTGATTGGCAGAGAGGTCAAGTGAAAGGACAGATACAAGGGTTTGATGCAAAGATTTAAGAGCCGAGATACCAGAGAGAGACGCAGAGAGCCAAGAGGAGGAGATAACAGTGAAGAAGCCATTATGAAGGGTGCCGACGCCAGCAATATCGCCGACGTCGGTCGACGGTTGACCGACGTCGGCGGCTAAAAGGCTGGAAAAAGGCTAAAAATAGCCTTTCATCCGTTTCCCAACCGCCAGGTCAAATGAATGCAAGGATGAAACGATCGACAGGGGTTAAATGGGCGAGTGAAGAGATTAGAATAGGAGTCTTAGGCATTAAATGGCCATGTGGGAAATAAAAGGGATCCAAGGAAGGTATCCTAGGATGGCGAGGTGGTAAGGAGAAGGAAAATGGTCTTATTTAATTAAAAATAGATGATTATTTTCAATTAATAAGACCTAAGTAGGTTAGGGATAGTCGAAGTGGCAAGGGACCAAGGGGAGAGAGGAAGACAAAGGGTTAGACACTTTTTAGGTGTCTACATTTGCCCCTTTTTGTCTTGTTGGTTGTTTTAGACGAACTGTAAGACAAAAATAGGAGGTGGTTGCCCCAGGAAAAGGATGAGGTGTTCCCCCCTCAAAGCGATAGTCGAGAGAAGGGAACCAGAGATCGAGTGTCGATTTGATAGAGAGATGGATAGAGAGAGGATGAGTGAAAACGCTGCAATAGTTGTGATTGCGTGTAGTCCACTTCACGGGAGGGTCGGGTCAAATTGTCGCATGTCGAGGGTCAAGGAGTGCCAAAATTGAAGTAACCGGGCCCCAGCATTTAGTCGTCTGCTGATCGGGTCACTCAATCTAAGCTAAAGCTCCAAATGGTCATCGTGTTCTAGGTATCCCAGGCTCAGGAAGTGCTCCCAGAGACACAAAAAAGCCACAAGTAGTAGGGATCAACTGGCTCGCGATCCTATACTTGCGAAGGGTCAAAAATAGGGTCTACGGACAATTTTGCTAACCAACCGTGAGGTAGCATACACGCAAAAACAACCAAGGCAACATTGTCTTGGAAGTGGTCGAAGGTCGAAAGATGGTCATTGGTCAAGGGGATGGATGGACAAAAGGATGTGGCCGAGATAACCTCAGAAAATGTCATGTGATCTGAGTGCTGCCTACATAGCCCTTGTGTGAAGGGCCTCAGGCCAATGTAGTTCTCCCTAAAAGGGAGGAAGGGTCAAAGAAACTGATTGGTCTTGGTCAAGGAAAATGATTGGTCTTGGTCAAGGAAAATGATTGGTCTTGGTCGAAGAAAATGATTGGTCTTGGTCAAAGTCAACAAAGTTGGGCGTGATAAAATTCAAAGAAGAGAAGGTTTGTCCATCATAGAGATGAACAAACGGGGGTGGTCGAGCTAACCTCAGAAAATGTGTTATCTGAGTGTTGCCTACATAGCCCTGGTCATAGGGCCTCAGACCAATGTAGTTCGGACAAAAGGGTCAAAATGGTTGATGATGAGTTTGGTCGAGTGTCGAAATGATGAAAATGATGAGGGGAAGAGATGTTGCAGCCTTTTCCAAATGGTGTATTCTGCAACATTGGTCAAAGGTCTTTCATCCCTAGCAATTTTCCATAGTCGTGATGGATGTATGCTAAAAATGAATGAGGGTCTATTTATGCTTCAGCAAGTATTGGTTTATGCTTAACATAAATTGGGTCTGGTCGATAGTTTCCATGTGTATTGGTATCCATGGAAACTATGGAAAAAGGACAAGGCGATGCCTGATGTCATGTTGAAAATGTTGAGGTTGGTTTGAAAATGTTGAAGTTGGTTTGGTTTAATGTGACCAAAGCAAAAGATAAGTGAAAGGCGAATTTCTCTTTCATTGACAAAGACCAAAAAGGACAGCATGGATAGGGGTTGTTAAAACAAAAGCCCCGTTCATGCATTACGTCATTGACCAGTGTGGTGTTAGAACGGTAATCGAATCACTTTGACATTAAAGTGAGCTCGAAGTCCCCTGAGCAGGTGATAGGAGGAGGATAGGGTAACCCAGTTTAAGAGCAGGAATAACCTTGCCCCTTTTTATAGGAGACCCTTGGACAACTACAAGCCAAGTCCATGACCCATTTTTTTTTTTTTTGGTGCAGGCTGATCGATGCGGGAAGCCTACATAGAGATGTCTTTTAATGTAGTGGTCATGTTGCGAAGCTGATCAATGCGGGAAGCTTCTAAGAAAGGTTGCTGCTTGTAGCAAGATTCAGTCATAGCCATCCTTCGAGGGAGTGGTCTATATTTCTGCTTTATAATGTTTGAATAGCTGTCCTTCGAGGGATCAGTCTATTAGCTATAGCAATGATAGTACAGCTGTCCTTCGAGGGAGCAGTCTGTCTTTTTGAATTTGACTTTGTGACCTTGTTTATATTTTGACATCTTGATTTTGATTTTTTTGATTTTTTGATTAGAGTCATGGACAAGGCTGTAGAAGTTCAAGGACTCCCCTTTTATTAGGACAAAGCATCCATGCATCATAAAAGGGTTGACAAGTGTTAGGAAGCAGGGTTGATAGGAAAAGGAATGACAATGACAAGGGGTTGCTCAAGGGACGAGCTCAAGTAAAACGTCAAGTGATCGAACACTCGACTAACAGTAGAAATGGTCGAAGATGCAAGACAGAAAGGGGGGCTCAAGGTCTGATAAGTCCCTGGGCCATGCTAGTGCATTAAGGTCTGAGTCAATTAGAAGCAAACTTGCCCCAATTTGCCTCTTTCGAGATTGGTCAGGTGTTGATGGTGCATGTGAAGTTGACTGATATGGTTGTTGATAGGTCGAGACTGGTTGAATATTTTAGATAAAAAGGATTGGTTGAATGATATTTGATTGTTGATTGGTCGAGAGTTGGTTGAAGTGTGGTAAAATGTTTGGTCAAAGTTTGTCGAAGGTTTGGTCGAAGGTTTGGTAAGGTTATGGTTGATGTCATGGTCGATGGTTGATCGAGACTTGGTCGAGGTTTGGTTGAATGTTTAATCGAAGTTAGGATAAGGTTGGATCCCCCCAGTCGCTTAGGGAGAATGTTGGATAGATTAGTCAAGGTTGACTGAGGCTTGGTGATTAAATGGACTGTGTTAATGTCAAATAATGGGGTCAAAGGTGGTAAAGGGACCATAATCTGTCGTGGAGATCCCGATTTAGGTGATGAGGTTGGAGAGGCATGAGTCGGGGTTGATGTTTTGTCGAAGAGGTGGTCAAGAGGGTCCTTGATGAGAAGGGAATCTTTTTTTCGGTGTTGACGAATGACAGCTTTGAGAGTGCAACAACGCTTAGTGTCATGTCCCGAAGTGTGATGATAGTTGCAAAATTTAGGTTTGTCGAACCAAGAGGGTCTTGATCCGAGATGTGATGGGTGAGGCGGTGTTGAAGGTTTGTTGATAACGTGGTCGAGAAGAGAGGTGTCATTCGCCAGACATTGGCGAATGGCAACCTTGAGAGCACGACAATGCTCCGTGTTGTGTCCAGGTGTGCGATGATACGCACAAATGCAAGTGTCGTCGAACCAGGGTGGTTTTGGTCTGAGAGATTGATATGGTCTGAGAGGTGGGAGGTCGATACGAGAGGACTGCAACAATTGCCGTAAAAGCAAGGTATAAGAACCTGCTAATGGGTCTAGATGTCTTATTGCAGTAGGGGTTGATGACTTTGGTTTAAGAGGCATAAGAGGCGTTGGTCGATGGTTTGAGGGAGATATATGTTCGATGGGTTGAGGGAGTAATGGAGGCGACGTGCCTTTGTGAAGGATGGGAGTAGACAGTACTCCTATTAAAGTGGATGGATGCGGGCCCAAGATTGAAGGTAATGACGAAGGTGGAGGAGGAGTTCTCCGATGTGGTCTAGTGACTTTCGTTAGTTTGGGTCGAGGCCACTATTATGTGAGGCAAGGTCAGATGTGGGTTTGGGTTTGGATGTGGACAAAGGTGAGTGAGATGTAACAATCTCACGCAAAGGGCAAGAGGAAATCGTGGCTGCGTCTTCCTTGGTTGAAATGGGTGGAGAGACTGGTTCTTCTCTGGGTGGAGAAGAAATAGGAGAGTGTGGCTCCTCCAGATGGCAGGAGGCAGGGATGATTGTGCCTTCTGCTTGTGCTTGAGGAGTAGGCAAGGTATGGTCATTGGATGAAGGTGGGGCTAATGGTGTAGGTGTGGTCAAGGCGTCCTCCAATATAGGAGAAATAGATGGAGAACTAATAGGAGAAGAGGGTTCTTCATCCCGTGATAGACGAATAGGAGAAGAAGACTCTTCTTCCTGTGAAAGAGATTGGTCGGAGACAAGAGGTAAGATAGTGTTAATCGTGTGAATGTCATGGTCATGAGAATCTTTGGTTATGGTTTGAACGTTGCTCTGAGTAGGTGGATGATTTGGAAAAGGGTGTTTGAAGATGTCGATATGTTGATTGGGTGGGGCGTTCGGGTTATCTAAAATAAGATCCCCCTTGTCGATCATGTCTTGGACGATATTTTTGAAAGTTCGGCAGTTGTCAATGTCATGGCCTTGGACGCGATGAAAGTGGCAGAAGTCAGCCTCTTTATACCATGTAGGGAGGGCTTTTGAAGGGTCAAATTGAGGTGGTCGGATTGGAGAGAGATTGAGGACCCCCTGCTTGAGTAGTTTTTCCAAAACGGAAGCGTATGGTTCTCCAAGTGGAGTGTAAGAACGCTGAATGTACCGTTGTTGGAATTGTTTGGTGATGCTGAAAGATGTCGAAGGTTGAGAGTAATTCATTGTTGTTGAGGATGGTGATCTAACGACCACGGTGTTGGCCACTCCTTTGGATTCAGAATTGGCAGAAGAAGAAAGTCTGGAAGAAGAATGGCCAGTAGATTTTGCGTTGGTATTATGCAATTTGACCTTATCTTCTTCAAGGGCACGGAGTTCAAGCTTTCGAGCCATGATGAAAGCTTCGTCAAAAGTGCGGAATGTCTGAATCCGCAAGGTAGAAGAGATGTGGTTGGCGCATGCTCGAGAAAAGAGCTCGATGAGCTCGGGTTGAGGCAAGGAGAAGGAGAGCTGGTTAATTAAGCCCCTCCAACGAGCGACAAAATTGACTACAAATTCATCATCAAATTGCCTGATGGAGTAAAGGTCTGTGATTGAGACTTGTTTGGTGATGTTGATAGAGAAATGGTCAAGAAATAGTTGGGCGAGTTGGATGAATGAAAAGATAGAGTGTCTGGCAAGAGAACTATACCAGTCAAGGGCTGGGCCAGAAAGCGACATAGGGAACGTGCGTAAAAGCAACGCATCGTCATGGGCAATAAGATAACAGGCATGTCTAAATGCCTGTAGATGTTGTTGTGGGTCTTCTTTACTCTGAAAGCGAGTGAATTTAGGAAGCTCCCAATGGTTAGGATATGGTCGAATAGGGACGGAAGGATGGATAGGTTCGTTGCAAATCTGGTCATAAGACAGGATATTGCTTGAACCAGAAATGGAGGCTTCGAGACTAGACATTTTATCCATCAGCATCTTAATGATGTCTGCTGACGGATTGGCGGGTTGAGCGCCCCCTAGGTTGTAAGGCGCTTGGAAGAGGCTAGAGGAGGCGTGCAACATAGTTGGTTGTACAATGTACGGATGACTAGTCGCAGGGGTAGAAGTGGAGGCTAAAGGTGGTTGCATTATGAAGGTCGAAGGTATAAGTTGACTGGGCACCGCCAAAGGTGGTTGAATGGTGGCACTGGTAAAAAGAGAGGTTGGCACTCCTACATTTGTGGGCGCAAGAGTGTGAGGGGTCGAGACAATCAAGTTCTGATATGATGTAGAACTTGGTTGAATTGCAGGTGGTTGAGGGGGTAGTCGAACCCCGATGGAGGTCGGTCTAAAAATAGACGGGGAGGCCAAACTTTGTGTATTGGCCATGATTGGGTTAATAGTTGAAGCGAAAGGCTGAGTCATAAAGGGTTGGGTGGTGAATGGTGTGGATGTCATCGCCACGTCACCCGAAAGGTCTCGCGTTGAGTTTCTCGCGAGATAGTTTTGGAGGGCTGCGGTATTGAGGTCCAAGAATCTCTCAAAATCTTGGTCCCCTTCAGGGATGATGGGAATTTGAGTCGGGGTCGGGGTCGGGGTCGGTCCTGTAGGAGTTCTTTCAGTCTCTGAGTGGAACTCCATGATAGGACTGGTTAGGGACGAGGGAGCGTGGTCAAAAAGGAGGGTCAGATTCTTGAAACTATGTTTTTGCAGTTCCAGAAACTTAGAATAGAGTTTTGGTAGAAAAAGGGACAGGTTTTAGGCTGCTGGTTTTGGAAAAAGGACAGTGACAGAGACCGATGTTAGTTTAAAAATCGATGTCGGTAAGGAAGATAGCCGACGTCGGTCAGATAACCGATGCCGGTAATAGATGAAAGCCGACGTCGGTGAAAAGACCGATGCCGGTGACTGGGGAAAGCCGACGTCGGTGGAAGAACCGATGCCGGTGACTGTGTTTTCCAGAGAACCAAAAGATTTGAAGATTCTTGGAAAAACAATGAAGAAAGCATCGTCACTCACTCAAACAAATAGATGAGAAGAGGAAAACAGAGAGCGACAGACAAGCCTAAGTGATAAATCCTAGGAATTAACTTTAGAAGCTGTGGCTTATGCCTTAGATGAATGTTTGGGGAGATTGGCTATCAAGAAGGTCCTAGAAGAAGCAATCTAGAGCTGGTTTCGGGTCTTGTTTTAGGTGCTCAAAGTCTGTGTTAGGATCTGGTACGTGGCCTGGTGCTAAGGAGCAAGCTCCCCTCACTTTACGATTCCAGTGGTTAGCTGGTCTCGCTTAGCCAAGATATACCTCGCCTAGAGTTTATCCTCCACCAGAGAACGGAGTGGGCTTCCCCCTTGGTGATGAAATCCAAGTAGGGTCATCGGGACGGGTAAGGTATCCGCTGGGGGATGAAATCCCAGTCGGGCCTTGTCTCAAGTAAGTTTTATGTTCATTTTAGTGCATGTGGTTTGGTAGTGTAACATCAAGTGTCTACGATTTATTCAATATGCGTCTAAGTTACTAGATGTGGACTAAGAAGATGCAAGCACAAGCAGAAATGAATGCAAAGTGTTTTAATGCCCAAGTCGAAATGTGATGTTTGTTATGAAGACAAGTTTGAGAAAGGGTTGAGAGTATGATGTTTAGACTAGTCTAGAAATGCAAGGAAGAAAGATTCGTTTTAGTCCTACTTACAGTGTCATTGAGAAGAAAAGAAGGAGGAGAAAAGGTAAGAACCTAATGTTCCTAAATGAATGAAGAAGAAAAGGAACCCAGGAGGAACCTAGGGTCCCACCGGGCGTGCCAGAATGTTTCTATTCTAATTTTGCTTTTTCAGATTCAAGAGAGAGAAGAAACTAAAGAGATAATGGACAAGGCATGTGAAGTACCTGGATGTAGACTGCACACCGTAATCCAGACGCTTGTGAGCACCCTTCTTTGGCTGTGGAGGAATGACACCTGCAAAGAAAAAGAACTTGGATAAAAAGGCGTTAGATAGATAGATGGTGGGTTGCCAAGCGAAAGCTTGTTCCCAGAAGTATGAGAACTTCCTTGAGGGAGGTCAACCCACTATTTTGATAAAAGATAAATGACTGATAAATGACATAATGCTAAAATACACTGAAATGATAGCAAACTGAAAGAGAAAAGGAAGCAAAGGCTTACCTGGTAGAAGCTGTCAAACTGATCACAGTCGCCAGCGTCGGTGGTCCTACCGGCGTCGGTGGTTAAATGCCGATGTCGGTTATGTGGCCGACGTCGGTAGGGGTAATGACCGGTGTCGGTCGGGGCAATGGCCTCCAGATGGGTCTGGTCAGGTTCTTGGTCAAGGCTGGACAGAGTTCAGTCTGTCTCTGTTTGAGGGCTCTGTGGATGAAGGTCTGAGTCTGCTCTGGGTCTGGTTTGAGGATGGTCTTAGTCAGTTAAGGGGTCAAAAGGACAGAGAGGGATAGAGAGATAGAGGAAGCCAATCTAAGAGATAGGAATCCGGGTCTGGGTGACAGTCAGGTCTGAGGGTGTGCTAAATCTAGTTTAAAAGTAGATGACTAGAAAGCATAAAGAAAACAAACAGAGTACTTACCTGTGCCCTGCTGAAGAAGGTGTTGATCTTGTTGCTGATGATGCCGGATGTGAAGCCTGTTGCTGATGGAGAATCCCTGTTGTTCACTTGCAGAAGCTTGGTGTGTACATGAGGGAGAGAGTCAGATTGATTGGCAGAGAGGTCAAGTGAAAGGATGGATACAAGGGTCTGATGCAAAGATTCAAGAGCCGGGATACTAGAGAGAGACGCAGAGAGCCAAGAGGAGGAGATAACAGTGAAGAAGCCGTTATGAAGGGTGCCGACACCGGCAATATCACCGACGTCGATCGACGGTTGACCGACGTCGGTGGCTAAAAGGCTGGAAAAAGGCTAAAAATAGCCTTTCATCCATTTCCCAACCGCCAGGTCAAATGAATGCAAGGATGAAACGGTCGACGGGGGTTAAATGGGCGAGTGAAGAGATTGGAATAGGAGTCTTAGGCATTAAATGGCCATGTGGGGAATAAAAGGGATCCAAGGAAGGTATCCTAGGATGGCGAGGTGGCAAGGAGAAGGAAAATGGTCTTATTTAATTAAAAATAGATGATTATTTTCAATTAATAAGACCTAAGTAGGTTAGGGATAGTCGAAGTGGCAAGGGACCAAGGGGAGAGAGGAAGACAAAGGGTTAGACACTTTTTAGGTGTCTACACCCTTGATGCCTTCCCTACTCCTCATGAGTATGGGAAACTTACTACCCATTCAGGATATGAATCCAATATTAGAACCATTGTTCTTTTTAGACCTCCCCATTATCAAACCCATTTTATCTATGGGGGACTCGACAAACTCATTGGCACTTCCACCACCTCTCTTTCACCTTGACCATTTACCACTAGTTTATCCTACCTAGATAAATTTATCTTTACCAAGACATACCTTCATAGGTGTGTTTGGAAAGGATTTGGTCTTAGACAATATGATCATGGCCTACATGAGTTGATTTCTATTGAAACTAGAAAGCCTCATGAAAAACATGGTCTCAATTTTATCCTACCTAAAGATTCAAACCACCTACCATCACCATTGTTGAGGAAGACATCCCTTCTTCACCAAACTCTCCCCCACCTACATGTGAGGATGATGACATCATCTTACTTTGGTCAACATGATCAGCCTCAGACCCCTAACTTATCAAAAAGAGGAGGCAACTATAACCATCCCTTTGATCCATCCTGAGATGATAGGAGATGGCTCTCCTACCATTAACACTATTTAATTCTAGAATGATGATTTTATTCTCACCTACCTTAGTGTTCTAGATTCTTCTATCCACAAATTTGTTCCTCCTAAGATTTTGACCATGTTGAACAAATCCACCATGGATATCAACTTGGGTAATCTAAACAACCCCTTCATTATCAAAATTAGATAATCACTACATTTTAAAGAACTTTGAGACTTCCCCTCTTTCCTCCAAGACTGAAGCATAGAATTTTCTTGGTATTATAGTGACATGCTTGGAATTGACCTTGCCATTTCCACCCACAACATAGTCACCAATCATGATGCCAAGCTCATCAGGCATAAGCTTCGATGCATGCACCGTTGTATAACCCTTCTCATCAAAGAAGAGCTTTAACGTCTTCTATTTATCAATTTCATTCAACCCATTGACTATCCCCAATGGGTCTCAAATGTCATTCCTATCACCAAAGCCATAGGGGGACTATGCATTTATGTGAACTTTCATGACCTTAACCTTGCTTTCCCTAAAGATGACTTTCCTCTATTGAGCATCGACTAACTAGTTGATCTTACAACTAGACATAAGATGTTATCTCTCTTGGATGGATTTTCAAGTTATAATCAGATCCTAATTGCCCTCGAAGATCAACACAAGGTCACCTTCACCACCCCATGGGAAACCTTTTGCTATTGAGTCATACCTTTTGAATTCAAGAACACTGGTGTAACCTACCAATATGCCATGACTTACATCTTCCATAACCTTATCCATAAGATTTGAGAGGAATATGTGGATGACCTTCTCAAAAAATCAAAACTCTAAAAGGATCATTTGGCCATTCTCAAGATCATCTTTGAGTGGCTTATCCATTACCATGTCTACCTAAACCCCAAGAAGTGCATTTTTTGGGTCTTGTCAGGAAAGCTTCATGGCTTTATTGTCTCCCTTCTTAGAATCAAAGTTGATCATGTCAAAATCAAAGCCATCATTGACATGCTTCCTCTTGTCAACCTTAAGAAACTCCATAGTTTGTAAGGAAATATCCAATCCATTCATCACTTTATCTCCTAGCTTTCAGAATGATGCCAAACTTCCACCACCTTCTGAAGAAGGATGTATCTTTTAAGTGTAATGGTGACTATCAAAAGGCCTTTGATTTACTCAAAAAGTACCTTTTATCTCCACCTATCCTCACCCCTCCCAAGGATCACCAACATTTCTACCTTTATATTTTCACCACCAATCACTCCTTAGGGGTAATGTTTGCTCATCGGGATGAGAAACACAAAGAGCAAGCCATCTACTACATTAGCCACACGCTTGTGGAATATGAGATTCAATATACCCATATTGAGAAGCTTTTCTTAGCTTTAGTCTTTGTGGCGACCAAAATTTCCCATTACCTTCTTAACCATAAAACCTATGTCATAACCAATACTAGCCCACTCAAGTATATGCACTCCAAGCCATATCAAAACTAGCGCATGGCCAAATGGATCATGCTTATTATGAAGTTTAACCTTGAGTTCCTACAACAAAAGTAAATTAAAGGGAAATTTATTACCAACCAATTGGTCACAACAAAATTAAATGAAAGGGAAATTTATTACCAACCAATTGGTCATATTACCATTAGCAGACAACCAACCTCCTCTTGAGTTCCCCAATGAGTCCATTACAACCCTCTCTTAGGCAAACTTCACCTATCAAGTCACCATGTTCTTTGATGGATCAAAGTGTCAATCTAGTGGGGGAGTTGGTATCATCCTTATTCCTTTTGATGGTGAGCCTCTTCCTTTATAATTCAAGCTTGATTTTGAATGTACTAACAATATGGTTGAGTATGAAGCCCTAGTGATAGGCCTCTAATCTACCTTAGCCCTAGGAATCAAAATAATCAATATCTTTGGTGACTCCCAATTTTTGGTCAATCAAATCAATAGCTCTTACCAGTGTAAGAATGATGTTTTGAAACAATACAAACAACTAGTTGACGAACTCTTAAAATCATTTGAACACTACCACATCTAATCAACTCCATGATCTACTAATAAGTTCACTAAAACCCTAGCTTCCCTCACCTGTCAGATCCCATATGTACCCTCTGACTGTAACTTATCTATCATTATCTACAGACTTACCCAACCTTCTTATGTCAAACTAGATTCTCCCACCATTTTTAATGTGGAGGAGACCCCACCTAACCTTTGGTATTAGCAGACCTTTGACTACCTCAACCTTGCCATCATTCCTTCTGACCTTTCTAGGAATTCTCAAAGAGAATTTATCTAAGGTACCTCATGCTACACCATTATGGGAGGAATTATTTTAAACACAACTTTGATGGCCTCCTCTTCTGTTGCGTACACAGTCATGAAGCCTCTCATGATATTAGGGAAATACATGATGGAATCTATGGGGGACACTTTATTGACCTCACTGTAGCTAAATACATTCTTCTCCTTGGCTATTACTAACCTACCCTTAACCAAGACTACTGTGATTATGTGAAAAAGTGTGTTAAGTGTCAATAACACACTAATTTGCACCATGCACCTAGCCATAGTCTTCACGTTTATACCAATTTATATCCCTTCTCATAATGGGGTCTAGACCTTATTGGTAAAATTTACCCCCATTCCTCATAGTGACACCATTCTATCATCACTGTAACTGAATATCTTACCAAATGGGTAGAGGCTATTCCTTTAGTCTCAACCAAAGTGAAGAGGATTATCAGTTTTATCAACTATCACATCATTTGCTACTTTGGTGTTCCTCATAATATTATCACCAACAATGGTAAATCCTTTAAGAACAAGCAAGTCTAAGGTCTATATGACACTTTTGAGATTAGTTTAAGCTTCTCCTTTCCCTATCACCCTTTAATAAATGGACAAGATGAGGCCTCTAACAGAAATTTTAACAACATGCTAACTAAAATGGTTAATGAATCTAATTGAGATTGGCATTTTCACATCCCATTTGCCTTATGGGCATATCATACTAGCATTAGAACCCCTATGGGTGCTACCCCTTTCTATCTTGTGTTTGGAGTGGAGGCCATCTTACCTCTCAAAGTCCAAGTACCTTCTCTTCACATATATTTTTATGATCTCATTACTAAAAATGATTATCATTAGTACCATTTAGCTCAACTTGAGATGCTTGACAAGCATCTCTTAACAAACCTTACCCATCTTCATGTCTATCAATAGTGCTTATAAAAAATACCTTAAAGTGCAATAATTCAACATCAGAGATCTCATCCTAAAATAAAATCAACATGTCACCAATATGGAGATAAGAAAGCAGGGAAAATTTGCTTTCAATTGGCTTGAATCCTATATCATAACCCACAAGTATGAATCAAGAGCTTACCAGTTGTCCTCTCTTAAAGGCAACCTAGAACTTGAGCCCCTCAATGATTCACATCTACATCCATTCTTTTGTTAAAGATGGATCAAGTTTAATTTCTATCTAACTTAAGTTCATCCCTTACTTTAACACCACATTCATTTCCCTATTTTAGGGGCAACCAATTAAAACTAAATCATGTGATTATCCATCACAGTCATATCTTAATATTGAATAATGGGTACCACGACTCTACCCATGGCATGATTTTAATGGTACTTTCCACCCCTCCTAGAATGGATTCCCATGATCGTTGTCACCTATCCCTCTTTACACCGAATCAACCTTTTTATGCTTTTAGTTTTGCCTTCAGAAAGGTGAACCCTTAAGCTTATATAAGCATGCATATGTCAAGAAAAATAATACAAGCAAAATCCAAACCAATAACAATCATGGGTCATTCCTAAGCATTCATAGACTGCTCCTTCAAAGGAAAACTACATAAGTATACTATAATTGAAAAAATATAAGGTAGACTACTCCCTTGAAGGACAACTATCACAAATACTTTAACAAAGCAAATAAATTTAGACCACTCCCTTGAAGGATGGCTGAGTAAATCATTTGTTAAAATCATAAAAATTTCTTGGAAGCTTCCTACATTGTTCAAATTCCCATATACAAAAACAAAGCAAAAGACCCATTGTCAAAATCATAACAAAATAAAACTACTCTTGAAAGCTGCATTCAGCTCTAACACAACAAAATAAAATGGAAGCCACAATCGACTTTCACAAGTAGACTTCTCGCATCAATCAGTATACACTTTGTATGACATATACTTGTTTATACTAACTCTTTAGACACCTATAAAGGAGACATGGAAGTATCATAAGAAGGTTCTATTTTCATCCATTTCCCCTTTATACACTATAAATAGGGGATTTTTAGCTTACTTGACATTGTGTGGTCAAGTCACCTTTTTGACGAACTAATGAATGCTAATATAAAACATTCGAAGGGCTTATGTTCATTAAGCTAATCCAACTTTGGTTTTATATTATTCCTTATCAAATAAGAAGAATCATGTCCTCTTCCTATCCTATCGTGGCTAGTTGATCTTTTCATTAAGATATTTATCTCTTGATTGTATTTTTTGTTCACCCATCTCATGTTATTAATTAACCTACCTCATGTGTTTTACCATAAAAATAAATTAACAATAAGCATGTGCACCTGTGTCATAAAGCAAACATATAAACATAACCATAACAAACATGATCCCATCATAATATCCATGAGCAATAAAGCAATCAACCATTTTTCACTACATGTTTAAATCCAAATAATAAAACATATAGATTTAGCATGTCATAAGCAAATAAGAAACATAACCATAAATAAAAGTTATCTCATGCCTAGCTAGGTGAGTCTACATTAGTGTCTAACAACCATAACATGAGCATAATCAATATAACCATCACATCATATACATCAACATCAAATTAAATCATAGACCATGAGTATGAGCAATAAATAAGGATCATATATATATCTTGTTAGTCAAATAACATCATAATGTGTATAAACAAATATACATGTCTCTCTCTCTCAAAATGTACATCTCACTGCATCAACTTGCAGGCCAAAATCAAAATGATATGTAGTAATATATAAAATGTATGAGTTATATCATTCCATTGGGGCACCACTATCTCCTGGCATACCATTAGGTCATAGTACCTATCCACTTGTAGTACCTATCTATCCACCTATAGATGCTTGCCACTGCCCTGATATCACCATATTGGTACCACCTATCAAGCTTATTCTATACTCACCCCAATGGGGCTCGTCAGGGTACCACCTCAAAACTATAGCCTCATAATACCATATCTCCTCCAATGTAGCTAGGTATCATGCCATGGGGATGGTGTCCAGTGGTCCTGTAGGTACTGCTACTCCTCTCTGCCTCAAGGAGTCCCTTTATGTAACCAAGCCTAGTGAAGCCATCACCTAGTCCCTGTCACCTATAAGAGTCACAACCTGACCCTATAAAATAACCACCTAACCCTATAGTGTCATGCCCTATGCCTATGTAGTGGTTAATGCCAATCTTGCCTGAGCATCTGGGGCAACCCCTATACCTGTGCCCTTTGGCCCCCTCTTCCAACTAGGTCCACATCTATAGGCCCCCTACTACCATCACCATCACCAAAATCCACTACTGCATATAGCACCTAGTACCATACCATGTATCCATCTACAAAGCCTACATCATTTATCTATGGCCTGACTGGTAGCTCCTTATGATCTATCAAAATCAAGATAGGATGTGGCTCTAAAAATAAGATCTCTGAATCCTCAGATCTCTGAGTCCTCACACCTGTACATGGGAAATACACTTGAAATACTTTATACAAGCTAAAATACCTTCGTACCCTCTAAAATGGCATGAGATCCACCTCTCCCTCCCTTCAGATGATAATCCACTTATAACTCTGTAAGGATAAGGTCTACCTCCTATAGCTAGGCCATACTAAAAACTAGACATAGGGCCTCCAGACAATGTCATTGATCACTAGTGTACCCAATGCACCCCTAGACCAATCCACATCATGTGTACCTCCCTTTTACCTAAAGTGGTGAAGTCACGTCTCCACCACATGAAACCAATTGGGAACTTAATCTACATGTATCTTACCCACGATAATCCCATTGGCCTTAGTACCTAGATGTGCTCATAGGCCCAACAATGTAGAACCACGCTGACACTAATACCATAATTCTTATGGGACCTGAACCCCCATAGCTCCCTATATATCTATACTAATAGAATAGATACCCATCTAAATATATTTCGATCTAGTAGTAACTCAACCAACACCCCTAGTAGCAAATATGAGAACCTCTTGGTGCTCTAGTTAGGAAGAGTCAAGTATGAGATGGACATCATAAGCATGATCATCAATATTCACTTGCCCCATGCCCTCTCATATAACATGCTATAATTAAACCCTCCAGCATGCCATTTAACTTGATCACTATCATCTCTATATAATAGCTCAATGTGATCCTCCTGCTCCTCTCGCTCTATGTGATAAATCAGATTTCCTTGAAGAGGAATCTATGTGATCCTATGTCCATACTTGAGCAAGACTATTATATCATTAGTTAGTAATAAGAAGGTGTTCATAGCTGGATCCCATTTCTTGATGAGAGATAAGATCATGGACATGTCTTGAACCACATGCTGATAATGCCTCATCACTTCCAACCCAACCTCTTCCATATGGGCCTAGTTAGCTGGGGTCATCCCTTAGTAGATCTCTACAAAGATGTACGACATTTGATCATGAATCTATATCTACTCTTGAGCCTATGTATATTCATTAACACACAACTTAGTTCCCTATACTATTCACCAACTTTACCTGCCCTTAACCTATTTGACCATCACCCTACTAGCATTTACCTATTTTTACCACCCATTCATTCTTTGCTATCATCTAAAAGCATTTACCCAACCCACCTAGCCTCAACCATCTACCAATCCAACACTATCTCTCATTCAACCTAACGCCAAACACTTTTTTAACATTTGAACAAAAAATTAGATAGTTTAACCACTAGTGGTCATAGTGACCACCGATGATCAAGTGTCCATATCTTTATGGATATTGACCATCGATGGTCATCTCAATCATTAATGGTCACTATGGGTATTCTACCCAAAACCCTTGAATTACCCATAATACATCAAAACCACCTAATTTACCACACAATGCCTCACTTTCCACTCAAACCCACCCTTATCTATAATTACCCCCAAACAATTTCTACCCCTACCCACCAAATCACCCCAAAACCCCAAACCCTAACTAGGGTATAAATTTCCTAACCTAAACATTTAATCCACTACCCTTAAACCCCAATGTAATTCCCAAACTCAAGCTCAGCTAAAATTTTTATAGGCATCCCCTACCTCATTTCATGACCACCATCATGTAGTCAGCCATAGACCTACCCATCCTTATCCATACCCATGTACTCCCTACATTGTCATTGGTCTACTCGGTCCATTCTTCACCTTAGCTAACAGTCAATGCCTCTCGAGCAATCACCATCAATAATTCCTTGCATAAGATGCCAAACACCAGAGATCCAAAGTCAACAATGGAAAAAGTTAAAATGAGTAAAACTTAATTTACTTTTCACTTTTGACCTGTGACTTTTAGGGTTTACACCCTGATTATTGATGGTTAGGGTGACCATTGATGATCACCCTTAAGCACCTTCATAATTGATGATCATGATGCTCACCTTTTTCTCTCCCCTAAACATACCCTTTTTTAAAATCAAAATAAAATCATTTACCCACCCATGGCGACTACCTTATGCACCTACCTGACCAATTCATCACCTCACCATTGGTCCATTTTGGCCCAACTAGCACATATTTTATGATGACATTTTGCTTGGTCCCTTTGATCATAGTGACAACATTACCATATTGACCACTTTTCAAATTTGCACCACCTCACCCTTACTTGACCCACTTTTGTCTTCTTAGGAGCACTTCTTACCTCAAATACCCATGACACTTGACCAATTTGTGTTTTTACTAAGAGCACTTCCTACCTTAGATACCCATTGAATCATAGAAATTACTTAGGATACTTTTAATTACAAGTGTACCCAACTACCATATCTAAATTCAATCATGTAGTCCACTTGTCACTTATCCTTCTAGCACTGACCTTTATTTTTACCAACTATGGCAACCTCATCCATGCATGATCTTGGCTATCATACTTTTTGTCACACTTTGTGAGCTTGTTTGCACTTCAGTGCTCAACCTATTATCATCACTTTCATCCACCTTATCAAACTTGCACCTAATTCTATTTTATTTCATTGACTCTCAATTTGAGTGAGAACACCTCCTCCCATACTTGGGGAAACCATGACTTGACTAGCAATCCATTTTTGTTTTGTAACTTTTTGATTCAAAATTGCATAACAAAAGGGGCAAAATGTAAACATCAAAAATACACACACCATGATTCTAAATGTTAAAATTTAACTAGCCTAACCTACCCTTTTTCTTACTCTTTACCTTGACCCTCGACCATTGATGGTGAAGATGGCCATCGATGATCACCTTGATTGTTAATGGTTACGGTACACCTTCCCAACCAAAAACATGCAAACCATCCACTTGATTTCCAAAAAATAACTTGTCTAAATGTATGTGTGAGCCATTTCATATGCAAATTAAAATTAAAAGGGCTAGTTAACATCTTATTGCAACCCTTTTGCCTTGCTTATAAGAAAAAAGGAGTAGGGTTGTGAAACCCATATGTAATTATTATCAAGAGCTTATGCATATAGAGTTCCATTTTTTATAGGTCAATTGTTATCAAAAACCTAATGATCCAACCATCATGTTAGAGAGCCAACTTGCCATCACCACTCTGTCAAAATGTTAAGTACCATTACTCTACCAAAATCATGTTAGACTCCACCAATGAGTCAACTACCACATGCACTCACTTGATCAAATTTTTATAGGATAAGTATTTATTTTCCAGTATTCAATTACTTTATTTGCCTTTGGCACTCATCCTAGCACCAATACATCTCTCAAAATCAAATTTTGTGACCCTATCAATCTGACCATTTACCAATCTAGACCTACACACAGTAATTATCGATGGTTGTCTCAACCATTGACAACCACCCTAACCATTGATGGTCACTTTAACTACTGATGGTCATCCCAATCATCGATAGTCATTGTGGTAGGAAATAATAACAAGTTATTTCTACCTACCTACCCTCAACTTGATCTAATTTTTTGTGTCCCTACCTGTTCATAGACCTCTACTTGATTTTTTGAAATAGACCCAAGCCATTTAGCACTAGTGTTGAATTGCTTATTACTACATTAGTCATTTCTATTCTATTTCTTTATCAAGCATTTATTGTGTTCAATTTTAGTATCTTTTGATTATCAATGCAAGTAATTTATCATTTTGTTTATAGACTTAATTTTTTGAAACATGTGGATTGACATCCCCTAAGGAAGCTTTTGCTTCTAGGATCTAGCTAATGCTAGGCAATCCACTCAGCTATCTATCTAACCAACCATTTACTTTAGTGCTATCTTATTTGTATGTCATCCTCCCAAGATAAAGAGGAGTTTTTCACAATCATCTGATTCAATGCGTGCATAATCAAATAGGTTTTTCAACCATACCTATCTTTAGTTTCTTCTTCCTTTCTAAAATACAAGCTAAAATTCATTGAAACACAAGGGTGAAGATTTTTGACCCAAAAAAGTGTACTGGTAGAATATACCATTACAATTATCTCATAGAGATGAATCCAATGTCTGCTAATTTTTACAAGGTAAAAAAATTCTAGACTATAGTGATGAAAAATTTAATTCATCCCAGATCACAAGTTATGTTGTTTTGGCCTTCTAGTGCTCATGATGCAAGATCTATAAAAAATGGTACCATAAAAACTTGCCCAAATTGAAGCTCTGATACCACTTGTAATGAAATTACTTAGACGATTCACAATAATAGAATTATATATCATAAAATAAAAAATATAAGTAGATTCACAACAACAATTGGTAAAAGAGAAGAATAATATAATATTATGACTAAACTACTTCAAATGGGCAATCTCCATGATAATGCAATAAGAACATAATTTATACTAGGATGATAAAATATTAACCAAAACCTCTTATATATATTCTGCTTAGCTCTGGTTATTCTATAGTCCAACCATACTAAGCACATCAAGAAGTTTAACAAGATAATATAAATTTATGTAATCCACAAGTCAACCACACATATCCCTAGATGCACTATAGGTTAAAGGCATAACATAACCCAATGAAGTTCATAAATTTGAATAAGAGATGATTCTAAAATTTTCAAACTGTCATTTAAAACATTTTATTTTAATAAGAAAAAACTCCAAGACAATGATTGTTACATAATAATCCTTTACTAATAAAACTAGGTATCTATTTTTTTTTGGTTTCTAATTACTACTTTTTAGAATAGAGAAGGGAAATGGATTTCCAAATGAGTATTTAAAGGAATGGTTGAATATACTGTCAACACTATTAAATCATTTTCCATTAGGCAAAAAAGTTCCCAAGCTAATCTAATAGAAGGTTACATTACTTCTCCCACAAAAAAAATGAACCATGATGTCATGTTAATAAGACACGATGAACAAATGATATTAGAGATAAAAATGTGCCTTTTCGAAGCTAATAGGAGATGTGGCCAACATTGTTTGGTAGATATTGCATATGTTGAAGAATGTTTTTGAGGATGCATTAGTTTTTTGGTTGGAAATTTAGTCCAAAGGAATATTAATTATGGTTTATATATTTTAATATCTTGAATAAGCATGTGGTAATTGATGGTTGACAAGTTGTAATAGAATATGATTGAGAAAATTTGGTTATTTAATGCCCTGGTTAATTGTATTTGAGGATCAAATTTCCTTTAATTTATGCTAAGATGGTTTTAATTTACAAATTCTCTTTAAGATTTTCCACTTTTATTTTCATATTATTGTAATAACTTTTGAGAAGGAATAAGCAGAAAAATAAAAAGAAAATTGGTATTTCAAAATAGTATTTTGATTTTAAATTTTTTTGTGATAATTTATTTTTTAAGTTTCTCATGAAAATTTATCTCATTAGATTCTATTGAATCTAAGTTATGCTATTTTTTAGTGGTCGAATGAATGTATTTTACCCTAATTTAGATTAAGATGAATTACGTAATCTAATTAAGATAGAAACTTGTATAGTGTTTTATATATTAAGATATGAAATTCAATCATTTATTTAAATGTAAAATATTGAAACTAATTATAATGATTTAACAAGTGACATATGATAAATATGGTAAGTACAACATAGGTATGAGAACTTTTTTTTTTGGGTGACTATCTAACTGTGATTATAATATATAAGTAAAAATTAAGATAAATTAGGCATGTGGTCCATTCAGTTTTGTAACTAATTCTATTTATGTGTAGGGCTGATTTCACAAATCTGGGTTAGTATTGCTAGTCAATACAAACCTATGTTTATTAGTAATAAATTGTGCAAAAATGATGAATGGTGATTATATGGTCACCTATGCCTTTCTATGTTTTCTTTGTATTTTCCATTCCAAACTCTGATTATGCACGTAGCTCCATAAATATATATCCTTTAGCTTAAAACCCTATGTGTGCTTGTGAGGGTAAAAAATCTATAAAATTTGAGAAAGTGTAATAGGCTGAATTGACCCCAATCACCCTCATTTTATGAATGGTTATTTCTTATGTATTTAATACTTTGAAAATGGAAATAAAGCCACACATAGATCTCCCACCTATGTGATTATGAAATTGTGCTCCTTCATTATATGTATGCATCTAATGATTTGACTTTGCCACTTGACAATCCTTACTTTGAATTGGATTTAATGTGCTTCAAACTTGACTTATGACTACTCCTAGTGATATGTTTGAAATTTTAGAAAAGCAGGGTAGTTTTTCTCAATGTATAATAGTGTATAGATGTGTTCTAGATAAGTTCCAAGTCACTTTTGAATGAGACATTATTTTATATATATATGAGTTCAATTGTGTAATTTATCATGCCAC
Organism: Torreya grandis; assembly: GCA_037957365.1. Taxonomy (NCBI): domain Eukaryota; kingdom Viridiplantae; phylum Streptophyta; class Pinopsida; order Cupressales; family Taxaceae; genus Torreya; species Torreya grandis. Next base: position 269,155 of record JARHVA010001181.1, on the reverse strand, counting down.
TGACATGCTAGACAAATGTGTGGGGAATTTATTTTTTAAAATTGTTATTTCTAAGAGTGGGTTAGCACTAGCCATATTAGCTCAGTATTGACTAGTGATACTAATCGAATCTACCATAACTAACTTGTGTACAATTGAAATGATATGAGAGAGTGGAGATGTCTGTGTAGTTTATTTATCATGCTTTAAATAGATAGTAAGTCTCATATAGGTGTGGAATATCAAAGTGAAAAGGTTGACTCATAAGATAACATACAAGTATTAGAGAATGCAAAATTAGGACCTTGTTTGTGTGCTTAATTCATGCATGATAAATATATGTCAAGTTTGTCATTGTCAATTATAGAAGACCAAATTATAGTATCTACAAATCCCCCCTTTTATTATAGTAATGTAATTGATAAAGTAAAAGGATAAAATGTACTTGAGTGTGTACAACATAATTTTTATTTAGTATGAAGCTAAAATTATTAAGGTCACTCAATAAAAAAAATGCAATCATGTGTATTTAATGTCCATAGATTGAATATTTTAATGTGAAACTAGATTTTTAAAATTTTTAAGGAAAAAAGATTATATTAAATATATGTGCTGATGAAAACCATGTTGCCCTTGCAACTTGTTGGAGATGATGCTTCCTTATTGAATGATTGTAGAAAATTTTGATTATTTTTTGAAGTGCATAGATAGTTGTGGTGATTTTTCCCCAAATTTGTGTAACTATGTAGGCTCTTTGGTGGGGAAGGATCCCCTTATGAATGTGGGGAGAAGTACACAACATACTAACCTAGATAACTATGTAGATAAAAGAAGGAAGCATCTGGCCATATTTGATTAAAGAAATTAAATCAACCACTAAAAATGGATTATAGATTCAATTTTTAGTTTTGCTCAAGTTCATTCAATTTTTATCCATGAAAAAATAAAATGCATGATCGAAATGAAATGAATATTTTTCATGCCCAAATCATGAATGTATGTTTCATTGTATGATTTCACTCAAAGTAAAATAAAAAATGCATAATGAAAGAGAATGAATAATGTCCACTCTTCTATCATGACTATAGATCTGATAAGTGTGAAGTGGAATGATAAAAAAATGTCATTCAAATGTAAACTATTTTTTGCATATGTTGCATGAACTAGTATCACACCTCATGAATCTAAAAGTGTATATATTCATAAACTAGTATCATGCCCCATAAATTTGTATCAAGTGGTATACAGTGCTATACATATATATGGTAAATTTAAAATCTTGTATCTCAAATGTATGTGTACATGGAAACTTTTAATTTCTATTCTTGTAAACTTTGTGTATATGCCTATGCATAGCATCCAAGTGTGTATGAATATATGCTCAAGTGTCCATAAAGACATGCATGATATATTCCCCCATAATATATATTAATTTTCCAATATATGCCATGTAATTGAACCATCTAATATTTGAACTATTTTGAAGCTTTAAAAATATAGAATTTGATATTATTTTCTAATCATTGAGCCTTATGAATCTATGATAAGTCCACTATAATTATACCATTTTGGGATGAGGCATGTATCTTGTAAATCACTCATCTCAAAAGAAGAGTTGACTATATCATGTCATGTATAAGAATATAATCATGTACTATCATGTGAACATGTGGATAATATTTCATCATAGTAATTCATATAGTGATCAAGGAATGTATGTAACATATGAAATGCATGGATTGTAACTGTTATGTGTAGATATTTATTTCAATGAATCACACAATTTAAGGATATATAAATAAGATAAGGCAATAAAAATTCCATGATATAGATCATGGAAGCACTCAATTTCATGAATGTCAACAAGAGTAAGTGCTATTTTCACACATAAGGCCAAAAGATGCATACAAAGGACATAAATATATCACAATAAACAAGGCCAAGGGCCACATGAAAGCGAACACTAAAATATCATAAAAAGGGGCATTATGGATGTCACATTAGAAAAAACTAAGGGCCAAACACAAGGGTACATAAACATGTCACCAAAAATCCAAAGGGCCATGAATAATAAATAGGCACAAAGTATCCAATCTTTTAAGAGAGCAACAACATCAATGGAGCATAGAATAATGGAACTAGTCTACACCATCCTTATATATCAATATCACATCATATTATAATAACATATCCATGTATCATTATGTAATATATGAGTACATAACAAGGCATGTGTAAGAAATATAAGTATCTAAAAATGGTATAAAAGGTGATATAAATATTAACATATAATAATGAAACCTATGGAACAAGATGCCCCTAGTATTTACATGCCACTAGGTAGAGGAAAGTCCAACATTTATATGTCCATATGTAACTTATATATCCTACACAACACTCATATACCATGAAATTAATGTGTATAAGAAAATAATATTGCATCTACCAAACATGTGAAGAATAACATATATAAATAGTGTAATCTAGTAGTCATGTCATGCTCAGGTCCTGATTTTGGATATTTAGATATTTTGAATATTTTTGTATTTTCTTGTTTATTTGTATTTTTGACATATTTGAGGTTTGTAAAAGCTAATCAATGATCCTGTCGATAGTATGGTCATGGGAAGTTCTTGTATCAAATAATGTAAGGGTAATTTTTTCATGTATGGGAGATACAAACTATGGTTGCATCTAAATCTGATAAAAAGTCATGCAATGTGTCATAATTATCATTATCATTACTCATAAGATTCATTGTAAGATGGGTAACTATAAATGGTTGAGGAATATGTGGTTTCTATTGTATAGTATGAGGGTGTCTCACTACCTATGATTTTTTTGGAACACATTGAACTATTCACAATGCTACCTGAGATTTATTTTAGGAGATGTTGACCTTGGTGGTATCAAAGTAACTCTTTTATATGATCGATGCTAAGTTACCCAAATTTATTCCTATAAAATAGATAATTAAATAGATAATTTATATGTGTAACAAACAAAATTTTATAATGACCTTGAATAGGTTTATGAACCATATCTATATAATGATTATGAATAGGTGTAAAAAACAATCACACTGGTAATGGGGGTGGAGGAAGAGATACCACTACCTATAAATGGCATTCATAGAAGACACATGTGACTGTGACTACCATGTTATAGTGTATGTAATTTAGGCATAAATGAATTTTATATGGTATTTCATGAAGTGTTTGAATCTAAGGGTGTCCTAACAACATGAATAAAACTATGTTACTTGGTAAAACTAATAATGGTATGGCTAATATGGCTAAGCCTAACTAAAGAGGTAATATTATGTGTCCCAAGGTATTATGTTTTTGATATATAATCCATTAGATAATTTTTATGTAGTTTTTAAATCATATTCTATGTTCCCAAGGGAGTGGAGAAGTGTCATCATGCAAACATTCTCACTTGAACCATTATCAATCATGCCACTATGTATGGGTTGTTCATTGATGTAGGCTCATTTGAAAAGTACATGAAAATATGAATCATCATTAAATATCTCAGTGTCATCAAATTATAGGCCATTTTGGTAAAGTATAAATAATGTACTAGTAATATCATCTATTGGATGATCATATGTTGATGGTGGAGGATGCATTTCATATGCACAATGTACCTTAAAAGTGTCCCTAGTTTATGTTATCTCATCTTTAGTAAATGGATCATTAAATATATTTAACTTTTTATTTCCATTTTTTTGTAGTATATTTTACTCTATATGGGTTCCCAAATTCATTTTTTTTCATATATAAGATCTTGTATCTTATGTCTCAGTTTGATAAACATGTTTGTTGAATGCCCTGAAATTTAATGATAATCACTATATGCATTACCATCATAGTTATTTGGTTTAGGCTTGTTTAGATTGAGATCTTGTTGAGGAAGGAGTGTGATAAGGTTACACTCAAATAAATTATTTTGTAGCACATGAGGAGGTGATGGTAATCTTTAAAACTACCTCTTCAATGGAGTTGTCTATTGTAACTAGTTTGTAGGTTGTGACACTACAATGACTGTAATATTCACATCACTCTTGTTATCATTTGGTTTGAACTTATAACCTGATTTTATTTGATTTTTTTTTGAAGTATTATTAGGAGTGGGTATATACTTGGGTTTGTTTAAATATATTAACTTGACTTCTTTATCCCTCAATGTATGGCATAGTTTATTAAATAATTTGAATCTCTTGAATAAAATTGATCATGGAGTGGTAATTGAAGGATTTGATTGAATATATATTTTATTTCATTTTTGGCCATAACTTTGGTCATCTTTTATACATAGTCTTGTACCAAAGTAGATAATAACTAATTGGGTCATTGGACCCTTGATTATGCTTAACAATTTATGTATAGGATAACTTCTCATCAATGTTTATGAAAAAATGTGCTATTAATTGGTTAGCCAAGGGATATTACATATTTTAGGGTGATATCATATAACCACTACAATACCTTCTCATCAATGTTTATGAAAAAATGTGCTATTAATTGGTTAGCCAAGGGATCTTACATATTTTAGGGTGATATCATATAACCATTACAATACATAGTCCTTAACAATTTATGTGTAGGACAACTTCTCATCAATGTTTATGAAAAAATGTGCTATTAATTGATTAGCCAAGGGATCTTACATATTTTAGGGTGATATCATATAACCATTACAATACATAGTCCTTAATAATTATTCAAAATAATTTGGTCAATTTTTTTAATTATATGCATAGTTAAGACATGATACATGAAATGATCTAAGGTGTTACTCAGTATCACCTCTACCTTCATATATTGGAACCTCTTGAGATACAAAAATCATGTTGGTAAAGGTTAGGTGTATATCTTAGGAGATAATAATTTATGGATAAAACATGCAAAACTAGCTCTTGATACACCTCACTCTAGCAGTAACACCTTGGTGTGTAGAGTTGTAAGAGTGTTCTCTAGAGAACATGAATATTAATAATGGGAGGCATAAATTTTTCTTGCATAGGGTTAATTATATAAATATATTAAAGGCCTCATGTTTCCCCCAAAGCTTGGGTGGATGTCACATAGGTCACTAGAGATGTATGCATAGCTATAATACTTGTAGTAACAATCTGAACACTTGATGTGGAAGCTTAGGACAATTTTTTTTACTTGTATCTTGATATATATAACATTGCATAAATATTATGTGGATTTATATAAATATATTCAATGAAATATTCATCACCCATGGCATCTAGTTGATATTTGGTAGTTATATTATCAATCCCAATATTCATGATAAGTCCATAAATGTGGTGAATAGTATGTGTTATATAATTTGTAGTATTAGGAATAAAGGATGTCATAAATTCCATTTTACATATATTATTAAAAATAGGCATCTCAAATTGGAATTTTTAGAGGAAGGCTTATGATTATTCACAAGTAATTTTAATCTTATTAGTGTTCTTAAATTTGATCTTTTTGTGATGTTTGCTTACATATTCCAAATAAGATACACTATCCATGTAGAATAATATGAAAATATTACCCTCATTAATTTTGTTAACCAATAATGTTCATTCAATATGGTTATGAGCGAATAATCATAAATCAAGTCTAGAAATAAAACCATAAGGTTTGAAATCTAAAACCCTAAAAGGATGAAACCCTAATGAAGATCTAGGGTGAAGGTGAATTTTTTCTGGTATGGAAATAAAAAATAATATCATGAAACCTTGGGGGGAAAATTCTAAGAAAACATTTTGTAAATAAAGAAAAAATGAAATTTGGAATCCAAGGACAAATAATCTAAAACTTTGGAAGGATGAAACGTAAGGGAGACCTAAAGTTTTACACTTTTCAATATGTGTACAAGTTCACCAATATGTTTTAACATAATTTGGATTCATATTTATTATTTAATCTAATTAGTATATAAAGTTTTATAGTAATTTAGATATTAATATATGACATTCAAACATACATATGAATGTAAAATACTAAAATTAATTACAATAATTTAACAAGTGGCATATGCTAAATATGGTAAATAAAATAAAGACATGAATTAATAGATTTTATGGATGGCTATCTGACCATGACTATAATTTGGAAGTGAAAATTAATATAAGAATGTATGTGATTCTTTTAGTTATTGAATTGATTCTTTGTCTATGTAAGGTTATTTTCCACTATCTAGGTCAGTGTCACCATTTGATATTAACCTATGTTTAAATGAGGAATAAAGACTATAGTATCACCTAATCCTCTCTCTATTTTCTCTATATTTATAATCCCAAACCCTGTGATGCGTAAAGATTCATAAATCACTCCTTTGCATTAAAACCCTAGGTGGGCTTGTGAGGGCTAGAAACACAAAAAAATTGAGAAAGTGTAAGGGGATAAGTTATCCCCAATCAACACCATTTTATGATTGACCTCTGCATATGTATCCAATACTCTGAGGATGGAAATCAAGCCACACATATTTCTACCACCTAATATGATTGTGCAATTTTACTTCTTTAATATATATATGCAACTAATGATTTGGATTTGTTATATGAAAATGATCAATTTGACTTGGTTTGAGTCTAATTTAGAATTGGCTTGTGATTAATCCTAGTGATAGGTTTATACTTTAGGAAGAATATACAATATTTTCTCAATATGATATAGTGTATATATGTGTTCTAGATAAGTGACAAGTCCCTTTAGAATAAGACCTTAATTTGTTTTTATATGAGTCTAATTGGGTTATTTATCATGCCACTAACACACTAGACAAATGGGCCAACCCTAAGGTGATAATTATTTTGAAAAAAATCCATTTATAGGAGCATGTTATTACTGATTAGATCGGTGAGTATCAACTGGTGATACTGACCTAATGTAGTGAAATAAACTTCATATAGGTAGACTAATATGAGAGTTTTGAGATGTATATGTAGGATACTTAACATGATTTAAATAGGTAGTGATGTTCCTATAGGTGAGTAACAATATAACATAAGGATTGACTCATAATGTAGCATGCAAGTGTGAGATAATGGCAGATTAAGACCTTTTTTATGTGCTCAATTTGTGCATGTTAAATATGTGTCAAGCTTATCATTATCAAGTATTAAGACCATAATTTAGTATCTATAGAGTGAAATATTATTAGTGAATTTAATTATGTTGGTTAATGGTCATTTGAACCTCTATTATTTGATTAATAGCTAATTAAAGTTTTCAAAATTATAGTAATTATGAATTTATTTGGGCCTCTTTGTTTATCTATAATATATTTAAAACTTAAGATAAAACTAACTTTTATAAATTCTAACCTTTTCTATTTTTATAAAAGATTGGCTTATTTTTCAAAAATTGTCCAAAGTCTTAAAGTGAATTATATTTTGTGTGACCAATAATTTTTCTTCTAAAAATGGAATTTGAAAGCACGAATTTATTATGAATATGAAAGAATATAAATTTTTAATATATTGGAATGGATATCATTTTATTATTACTATTAACTACTCTTTCTTAACGATAATTACATAGATGAAGTAATAATAACTATAGGGTATATTTAATTATTAACATTATAAATTGTGTCTTTGAAAGGATAAGGTAACCCATGTGTTGATCATATCTTAAATAAGGCCTAAAATAGGAAGTTTTTAAAAAAAATCCTTCAAACTTGTGACCATGTCAAAAAACTAACCAATAGATCTCCTTAACAATACATTTCATACTTCCTTCACAAGGAATATATCGAATCTATTTTTACCTATGAAAGAAACTTTTAAGAAGCCTATGATGCAATTAGATTTTAATATAAGTGTATGTTTACATGGTTTTCAATCTTCAATTTTGGTTTTGTAGAGTTAAAAATTGTCTCGACATGTGTTATGATTTAAAAAATGAAGTTCAACAAACTAAATGAGTATTATTTGCATTATCTATTATAAGTCTCTAAATCTTATAATGACATAAATCTTATCTACAACATAAATGCATATATATAATAGTTTATGAATATTATTTGAAATAAAATAAGCATAACAATATTTTCATAAATTATTAAATCATGCATATTCATACAAAATTTATTATGCTAACAAATAAACACATATCAAATGATAGAGAAATAAATATTGTAGAGAATGTCAACACATTATCTTGTAATTTATGTTATCTTGACACCTCTTTAAAATTTTCATACTTGTTATAGGTATTCATATAACCATGACAATGTTACTATGACCCCATGATGTGTCCTTCTCCTAGTAGTGTTGGCCTTGAATCCAATTTGATGTGTGTCCCTCCAAAAAATATTAGCATTGAAGAAATATTGATGAATCACCATTTACTTAAACTTGGGTGGCTACTAGAATAAATTTAGTTAGAGTATTCCAACTCATACCAACCTTTTCATACCTTCAGATAAATTCAGGTGCAAAAATTGGTAAATAAAATTTACCTATACTAGAAATCTTGAGATATGCTTGAATAATATAGGTGTTTTCTCTCGGATAGGGAACAAGGTGAATGGAAACTCTCTCCTTGAGAAAATACCTAATTTGTAATTATTTTTTGAGGAATCAGTGTGGTTTTCAAGTCCCTTGTAACAACCATATAGAGTTTTGAACTTCTTTTTAATTACATTTTTATTATGGAAATGCTTTGTGATATCTATTTTAAAAAATGGGGCATATCTTCGTGCACATTTGGGATATAAAATCAATTCTTAGCAACCAAATTTTTCGTTATTGATATCAAGGTGAAATTAACTAATGGATAAGGGCTGCAAGAATCTCAATTATGACCCAATAGCTAAATATGGGAAATATTGTACTTTAAAAGTGTACTTAAAGTATAAGATTTATTAGTCTCGATCCACTTGAGTGTACCTAAAAAGCACATGACTTCTCATATATGGCTATGTAGTAATAATTTTGATTATTACAAACACTAGTGTTATTATTTTTATTATAAACTCCTAGACCATCCTATTTTTTTTTATGTTGAATTGAATTAATATTGAAATTAACCCTAATTTAGATATATAGAATTGAATAATGCAAGGTGTTGTAAATTCACTTTTAAATAGTAAACTAAAGGTAAATGATTGAAATGACTAAAACAAAACAATGACAAGAAATATTAAACTATGAATTTAAATAATGGACTTAGCTTTTTGATCTATCTAGCTGATTATGTTGACTAAAATAATAAAAAATAAGAAAACATGATCTAACCCATAACTTTCACAGAAGCCGGATCTAAGCTCACAAAAGGACATTAATTCTAGATAGAGATAGGATCATTAGTCACTATTGTCCCTTTATATCAATTTTGGTTTTTTAGGAAATAAGAATTTAGGGCATAGTCACATGTAATCATGGAGAAGAAATCTATGTTAATTGGTTTTTCTTTAGATATGCACTATAGATCTATGGATAGTTTCTTGAAGTTGAACCCCTGGTAGGGTATTGTTGTCATGAAAATTTACATTTTGTGAAATCACCCCCAATTGCACTCATATAAGTAAATAGAGGTATTTTAAGGACAAAGACAATAAATTTTTTTCATAATGGGACCTCAACTCCATAGACCAATGGATAAATCTTGTGTCACATACTAAAATCCACTCTGATGACTACTAATGATAGTGGATCAAAAAAGACTATTTTACCTTCATTAAAATAAATAATAAGTATTGTGGTTAGGTTTGTTTAATTTTTCACTTATTGGCTATGATGAAGGAAGTTATGCCAAATATTTCACTATCCTTAGAGCTTCCAAATGGTGAGCCATTGAATGATTTTCAGAGTAGGATTTTAGATAGATATCCATTTAAAGAGAATATTTTGGTTAACCCTAATTTAGGAATTTTGAATAATAAATTTGAGGTTGTTGAGGATATTTCAATAATTTATTTTTCAATATAACTATGTGGGCTTTTTTATTTCTAAGGTATGAAAATATTATAGATTCATTGTTTCCTATTATGTCATTACAAGATACTTTTCGTCATGGAACACATGCTAAAAATGGATATAAATTCAAATATTCATATTGTAGTATATGGAATGAAGATTATTCTTACATGTGAGATCTGGGTGATCTTTTGAATGTTAAAAAGAATAAAAACTTTGATATTACTATTTATTTCTTCATATTTTACATTTGGATGGAAATGAAGTTCACAAGGAATCATATAGGTTATGTTGTGCATTCTAAAAAAGTTTTGAAGGGTCAATGATTTCGATTCATAGACCACTCCTTGGAACCAAGTACCACACTTGAAAACATAGTTATAGATGATAGTCTAACTGAATAGCAACAACAAGATGCTTGATTCTAGATAAATCTACATACATGTTTTCCACCCTTGGATGTATAAAGGAGAATTCATGAAGGATGATATAATTGATAAAGCACAATTTCTTCCTACACATTGAATGGACCTCATATCAGATAAATTACACAAGATATAAAATAAGGCTTGTAATGAGCATTTTATTAATCCTTGGATCTAGTATTATTTTTTAATAAATTAATCTATGAAGGTTGGCTAATAAGACTATACAAAGATTGAATTTGGATAATAGTTCAAGTGATTATGATGAAATTTTAAATGTAGTCATTGGAAGCAAGGTAAAAGTATTGAATCACAAATGGCTCAAGGCAAATTTCTTCACAATTGTGCTTCAATTCTAGACTTGAATAGTTTCTCAAAGATTGATCTAGATTTCAAGTATGCAAATGGTGTAAAAGTAAGGGAAATACAAAGGTGAATAGTGATTTCTTTGCTCAAAATTTAAATGCCTTACCTTAAAAAGTTCCTCAATAGGTTTTATAATAATCAAGGAAAAATGAAAAATTTCCCAAGTCTTTTTCTTGTCATAATCTGACACCTCTATAAGTAGACATGTTAAAGACACCTTGACAAGCAAAAAATGTCAAAATAGGGTCCAATGTCTCTTGGATCATAAATTTTGCATCCTAATTCATTTTTTTATCATTAAATGAATTGGAAAGATAATTTAATGACTAAAGTTTTTCCTTAACAACACATTATTGAAAAACTTCATCTTGTACTTCTAAAATCAAGGGGGGAAATCACAACTATTTGAGCAAGGCAAAATTGTAGATGTGTCCAAGTAGGTTCCAATCTCCCTTGGGCCATTAATTTCACATCCAAAATTTGATATGGCTCTAATTAAATGAGTTGGAAAGATAATTTTATGAATAAAAATTTCCCTCAAGGATCCATGGTGCAAAAATTTTATTTTTAACTTTTAAAATCAAGGGGAGAATCGCAGTTGTAAAAACATGGTGAAGTTTGTAGTTTTCAAGTTGTGCAAAACTATTGAGTCACTTTTGAAATATGTGAAAATTAGCCATTGAACTCTTGTAAATTGTGAAAAAACACAAATTCACTTTTTTATGTCATGTAAATTGGTTATTTCACTTTTACAAGTTATGAGAAAACACCAATATACTTGTACAAGTCATGGAAATTGGTCATTGCACTTTTACAAGTTGTGTAAAAACACCAACATAATTTTTCAAGCTGTGAAAATTAGTCATTACACTTTTTCAAGTTTTGAAAATATGTCAATGCACTTTTACAAGTTTTAAGTCATGTAAAAACACCAATTCACTTTTACAAGTCGGGCAAATTGGTCATTTCACTTTTACAAGTTGTGCAAATTTGTCAACTTACTTTTTCAAGTTTCAAGTGTGTTGGGAAAAAAATTCAACTTAATTTTTCAAGTTTAAAGTCACACAAATTTCCAAACATACTTGTGGCCAACACACCCCATTTTTGCATAAAGGGGGAACCTAATTTAAAAACTACATGATGCAGTGTTCTTGGACATGTTATCTCATTCTGGTTAACTCTGCCTAAATCAAGTGTTTAAAATCTCATGTCACCCTAGTTTTAGCAAGAATGTGGTATTTTTAATGACCTATTGATCCAAATTATGAGCCTCACAGGTCTATGAAAAAATAATGCCAAATCTTGATGATACTCCATGATTAAGATAGGCTTTATTACTTTGAATATTTAATGTACTAATTTTGTAGGCTTATTCTCACTTGGAGATTCCTAAAGTCTTGATACCTTCTTGAAGTATCAAATTTTGGAGTCTTGCATCACTTCAGAGCCTAGTTGGCATCCAGGTAAACAATTAATTGGTCACACTTTTTTATCTTTCACTTAGTCAATTTCATAGGGATAAATGGTACAATGAAGAAATGCCATGTGGGTGGTTGTCAGTGGTGCAAAGACATGGACAAATGAAAAGAATCCTTGCACCCTTATGTCTAACACATTAGTCTCCTAGCCTTAACAGATATGTCAAATCTTGGGAGAGATCAATGTAATGAAGAAGCACTATTCAACCCAAGGTTAGAAGATATTAATACTCTAGCCAATCAACATGTGCTAAATTTAGAATGGTCAGTTTCCTAGTCCTGATAGATATGTCAGAGATAATGAGAGATCAAACCAACCAAGAAATGCCATGTTAATCAGAGGTAGGATGATTAAACTAATGATCTTAATAGAGATGTCAGAGCATAGGAGAGCCCAACTAAATCAAAGGATGACTTATGACCCAAAGGTTAGAAGTTCCTAGATCTAACTAATGATCTCTGCCTTGTTTCAGATGCATTAATATCCCATTATTAACAAAGATGTTGGCACCTAGAAGAGCCTAATGAATTGAATAAATTCTATGTAACCTATTGTCAGAGTAGTCAATCTCCCTATCCTAGCAAAGATGTCATAACCTTGGATATCCTATCATATCATAGCATGATACCTGGCATAACTACGAATATTAGTAGGTGGGGTCCCAAGGTCCTAAAAATGTTAGAATGGAATACAAGTGGAGTTATAAGGGACAATCAAAAGATGCCACATGTCTTCAGCTAGCATCTCATCCCTCCCAAGGGTATAATAGTGAAGTGATAGGCTATGCCTAGATGTCAACTATTGACATGAATACTAGTAGACATATGACAAGTGGTATGAAGTAGGAGTTGGCTGGGAAACCTTAGAGATTAGATGAACTCATGCATATCATTCCTAGGCATAAATTATATGGGAAACTAGGCCTCAATGGATGGTTTTAAAATGTTGCATCACCTTTACTAGATCTATTATGTGGTATATAATCATATGCTTTGAATTTAACTCTAGATTGGGAAATTAAGTGGAAGATTGAGCCACCAAATCAAATTTGAATCCATAATGAATGAACCACCAGATGCCATTATTTAAGGGGGATGAATGTGGGTTTCCATAAGTATCCTAAAGAAATCTCATTAGTCATTATAGTTGTAGATTTTGAAATATTGACTCCTTGCTTTCTGCTTTAGCTTAGTACCTTATATGCCTTCTCCTTCACCCAGAGATTTTCCACTAAATTCTATCTTAATACAATGGCTGCTTCATCTTAAAATACTAAGGCTAAGCTTGAATACATAGACACTCTATTGCCATACGGATTGAATTGATTCAAATATTATAAAAAATTATTCAAAGCTATCGACTAGGTACCCAACGAATTAGGTAGTGATGATGATAATTAGGCTAAATTCAAAGGTGCCCTATAAATTTATGAGAAGTGTGGCCTACACAAGGCTATGACCAAGACCAAGGTGTTCCCCTATACCAACTTGTTAGGAAAAAATTTAGTCCTCATAGTAATTTATATGTCATAATATGAATAATTAGATGAGTAATATTTCATTATTACGTATAGATTGATTGTTAATCATATTTAGTTAGTAGTTAGCTATCGAAATATTATTATAAATAATATTACGATAATAGATTAGAAATTAATATTATTTAGATATATTTTTATAAGTTATAATAATATATCGTATATAAAGTTTGCATAATCATAGGGATTTTGGGATGAGAAAATGATGGATAGATTATAGGAATGATATTCCTATATATATGTAATGTTTTTAATGGTTTTTAATATTCAGATTATGAGAATGAAATAATATATTATCAGTGTTTTAAATATATTTGTATTTGACTCTTTGGTTTGTTGTACTTAGATCTAAACCATTTTCAATATCTGGTATCAGAGCAAGAGATCTCTATGATGGATTATTAAGTTTATTTGTAGGGGCATACACAATATTTGTCTTAGCCCCATCGATGTTAATCCTAGATTTTAGGCATTGAGATATATTTTTAGTTTGAGTTCTATGTAAAATTTTTAGTTTCTATTATCTAGAAAGAGCTAAAATTTTTGTGAGAGAAGTGCGAATCTTTACACAGAGGCAACGTGCTATAAAGATCAAAATTAAACCAATAAAGAGGGAGAGAAGAGGAAAAATGCTTATTCAACACTATATTGTGTTGAAGTTATATAAAAAATATTAAATTAAAGCTCTATTTAAAAATGAGTATATCTTCCTCACACGTCTCATAAAATTTAAATTTGTGTGACAAAGTGGTTGCATCGTTCAACATCGAAACAAACATTCAATGATTTGGCAGTGCTTTGTGGTTTTTTGTTTATGTGGAAATCAAGTAGAGTCTAATCCCAACATCATATCCACACTGTGTGTATATTTTTATCTCCATTAACAACTTTTGGTAGATCTGTTTGGATCTTCCACTTGTTATACTATTTGTGTTGTGTCTAGTCTACGTAGAATTATTCACCTTTAGCTCAACACTGTGTATGTAGTTGTCAAATGTTCTTTTTTTGTGGTTTTTTGTTTATGTGGAAATCAAGTAGAGTCTAATCCTAACATCATATCCACACTATGTGTATATTTTTATCTCCATTAACAACTTTTGGTAGATCTGTTTGGAGCTTCCACTTGTTATACTATTTGTGTTGTATCTAGTCTACGCAGAATTATTCACCTTTAGCTCAACACTGTGTATGTAGTTGTCAAATGTTATTTTTTTAAGTCTTTATAGCTTTGCATGAAATATATTTTGAATATAAATCTATTTCATAACTATGAAATCAAAGGATCATCATGAATTAAAAGATATGTCTTTGTAAATCCTAGACCACTACTCATATCGAGCTCCTTTAATAGTTGGGTTTATTTTTTGGCTCCATGTCTGATGCTTCATACAACACAATGTAATAGAGAGGATTACCCATGGCCCATAAAAATTTATATATGCACATGTCATAATATCAACAAGGTGATTGTCATATAAATCTATATTCACTATAAACATTCACCATAAGATCTACCCACCTTTTCATCAATACATCTTTATCCTTCATAAGTCTAATGTTCTGCTTGGTTATGTCAAAGTTTAACATTTATTTAGTTTTATTAAAATCTTAGCGATCTTTAAAAATTCTTTTAGTATCATTGAAGATTTATTTTTGATAAAGTTAAATCATATTCATATGATCATTATAAAGAGGTATTTTAGTCAAAGACTTTTAAGAGTCATTTGTGTATTAAAGTCATGTCATTTATTTATTAGAGTCACGTCCTTTATTTATTAGTCTATTATCATCACTTGATTCAAATAGTTATTAAAAGTCCTTTATGTTTCAAGGTCATTTTTTATTTTAATGCATTTATCAAAATAGTCAAGTTGAATGATTTATATAAGTATTATTTGGGCCCAAGATTTGTCAATGTGTCATTTTATTTTTAATTGTCAAAATAAAAAAAATGAGTTGATAATCAAAAGTCATCGAGTTAGTTTTTGTAAAAGTATTTTATATATTTTAGTGAGTCATTAGTGTTAAAAAGTATTAAAAAAAATGTAAAATTAAAAATAATTTACCTTACAAATGCATTTTTGAGTGATCCTAACGTCCTGAGTCAAATTTTGTGGGGGGGGGGACTTTATTCCCTTCAAAATCATGCACCTGAGCTTTAACAACACTTTATTGACTAAGTGAGCAACTTCATCCACTGGAGGTTAGAGGATACTAGAGGATTGAGGCTTTTTATGCCTTTCATTAGCCACTAATGAAGGGGCACTTCTTGCTATAATGGCACATATATATATTTTCCTATTTTTAGCATTTATTTGTGTGTGAAAAATAAGAGGTGAATTTCCTATTTTCTCACATAGGGCATTGCATGAAAAAGGTGTTTAGAATAAATAAGAATGTGTTAATAGTTAGGAGATCAACTACTGTATAAATATTATGACTACCTTACTTCTTTATAGAGATGATTCACTAGTGACACATCTATTGTAGTCACATAAAGTAAATGCAGGATGCATTCTATCATATAATAGTGGTAATGTGAAAAAAGATTACATTAGTATTATGCAGACCTAAGAGTATGCAATGATATATAGTTTTGTTCATGCTAATTCTTGGAGGTAGGAGTGAAAGTTGAATAAATGGTGTTCCTATTGTGGTTCCCACACTATTAGGTTGATGTGTTCATTTAGTTAATGGATGATGGCAAATGTTCCTATTCTAAGTTTCCACACTGATTCGATTGATGTGTTATCAATAGTGAATGGTAGATAAGAAGTTAATGTGTTCTTTCATTACTTTGATTAAGTCCTATGAAACATTAATTACTATGTAAGGTCTAAGGAGGGGAATGTTAGAGAAAAAGTTAGTCCTTACAATAATTTGTATGTCGTAATATGAATAATTACATGGGTAATAATTCATTATTACATATAGATTATTTGTTATTCATATTTGGTTAGTACTTAGTTATCAAAATATTGTTATAAACAATATTATGATAATAGATTATAATATAATATTGTTTACATAAATTGTTATGAGTTATAACAATATATCATATATAGAGTTTACATAATCATAGGGATTTTAAGATGAGAAAATGATGGAGAGATTACATGAATGATATTCCTATATATATGTAATATCTAGAATGGTTTTTAATATTTAGAGTATAAGAATGAAATAATATATTATCAGTGTTTTAAATATCTCTATATTTAACTCTTGTGCTCAAATCTGAACTAGTTTTAATATAACTTATTTGGCAAGCTGATCCTTACCGCCAGGTGGGTACAAGATGATGCCCATGATTAGGTCTACTTGACCAACTCTTAGCATCATATTACTGACATCTTAGGAACAACCTTCAAGGCCAATTATAATCTCCCATATTTCACCCTTTTGTATGACTTAGTAGTGGTGCATACCTAGACTAACACATTTAAAAAATCACCTAGTAGAGATTGGGTTCATTTAACCATGGAGGATCCTTCTGTCTAAGAAGAGCCTAGCCTCTATCTATATATATATATTTATACAACTAGCTGTACTCTCCTAATGAATCCCCTATCTATCTGAAGAGAATCCTATGACCCACCCACAATAGATCTATATTATCTATATATGGGAATTCATCCTTATATGTAGTCACAATGTGCTAACTTGAATATAAATAGTCCTCCCTATCAGGAGCACCTTTATATATATATATATATATATATATATATATATATATATATATATATATATATATATATATATATATGTAACTACCTCCCATTTATAGTATAGATAGGGTTTTTTTGAGTGTCTATAACATCCCAAGAGACTAGGATGAGAACCCAAAGACCAAATGGGAAAACAAGGAAGATGCCAATGCATACACAATCCACACCTTCAAGGAGGAGGTAGAGGTTGGTATGATTCTATTGAACTAATTATTAAAAGCCTTAGATTATTTACACATCAACATCTTCTAATCCACATGATTCTAGATGGATCTCGAGTCTCTTACCCAATAGGGGTGGTTAATTTCAACATGCTCAAGTTCATAGTAGATGCTCAGGTAGGTAAGAAATTTTACATGATGAGTTATCTCATAGACATAATCTATAAGACACTCACTTTCAAGCCATATTCTTTTCTTTCATGGGTTTTAGAGGCTCGGTGGTTCATGTAGTTTTGTAAAATTTATATAGACACCATTATAGGAATAATATCTAGGATATCTGTGAGTTTATCTATCTATTGGTATACAACACAAGTAATGAGGTCTCTATGCCTTATATATTAAAGGAAATTAGAGATTCCTTGAATCCCATTGGAGACTACTGGTATCTACAAAAAGATACCATAATTTGAGTCATAGGTATCTTTAGGGATTCCCTCTGCTTTCCTTATCACATCTTGGATCACCTTGCAGAGCAAGAAATTACTTACTAATTAGTGGAGGATGTTTTTGAGTGTTATTTTAGCCAATAGTAGAAGGCCTACCCACCTCTTTTAATCATCATCAGGTATCATGTGTATCTCTATTTCCCTCATTTATAGAATATGAAAATTGATCGAGACTCTTTAGCCTTAAGGAGAGCCAAGCCACGATACTTGGACCTACAAGGCATGATCTATGCCCACTTGGAGAAGTACTCAACTTGACTCAACCCAAATTATGGTATGATGATGAGCTATATTTGAACATGGAAGATGACCAAGAGGTGCTCACATGGATTGAGACCCATAGGAAAGAGAAGGGTAAGAAGGTTTAGCCTAGACCATCTATAACCCACTCTGCATCTATGCAACCTACATAAGATGTCACCTCTATTAGAAAATATATTGTCATTAATGTCAATGGCTTGATTTCATGTGTGAATTTTTTTCAAAGGCAATGACAAAGTGGGGATGTCATAATATGATCAGTGTGTTAGCATAGGCTGAGATCCTTGTGCAGTGGCATAGGCTTGGTAGCTTAGTGTGCTGAGTAGGTTGAGACTAGGGAGAAGAAGGTTGGAAGATATGAAACATGGAATAAAGATTTATGACATGTATCTAAGGTGGTAAGGACATTTTAATAGGTTTCAAGGTGGTTTCTTGGTCAAGGTATAGTCTGTAGTCCTATACCTAGTATGCCTAGAGACCTAGTGAGGTCCACATGAAGTGTCAAAGTGAGTTTCAAAGGTAACATAAATGATGTAAGAATGGAATAAGGTATGATAGATTAGGTAAAAGGTGTCGATATATTTTTAGGCTTTGAGGAGGAAGAGTAAGAAAGAAACAACGTTAGAAAGGCACCTATGCATGTAGAATGAAGGTTTCCTATCCTGAGAAAGAAGTTTGTGATGCTCATTGGCACATGTAAAGTTTGCATGGTGACCTGAGACTTTTAGGAAATATGGAACATGGACCTAAGAATGTTATCCAAGTGTTCTGGAGTGGTCTTAGGTAAAATACTTTATGACCATTTGTTAAGAATGTAAAATGGTCAAAACCCTCTATAAACACTCATAGTAAAGAAACTATACATAAGTTACTAAAAAGGACCAAAAATGAATTGGTTGAAAAATTTTTACTATTAGATGATGTATATGACTCTTCTAGTCACCTCTAGGTGGTAGTGGTGTGTCAGGGTAGTAATCAGAAGGTACAAAAAAGTGCTTGTTTCTAGAGAATTTGATACTACATGAAGGGTTGATTGAGTAACGCATGAAATATATTATAGGTTGAAGGTAAATAATTGTTATTGAGGTCCATGGAGTTGGTTTGGAAATTTATTTTCACTATGTCAATCATCTTGAGCAATAAAGTTATCCTATCACTAATCTGCTAGTTAGTGGAAATAGTGAAGAGAAGTAGGCTTGGGTGAGAATCTATTTAAGGATGATGTACAAGTGAGTAGGGATGATTACAATGGTTTGAGGTATTTTTAAAGATATATTAATACTATTAACATGGTTGGAAAGTGATGTTGATGCCTATACACATGTAAGAAGAAGCCTTCAAAGTGGCCTGTCTATGTGAGTAATGACAATAAAGGTATATTTATCATATAATGAACTGTATGTTCCTTATTTGCTTTTATAAATCCATGTGTTAGTTATTGGATTTTATATAAGGTTTTTTGTGGATATCATTAATAATTTTTGAGATCAATGAAGTGACTCTATAGGTGTTAGGAGTCATGTTCACCATGACTGTGTTTTGAGTCAAGATGACTGCTATAGGCATGCTAAGAGAAGTAAAGTATTTAAGGTTACTTAGAAAGATATGTTACATATAATGAATATATTGGTGTGTCTTGAGACTTAATTTACCTATAAAATCTTGGTGGGGGTTTAAAATATATATTATGTGAATGAATCATGCAAGACAAAAAGGCTTGTCTAAATGTGCTAAGACTATGAAATAGAGACCTGAGTGATCGGTTTATAAGTAAAATGAATGTTGTTAGAACATGAGAAATAATTTTTTTATGTTGATATATAGGTATCATATAATATAATAAAGCATATAATAAGTGTTTAAAGCATAATTTCATGTACAAAAGATGATATTCTATACGATTGTACTTTGACTGTATGTGAGCAGTCTGAGTGATCACTTTCTAAAAGTAAGTTGGAAGGATTATTGGTAGATTTAAATAAAAAAATGAGTATGGAGATGTTTTATAAGTCTAAATTTTTCATAAAAATGCATTTTAAGTCTTTGTTTGTCCCTGATTAGATGCGGAGAGTCAAAATGCTTTGATTGTATGTGACCAGTCTGAGTAGTCATTTTGAGAGAGTTGGTTTGAAGCCTATTGTCCTATGTTGCAGTATATAAATCACATGGAGGTGTTAATAAGGTATTGGAGGTTACATAAATATTATTTTCTCATATGTTTATTTGGGAAAATTTATTGAATACTCTAGAAGTCCAAGACTCTGTTTTCTATGTATCAAGACCTAAAGAGTGAGGAGACCTAATTGATAGGTTCACAGTGTGAGTTGGAGTTCCAAGTGTTATGGATATTTTTGGGAGTGATAAATGATATATTATAGGTATTTTTTATGTGTTTTAAGTTTTTTTGGAAGTTTAATATGGTCAAAGATGTTGCAAGTGTAACATGTACATGTGAAGGCCTATATGCTTTAGGTCTCATCTAGGCCTAATGAAGGATTTGAGTCTTAAGTACTATGGATGACATATGGGGTGGAGTTTATCACAAATTTAACATGTGTGGAGACATATTAAAAGTTTAAAATTAGTGTGATAATTATCTTGTTTGACCAAGATGGGTTAGATGAAGAGAGTGGTATAAGTACAAGGCCTAATTGACCTATTTATCTTAGTTGAGCGTATGGGGAGCCAAGTGAAGGAGAGAACCTTTGAAAGAGAAGGTACAAGTAATTGAGGAAAATAATAGGGTGAAGAATATAATTAATTCATATCTAATCAAGTTGGTAAATGGGGATGCATAGGTCATTATACCTACTAAGCCTAGAAAAGGCTAGTTGAGAGAGTAAGTCCTAGAGGTTGTTTGAGAGAGGTTAAAGGGTGAAGAGTGAAAATAAAGGAGGTCATAATCAGTTAGAGAGTATAAATAGGTGTTAAATATGATATTATTTTCAAGGTATCTGATTGGGTTCTTGGTTTCCTAGAGGTTTGGTTCCTCCTTGCAAGGTGAATCTTGCAAAAGTCTTATTGTGTGGGTGCTTAGCTAGATAGGGGTTATAACTACTTATGGGATGGGTGTCTCACTAGATTTGGTTCTTGTTATTATAGAAATGTATTAAATATTTTAAGGTTTATTGGGTTTTATCCCCCATGATTTTTTACCACATATATGACATGTTCATGTGTTGTATGTTATTGTTCATGCTTTGAATGTATGTGCTTTCATGATGTTGTTACTAGATCAAGTTTATGTATACTTCATGGAATGATGTTTGGAATTGAAAATGAATTGAAGTCTACTAACTCACCCCCACTATTAGTATCTAACTCTAAAAATTGGGATCATATCCACACCTTTGAAGGATGCTTAAAAACCTATAGGTGATACTAAATAGCTTAAGGTGCGATGAAGGAAATATTCATCTTATTTGCAGTGATGGATAAGTTTGTGAAGATCAAAGTTGAAGTCTATATAGAGGTCTATATACTGGAAATATAAATGTTGAATAATAAGGATTATACTAAGGTTAAATCTAAAATCAAACCTAAACTAGATGATAGATCATATTGAAGGAGTTCTCTTGATCAATTAGCATGATGAGTCCAAGTATGTGCAGGTGTCTTAAAAGGTAGAGGTCTGCAAGTGAAATATTGGGTGGTAATAAATAAAGATAAGATATGTGAGGATTATAAAAGGCATTATGAGGTGTAATAAATGTTTGGTGTACTTTTTTATGTGGTAGGAATACTTTGGAGTGGTTGTGTGCTTGATTGGTTCATTCTAGTCTACTTGCCAAAATAGGCTGAGTGAGCATATTGATGACATCACCTTTAGCACGTGTGAAGGTCTCAAGAGTAGTTTGGTATATGGATGGATTACCCTATGAGATAATATCATGTGATCCAAATTTCAGGTTATGACAATGTGTGTGGCAAATATATTCAAGTATGAAGTTGGTCTCCCAAGCTATTTTTTCTTGTTACCTTAGTCATTTTTTGCATGAAAATATGACCATTGGAATTTGAAATATGAAATTTCATAAAGGAAACCAGTTTACAAAGAATAAAATATAGAATCATTATATAAATTCATATCAAGGTGAGGTAAGAAGAAAATTTGAAGAGGAATATATGTATAAGACCCTTTAAGTGGTGTTTTGATTCTGATGTTCATACAAGTGCAATAAATGTGGATTAAAGTTGATTATAGTGGATTGGGTATTCTCTTAGTGAACCCGAGAAGGTATACTGGGATTATAATATATCTAAATCATTTGAATAGTTATCTTAATAATTTAAAGAGTTTTATAAATATTTTTTTCCATGATCTATTCATTAGAGAAGGGTTGAAACATGTGATTGGTCAAGAAAATCTTTATGGAAGGTGATTGTGTGTAAAGCACTTTGTTGTTGGCAGAATTGAGTGTCAAGATGAGTTTTTTGTTGTTCTTAAAAACTCATGAAGATTTTAATATGTGTTTAGATATTTTATCAAGGTCTTTTTTCATCTGTAGATGCACTTTTTTTGATCAGTTTATTCTCAGTTTTGAAGAGCTAGCTCAAAAAGTGAAAGGTAGTGACTTGAGGGTTTGATGTCTAAAAACCATAAGGTGTATGTTCATGATGATAATGAATTAGTTTTGATATATATAACTCAATGAACATTAGGTGGATAATATGTAATGATTCCATTATTAGTTGACATGCTTTTAATGCATGTTTGAGCTCAATTTAGTGTCTTTGAAGCAAGTTTAGAACAGGGGTGTGCTAAGTTGGTGTAGAGTTCTCTTGATGGTATGTAAAAATTATAAAATGACTCAAGTGATGTCTTATGAACTTAGATGGTCATAATAAGTCTTTTTTACATATTGAAGAAACCATGAAGGAATATACAATATTCTATAGGTGAGAAGTTTCCTGTAGCAATATGTTTTTATGTATACTCGCATGAAGGAGGTTGTTATAGTACTCCATCATAGTTATTTCATTGTGTTGAGTGTTCTTTGATGTCATGGTGACCTCATAAGGTCACAAGGGGATGTATTTAAATTTTTAGATTGGCATGGAGATTTTATCAAGTAGTCTAAAGGTGATATCAAGTGTTGAGTGTCTCATTCTGAGTTTGCATGATGATAGAGTTAGAGCTGGCAGAATTGCTTATGCTCTTTGTCATGAAAATGAAGATATCTTGATGAGAGGTTGAATGAACCAAGGGTCATGTTTTGCATGAGTTCATGTTGTTATTTTCATAGTTGTAATCTCATGTAGGAAATAAAAGTGTGATAAGAGGTTTTGTCATAGTATATGAGGTCTCTCAGACCTAGCCTAAATGTGTGTTGGATAAGAATATGTCTTGTAGTGGTTTGAGCCTTAATGTCTTGTGTTGTTTTATGGATGCTTGTTGATGTTATGAGGAGTTACTTTGCTAGGTTGTGAAGTTGTTCCATGCCTGATTCAAATGTTCATGTTATTTTAGGAAGACATAATATTTTAAAGAGTTATTTTGTAGACCTAAAGGAGACTCACTGAATATTCCATGAACTTACTTGAGGAGTCTAATTGAGGACTGTAGATTATGGAGTTAGGGGGAGCTAACTCAAATAGCTTGAGTGGCTTGGAGAGATGTGCATGATGTGAGGGGGAGTATATATGAGATGCTCCAATCATGATGAAGATGCAAATATGTTTTCTATAGTAAATAATTCAAGAGGTTGATATGATTACTTGATCAAAACTAATCATAACTATGAAAATATGTTGAATCTTCATGCATGAGCAAAGGGAACTTATGAGTTCTATAGGTAAATAGGTCTAATGATGAGATAATTCCATGTTCAGATTGGTGTATGTCAAATGCAGATCAATTGATTCATATGAATGAATGGTAAGTAAGTATCCCGAACACCTAAAAATTTATTTGAATACATACATGATGTTAAGGGAAGCTTGGTGGCTATTTAGTCCACTTTGCCATTAATGGAAAAGGGGGAGAAGGAGAAGAAGAGGTTACCATAAATGACAAATGGGGATATTTTTGTCAAGTGTGTTTTCATTGATTTAAAAGGATTGATGTCATGTGTGCATTTATGTCAAGGGTAATGACAAAGTGGTGATGTCATAGTATAATTAGTGTGTTGGCATAGGCTTGAGAGCCTTGTGTAGTGGCATAGGCTTAGTAGCCTAGTGTATTGAGTAGGTTGAGACTAGAGAGAAGAAGGTTGGGAGATGTGGAGCATATAATGAAGGTGTATGACATGTATTTTAGGTGGTAAGGTCATTTTAAGAGGTTCTAATGTGGTTGTTTAGTCAAGGTATGGTTTGCAATCCTAAACCTAGTATGCATAGAGACTTAATGAGGTCCACATGAAGTGTCAAAGTGAGTTGTGAAGGTAAAAAAGATCATGTAAGTATGGAATGAGGTATGATAGGTTGGGACAAAGGTGTTGACCAATTTTTAATTTTCAAGGAAGAATATTAAGAAATTAATAATGTTGGAAGGGCACCTATGCATGCATGATGAAGGTTTCCTGGCTTTAGAAGGAAGTTTGTGATGCTAGTTGGCATGTGTAGAGTTTACATGCTGACCTAAATTATTTTAGAAATGTGGAACATGGAACTAATAAGGTTTTCCAAATGTTTTTTAGTGGTTTTAGGTACAATGCTTTATGAACATTCGTTAAGAATGTAAACTAATCAAAACCCTCTATAAATCATCATAGTAGAGCGATTGGAAATAACTTGATACAAAGGACCTAAAATATATTGGTTGAAAATTTTTGAGTATTTTATGATGTATAAGACTCCTCTAGGCACATAAAATTGGTAGTGGTGTGTCAGGGCAGTAAGTAGAAGGTAAAAAAAAGTGCTTATTTCTAGAGAATTTAATACTACAAGATAGGTTGACTAAGTCAACACATGAAAGCTATTGGAGGTTAAAGGTAAATACTTTCCCTTGAGGTCCATGGAGTTTTTTTTTCAAGTTATGTTCACTATGTTAATCATATTGAGCAATAAATTTGTCCTATCACTAATCTGCCAAGTAGTGGAAAGAATGAAGAAAGCTAGGCTTGGGTAAGAATCAGTTTAGGGATGATGTGAAAGTGAGTAGGGATTAATAAAATGGTTTGGGGTATTTTTTTAATACCTATTAATCCTATTAAAATTGTATTAAAGTGATATTTATGACTATACACATGTAATAATAAGCCTTCAAAGTGGCTTGACTGTGTGAGTAGTGACAATGAAGGTATATGTCTCATCGAATGAACTATATGTTCCTTATTTGATTTTATAAATCCATGTGTTAGTGATTTAATTTTATATAAGTTTTTTTTATGATATCATTAATAATTTTTGAGATCAAGGAAGTGAATCTATAGGTGTTAGGAGTCATGTTCACTATGACTGTGTTTTGAGTCAAGATGATTGCTACAGACATGCTTACAAAAGTAAAGTATTTAAGGTTATTTAGAAAGAGACGTTGCATATAATGAATACCCTGGTGTGTTTTGAGACTTAATTGACCTATAAAATCTTAGTGGGAGTTTAAGAGATAGATTATGTAAATGAATCATGCTAGACAAAAAGGCTTATCTAGATGTGCTAAGACTATGAAATAGAGACCTGAGTTATTGGTCTATAAGTCCAATTAATGTTGATAAAACATTAGAAAAAACCATTTTAGTTTGATATACAGGTATCATGTAATATATTAATGTGTATTATAAGTGTTTAAATCATCCTTTCATGTACAAGAGATGAGCTTCTATATGATTGTACTTTTACTATATGTGAGCAGTCTGAGTGATCACTTTACAAAAGTAATTTAGAAGGATTATTGGTAGATTTAAAGAAAAAAATGAGTATGGAGATGTTTTATAAGTCTTAAGGTGTCATAAAAATTCATTTTAAGTCTTAGTTTGTCCTTGATAAGATGTGAAGAGTCAAAATGCTTTGACTATATGTGACCAGTCTGAGTGGTCATATTGAGAAAGTTGGTTTGAAGCCTATTGGCCTATGTTTGAGTATATAAATCACATGAAGGTGTTAAATAATTATTTTAAGTTCCATAAATATTATTATTTTATTATTTTTATGTGATAAAATTTGTTTAATACTTCAAAATCTAAGACTATGTTTTCTATGTATCAAGACCTAAAGAGCGAGGGGACCTAATTACTAGGTTTGAGGTGTGAATTGGAGTTCCAGGTGTTATGAATCAATGTGGGAGTGATAAATGGTATATTTTAAGATTTTTTAATGTGTTTTAAGTCTTTTTTAATATTAATATGGTCCAATAGGTTTCAAGGGTAATGTGTGCATGCGAAGACCTATTCGCTTTAGGTCTCTTCTAGGCGTAATGGAGGATTTGAGTCTTAAGGACTATGGATGACCTATAGAGTGGAGTGTTTCACCCATTAAACATGTGTGGAGACATATTAAAAGTGTAAAAAAAGTGTGATAATCATCTTGGTTAAAAAATATGGGTTAGAGGAAGAGAGTGATATAAGTATAAGGCCTAATTAGCCTATTTGTGCTAGTTGAGCGTGTGGGGAGCCAAACAAAGGAGATAACCTTTAAAAGAGAAGTTAAAATTCATTAAGTACAATTAGAGGGTGAATAATATCAGTCATTAATATAGGATAAATTTGGTAAATGAGGATGCACAGGTCATTAGACCTACTAATCCTAGAAGAGGCTAGTTGAGCAAGTAAGCCCTAGAGGCTGTTTGAGAGAGATTGAAGTGTGAAGAGTGAAAACAAAGGAGGTCATCATAATTAAAAGATTATAAATATGTGTTAAATATTATCTAAGTTTAAATTTATATTTTTGGGTACGTGGTTTCCTAGGGGGTTGGTTCCTCCTTGCAAGGTAAAGCTTGTAGAAGTCTAGTTATGTGGGTGCTCAACTAGATAGGGGTTATAGCTCCTTGTGGGATGGGTGTCTCACTAAATTTGGATGTTGTTATTATATTAATGTATTACATATTTTACATTTCAATGGGTTTTATCTCCCATGGGGGTTTACCACATAGATGATGTGTTCATGTGTTGTATACTCTTGTTCATGCTTTGAATGTATGTGTTTTCATGATGTTGTTGCTAGATCAATTTTATGTATGATTCATCGAATGATGTTTGGAATTGAATATGCATTATTGTTTATTTATTAAAAACCATATTATTATATAATTATAATAACTGGTATTATATCCACACATTTTAAGTATGCTTAACAACCTACATGTGATCTTAAGTAGCTTAAGGTGTGATGAATGCAATATTCATCTTATCTGTAACGATGGATAAGTTTGTGAAGATCAGAGTTAAAGTAAAAATAAAGGTATACATATTTGAAATAAAAAGGGTTAATAATAAGGAATATACTAAGGATAAATCTAAAATCAAACCTAAACTAGATGATATAGCCTATTGAAGGAGCTCTCTTGATTAGTTAGCATGATGAGTCCAAGTATGTGCAGGTGTCTTGAAAGGCCGAGGTCTACGAGTGAAGGATTAGGTGGTCATCAAGAAATAAAAGATATGTTAGGATCATAAGAGGCTATATGAGGTGTAATAAGTGTTTTTTTACTTGTGGAGGTGATAGGAATACTTTGGAGTGCTTGTGTACTTGACTGGTTCATTCTAGTCTACTTGCCAAAATAGGCTGAGTGAGTAGACTGATGACATCACCTTTGGTACATGTGAAGGTCTCAAGAGAAATTTGGTATATGGATGGATTACCCTATGAGATAATATATTGTGATATAAATTTTAGGTCATGAAAATGTGTGTAGTAAAATATATGCAAGTACAAAATTGGTTTCCTAAGCTATTTTCTCTTGTTCCCTTAGTCATTTTTACATGAAAATATAACCATTGGAATTTGAAATTTCATAAAGGAAACTATTTTGAAAATAATGGCTTGTAGAAGCCTTGGATGAAGTCATATCAAGGTGAGGTAAGAATAAAAGTTGAATAGGACTCTATGTATAACACCCTCCAAGTGGTGGTTTGATTCACATGTCCACACAAGTGCAATAAATACAGATTAAAGTTGACTATAGGGGACTAGGTTTTCTCCTAGTGAAACCAAGAAGGAAGAATGGCATTAAAACTTGTATAAATCATTTTAATAGTTACTATATTAATTGAAATAGGTTTATAACTCTTGTTTTCCATACTTTATGTATTGGAAAAGGATTGAAACATGTTCTTGGGCAAAAAAATATTCATAGAAGGTGACTATGTGTAAAGGACTTTGTTATTGGTAGATTTGTGTGTCAAGATGAGTTGTTTGTTATTCTTAAAAAATCATGAATATTTTATTGTGTGTTTAGATAGGTTATCAAGGTCTTGTTGCATTTTTAGATTCTCTTTGTTTAATTAGTTTACTCTTAGTTTTGAAGAGCTAACTCAAAAGGTGAAATGTAGTGACTTGAGGGTTTGATGTTTAGAAACCCTAAGGTGTATGTTCATGATGATAATGACTCAGTTTTGATATATGGAGCTAATTGAAAATTATTTGGACAATATGAAATGATTCCATTAGTAGGTGACATGCTTTTAATGCATGTTTGAGCTTAGTTTAGTCTCTTTGAAGTAAGTTCAGAATAGGGGTGTGCTAAGTTGGTATAGAGTGCTCTTGAGGGTATGTCAAAATTTTGAAATGACTCAAGTGATGTCTTGATGACCTAAGATGGTCATAAGAAGTCATGTTTCCATATTGAATAAACCATGAAGGAATTAACAGTATTCTAAAGGTGAGATGTTTCCTATAGCATCATGTTTTATGTATACTTGTATGAAAAAGGTTGCTATAGTATTCCATCAGAGTTG
This sequence comes from Torreya grandis, assembly GCA_037957365.1. Taxonomy (NCBI): domain Eukaryota; kingdom Viridiplantae; phylum Streptophyta; class Pinopsida; order Cupressales; family Taxaceae; genus Torreya; species Torreya grandis. Next base: position 239,938 of record JARHVA010001181.1, on the reverse strand, counting down.
TTTCATTGTGTTGAGTGTTCCTTGATGCCATGGTGACCTCATAAGGTCATAAGGAGATGTAATAACATGTTGAGATTGGCATAGAGATGTTCTCAAGTAGTTTGAAGGTGATATCAATTTTTGAGTGTCTCATTTTGAGTTTATATGAAGACATATTTGGAGTTGGTAGAATTGCTTATGTTCCTTGTCACGAAAATAAAGATGTATGGGTGAGAGGTTGAATAAACCAATGGTCATGCTTTACATGAGTTCACATTATTATTTTCATAGTTAAAATCTCATGTAGGTAACAAAAGTGTGATAAGAGGTTTTGTCATAGTATATGAGGTCTCTCAGACCTAACTTGACTGTGTGTTGGGTGAGAAGATGTCTTGCAGTGGTTTGAACCTCAATGGATTAGGTTGTTTGATGGATGCCTATTGATTCTATAAGGAGTTACTTTACCAGGTTGTTATGTTTTTCCATGCATGATTTATATGTTTATGTTTTTACAAGAAGATAGAATGTTTGAAAGAGTTATTTTGAATACCTAAATTAGACATGAGGAAGATGCCATGAACTATGACTTGAGGAGTGTAATTGAGGATTACAAAGTATATATTTAGTGGGAGCTAACTTAGATAGCTTGAGTGGCTTGGATAGACGTGCATGATGTGAGGGGGAACATATATGAGATGATATAGTCATGATTAAGATGTGGAGATGTTTTCTACAACTAAGAATTCAAGAAGGTTAATATGATGACTTGATCTAAAATAGTCATAATTGTGAAAATATGTTGAATCTTCATGCATGAGAAAATGGAGATTGTGAGTTCTATGGGTAAATAGGTCTAAGGACTAGATAAGTTCAAGTTCATATTGGTGTAAGTCAAAGTAGGATAAATTGATTCCTATGCATGAAAGGTAAGTATCCCAAGCACATATAAGTGTATTTTAATAAATACATGATGTTAAGGGAAGCTTGGTGGCTATATATTCCACTTTATCATTAATGGCAAAGGGGGGGAAGGAGAAGAAAAGGTTACCATAAATGACAAATGGGGATATTATTGTCAAGTGTTTTCTAATTGATGTCAAAGGATTGTATCATATGTACATTTATTTAAAGGGTAATGATAAAGTGGTGATGTCATAGTATGATTAGTGTGTTGGCATAGGCTTGAGACCCTTGTGTAGTGGCATAGGCTTGTTAGGCTAGTGTGTTGGGTAGGTTGAGACTAGGTAAAAGAATTTTGGTAGATGTGAATCATGGAATGAAGGTTTATGACATGTATCTAAGGTGGTAAGGGAATTTTAATAGGTTTGAAGGTGGTTTCTTGGTCAAGGTATGGTCTATAGTCCTAGAACTAGTATGCATAGAGACCTAGTGAGGTCCACATGAAGTGTCAAAGTGAGTTGTTAAGGTAATAGAGCTCATATAAGAATGGAATGACGTATGATAGGTTTATTAAAATATGTTGAAATTTTTTTAGGCTTTGAGGAAGAAGAGTAAGTAAGAAACAATGTTGAAAGGGCACCTATGCATGCAGAATGAAGGCTTCCTAGCCTGAGAAGGAAGTTTATGATGCTCATTAGCATGTGTAGAGTTTTCATGGTGACTTAATAATTTTTGGAAAGGTGTAACATGGAAATAATAAGGTTTTATAAGTGTTTTTTAGTGGTTTTAGGTATAATGCTTTATGAACATTTGTTAAGAATGTAAACTGGTCAAAACCCTCTATAAACACTCATAGTAGAGTGATTGGAAAGAATTTGCTAAAAAGGACCTAGAATTTATTGGTTGAACAAGTTTGAATATTGGATTATTTATATGACTCATCCAATCACCTCCAAGTGGTAGTGGTGTCTCAGGGTAGTAAGTAGAAGGTAAAAAAAGTACTTATTTTTAGAGAATTTGATACTAAAAGAAGGGTTGACTGAGGCAATACATGAAATATATTGGAGGTTGAAGGTAAATACTTTATATTAAGGTAAATGGAGTTGTTTTGGAATGTTATATTCAATATTTCAATCACATTTAGTAATAAAGTTGTCCTATTGCTAATCTACCAGATAGTAGAAATAGTGAAGAAAACCAGGCTTGGGTGAGAATCTATTTAGGGATGATGTAAAGGTGAGTAGGGATGAATAAAAAGGTTTGGGATATTTTTTTAAATATAATTAATCCTATTATAATTGTTTTAAAGTGATTTTTATGCCTATACACATGTAAGAATAAGCCTTCAAAGTTGCCTATTAGTGTGAGTAATGATAGTGGTGTATGTCTCATTGAATGAACTGTATGTTCATTATTTGATGTTATAATTACATGTGTTAGTGATTTAAGTTGATATAATGTTGTTTTAGGATATAATTAATAATTTTTAATATTAAGGAAGTGAATCTACAAGTGTTAGGAATCATGTTCACCATGACTGTGTTTTGAGTTAAGATGACTGATATAGGCATGCTGAGAGAAGTAAAGTGTTTAAGGTTAATTGGAAAGATATGTTAAATATAATTAATATTATAGTGTGGTTTGAGAATTAATTGATCTATAAAATATTTTTGGGATCTGAAGAGATAGATTATGTGAATGAATCATTCAATACAAAAAGACTTGTCTAAATGTGCTAAGATTGTGAAATAGAAACCTAAGTGATTGGTCTGTAAGTCCAATGAATGTTGCTTGAAAATAAGAAATAAAATTTTTAGGTTGATATAGAGGTATTATATAATATATTAATGTGGATTATAAGTTTTTAAATCGTACTTTAGTGTACAATTAATGAGCTTCTATATGATTATACTTTGACTATGTGTGAGCAGTTTGAGTGATCACTTTGCAGAAGTAAGTTGGAAGGATTATTGGAAGATTTGAAGAAAAAAATGAGTGTGGAGATGTTTTATAAGTATAAAGGTTTCATAAAAATGAATTTTAAGTATTTTTTATCCCTGATCAGATGTGGAGAGTCAAAATGCTTTGACTGTATGTGACTTATCTGAGTGGTCATCTTGAGAGAGTTGGTTTGAAGCCTATTGGCCTATGTTGGAGTATATAAATAACATTAAGGTTTTAAAATTAATTTTAGGTTACGTAAATATTATATTTTAATATGGTTATGTGAGAAAATTGGTTGAATACTTTATGAGTCTAAGACTATGTTTTCTGTGTATCAAGACCTAAAGAGCAAAGATACCTAATTTCTAGGTTCAAGGTATGAGTTGGAGTTATAGGTGTTATGGATATTTTTGGGAGTGATAAATTATATATTGGAGGTATTTTTGATGTGTTGGAATCATTTATGGATGATAACTATAGTCTAATAGGTTTCAAGGGTAAGTGTGCATGTGAAGGCCTATTTGCTTTAGGTTTCATCTAGGCCTAATGGAGGATTTGAGTCTTAAGGACTATGTCCAACCTATGGAGTGGAGTGTCTCACCAATTTGATATTTTTGGAGACCTATTAAAAATTTAAAATAAGTGTTATAATAATCTTGGCCAACCAATATGGTTTAGAGAAAGAGAGCGGTATAAGTACTGTCAGGAATCTAGAACAATAAACTGCTCTGAAACCACTTTGTCAGGATTATGGAGCACACAATTGATTACCTTTGTATAAGCAACGAAACATGAAATTTAACCAGAATGCACAAGCAACTAGAATTAAAAAATAACACAGAATATGAGAGACAATACCCAATTGTATTAATACTCTTTCAGAAAAGAATTACAATGAAGAGACGCCACACTCTTCCACACCTTATAGGCTTCCCACACCAAGTGTACAGTAATTCACCTTCAAGAGTTCACTCTCTCAATTACGGTCCCAACACACAACTCAAACACAAAGTTGGTGTTCACCTCTAACTAGTCAGTATCACTACTACCAGTACGACCAACCAGTATCACTACTGCCAGTACACAAGTACTCCACGTACTCCATGATTGAGTACACACTGTACTCCAAGTAGGTCTCACCTGATCTTGCTACCTATTGTGTTGCTAATCTCCTTGATCCTGCTGCCACTTGTAGATCAATCTAGTCTTGCACACCTACTGACCAACCTAGTTTTGCACACTTACAAACCTAGATTTTGCACACACAAACACCTGCAGATCAACCGACCTTACTTACCATGTAGATCTCTCTACACCCTGAAGAACCCTTGTCCTTGCCTCACCAAGTCCTTATGATTCTCCAATCTAGTACCCCAGTGGATCTTCTACCAGATCTTGCTATCCTACAGATCTACTTGATCATACACACTCGGCACCCCTATGGAACTAGGAGGAACACACCTTGCTCTCTTCACTCTGAAGGAGCTAACCTTGCTCTCTCAACTAGCACACTTTACAAAACAGCCCATGAGTCTATTATATAGATCCCATGTAAATAATAATTAGACATCCAATTACAATAATTAGAAACTATAGCTCAAGACTAAAATTAGTCTTCTTCATGCAAACAACTAGTTCGTTAACAAACTATTCGTGAAACTAAAAATTTTGGAATCGCACAGGCGACTGACGTCAGTCGCTGTCTGCTTGGAGATGACCAATGTTAGCCGATCCTGACTGATGTCGGTTGCTCTACTCATTGGAAATTATTGATGTTAGTTGATCAGACTAACGTCAATTGCTCTGCAACTCAGTAACCTCTTAGCAACCTCCTGTTTACATCCTGGTGAAGCTTTTAGCTCCACAACCTAACAATCTCCCACTTGGAGATAAATAGCTACACCTGTACCTGTACCTATACATCATCTAATCTATTTTCTAGCTTGTATCCCTCTTCAAGATCAATCTTGAAGACCAATCACCACACACCTATGGTACACCTCCTGTCATCCAAGTAACCTACCACATCTGAATCTACAAACCCAAGTAGAAAAGAACTTGACCCTGCATAGCATGTATACCTACTGATGGTCCCTCTCAGATACCTGAGAATCCACTAAACTACCCTCCAGTGCTTCTTTACCTAGATTGGCTCCAAACTTGCTGATAGCTCCCACTGTATAGGCAACCATAGGTCTAGTATGCATGTACTTAACCTCATCATGTGAATCAGGATACTGTTCATAGAACTGTCCAACCCATCGGCATGTTAACCGGTTTCACACAATCATTCAGAGACAAAATCAACCTGTGATCTTCCATGTCTCTAGAAACACACTTATGCCAAAGAATTTTTCTCCTCCAAATTCTTTATGACAAACCTCTGAACTAACTTTACCTTTAGCTCAGAAAAACTTTGTATGTGTAATCCTGCATCAAACAAACACACAACATACAATAACAGGATGATGTTGCACTCATCACCCACCTGGTAAAGAAACCACAATGGTTACAATGACATTGACTAAAGCCATGCTTTGTCATCCACCTGTCAAACTTGTACCACTATCTTGGAGCTTCCTTAAGACCATATGACCTAGCCTTCTGTCTCACGTGTCCATTCTCTCTATTCTTTAACCAAGGAATCCATTCATCTTTTAGTGCTTTCATACTAGCTGGAAACCCTACCAAATCTCCCATTTGGTTCTGCATCCTAGGAATCAAATTCCTCATCCATGCCATGCTCCCACTGTTTCCTAGATCCTTCCTACTTTGTAGTGAGCAATGAGTATAAAGAAGAGGAATAACGAATTTGAGGCTTACTTACCCTTTCAGTCCTCTATATGGGCATTTGAGACTCCTTGATAGTTTGCTATCTACCCAAAATCTATTTTAGTGACCGTCCTTGATCACCACACAGTTTACATTCAACCAATGTTAGTTCCATGCGACTGTCCTGACTATCAATGCCAGTTTCATGACCGACATCGATGTCTACCTGTCATTGACATCAGTTCCCAAACTGATGTCAATCTTACCCTACCTGACACCACTAGCTCTGGTCTGCACATGACTGACATCGGCACCTATCTGTTCGACACTGGTTCTTCCTGACTGATGTTGGTACTTGTGTTCTCCGTGAGTGATGACTTTTTACCCGCAAGCTCTCTTTAGATTAAAACCCTATCTAAACTACCCTACTTAGAGTTACTTAGCCTTCTCCACTGATCTCTATCCATCATCTCTTCCATAAACACCAAGGCTTTCCAGTTCTTAAGTTTGTCAAAGACATCTGTCTTCCACTTAAGAACATGCATCTCCTTCTTGCTCTTGTGACTAAGCCTACAAAGCCATGTCTTCGCAACAAAAGAAGAATCAGTAATATAAGTAGATAGATAAAGGATACCTACTTTCTTACCACTTGCTAATTTAAGTGCATTTGTTGTGAGAGTTTCTGTGCATCTCTCATCACCCAACTTTCTTGAAGAAACTAGCCACATCTTCAAGACTAGGACCTGCATGACCTCCTTCAAAACCCATGTGTTGGCTGTCTATAATTTTAGCCGCACTTCCCTTTGCCAAAACTTTGACAAGGCTCACTAGCCCCTAAATAAATCTTTCCAAAGTCTCCAAAGACCTTAACATGGAAAAATACTCTATTTCGGGCTACATGGAAAGAGGCAATAGAATCTATAAAACAAGATTCTACTTTATCCAAGGAACATACCAGAGCATCCTGTGTAACAACACTTGCAACATCTACTTCTTCAGTTCTTTCATGCTGATCTTTTACCAACCAACAATTTTTATTTACCTGCTCTTTCCTTCCATAACACCGTAATTGACCATTCTTGCTTTTCAATTCCTCCATTCTTAGTGTACTTTTTTCTACCATTGCTATACTCCCACTCAATCAAAAACCCCTAAGAATGACCTATAATCAAACACAAACCTACTCCCTATAACCTTAGCTCTGATACCACTTGTTAGGAATCTAGAACAATAAACTGCTCTGATACCACTTTGTCAGGATTATGGAGCACATAATTGATTACCTTTGTATAAGCAACTAAACATGGAATTTAATTAGAATGCACAAGTAACTAGAATTTAGAAATAACATAGAATATGAGAGACAATACCTAATTGTATTAATACTCTTCCAGAAAAGAATTACAATGAAGAGACGCCACACTCTTCCACACCTTACAGGCTTCCCACACCAAGTGTACAATAATTCACTTTCAAGAGTTCACTCTCTCAATTACGGTCCCAACACACAACTCAAACACAAAGTTGGTGTTTACCTCCAACTAGTCAGTATCACTATTACTAGTACCATCAGTCAGTATCACTACTTCTAGTACACATGTACTCCACGTACTCCACGACTGAGTACACACTGTACTCTAAGTAGGTCTCACCTGATCTTGCTACCTATTGTGTTGCTAATCTCCCTGATCCTACTACCACCTATAGATCAATCTAGTCTTGCACACCTGCCAACCAACCTAGTTTTTCACACTTGCAAACCTAGATCTTGCACACACAAACACCTATAGATCAACCGACGTCACTTACCATGTAGATCTCTCTACACCCTGAAGAACCCTTGTCCTTGCCTCACCAAGTCCTTATGATTCTCCAAACCAATACCTCGGTGGATCTTCTACTAGATCTTGCTATCCCATAGATCTACTTGATCATACACACTTGGCACCCTTATGGAACTAGGAGGAACACACCTTTCTCTCTTCACTCTAAAGGAGCTAACCTTGCTCTCTCAACTAGCACGCTTTACAATATAGCCCATGAGTCTATTATATAGATCCCATGCAAACAATAATTAGACATCCAGTTACATTAATTAGAAACTATAGCTCAAGACTAAAATTAGTCTTCTTCATACAAACAACTGATTCGTTAACAAACTGTTCATGAAACTGACAGTTCTAGAACTACACAGTTGATTGACATTGGTCCTTGTCTGCATGGAGATGACTGACATCAACCGATCCTGATCGATGTTAGTTGCTCTACTCACTAGATATGACTAATGTCAGTTGATCAGACTGATGTCAGTTTCTATGCAACTCAACAATCTCTCAGCAGCCTCCTGTTTGCATCCTGGTGAAGCTTTTAGCTCCACAACCTAACAAGAACAAGGCCTAATTTGCATATTTATGCTAGTTGAACATGTGGGGAGCCAATCAAAGGAGATAACCTTTGAAAGAGAAGGTATAGGTCATTTAGGACCATCATAGGGTGAATAAGATCAGTCATATATATCTGATCAAGTTGGAAAAGGAAGATGCACATGTCATTAGACCTACTAAGCCTAGAAGAGGCTAATTGAGTGAGTAAGCCTTAGAGGTTGTTTGAGAGAGATTGAAGGGTGAATAATACAAATAGAGGAGGTCATAATAAGTTGAAGAGTATAAATAGGTTTTCAAGGTGATCTGAGTTTCAAGGTAGTTGAGTGGGTGCTTGATTGCCTAGGGGGTTGGTTCCTCCTTGCAAGGTGAAGCTTTCAAAAGTTTAGTTGTGTGGGTGCTTAGTTACATAGGGGTCATAACTCCTTCTAGGATGTGTGTCTCACTAAATTTGGATATTTTTATTATAGGAATGTATTCAATATTTTTGGGTTCATTGGGTTTTACCCATGTGGGTTTCCCACATAGATGATGTGTTCATTCTTCGAATATATATGATTTCATGATGTTGTTGTTAGATCAATTTTTTTATATGCTTCATATAATGATGTTGGAATTGAATATACATTGTTGTCTACTAATTCTCTCACCCTCTCAGTAGCTACTTCAAACAACCTTGATTCCCCTTATGATTTTTAGCAAAATTATACAAGAGATCCCACCACCTTATCCCCAAAGAGTAATGATTTATCATGCCATACCTCTAATGACCCAAAAAACTCAGCCACAACCAAGTTAGACCCATGTGACTCAGAGGTAATTAGCTCAAGCATAGGTGATTCAAAAGAATAAACCTTTACCCCAAGCCACATAGACCCTAAGGTTTGATATTAGTAGTAACCTAGAAATAATCCTAGGGTGAAACCAATATCATGCACTAGTGCAAGTTCATCCCCTCACTCCCTCCACTTTTTATTAGCCCTTCATGGCACCACTCAATTACCCACACCTTCCACAAACCATTTATATAATACCTCCTCTCTTCTCTATTGCATCCCCTCTACTTTTCACCCAAGTGCCCATGGCCTCAGCCATCCCTAACATCTCCCCTTCTTTATTTCCATCCATCCCATCCATTACTAAACTTGAAACTTTATTGGTACCCCTAATGGGCATGCCTTGAGTCTAGATACCTACTGGTATCCTAATTTCAACAAGTGTTGATACAGTTCTCATGTACAAATCTCCACTTATCAAGGTCATCCGTTGATTCCTCTAGTGACCCAAAAAATCCCATAGTCAAACCCCATAACCTTCACCACATTTTCTCCTTCTATAGTGGCATTTAAAACTAACCCAAGAAAAAACCAAAGAAAAATTATAAATAAGTGAACACTCAACCTTTAAATCAAGTCCCTAATACCCTTGCTCAATCTCCTCCACTAGTTTATATGGCTCTTCCAACACCAACCCCAATAACTCCTCACATTTCTCCTTGACCCCCTTTTTACATCACTCCATGAGCCTAGGGATTTAGATTTAATCAACCAATCTCTTCCCTTTTAATAAATTCCCCTCACTTAGGATTCGTTTCCCATCAAGTGGGCATGACCCAAGTTTAGTGGAAAGCATATATGTTCCCATAGGCCTCTCCATTTGACTTGCCTACTTATGCCCCTTTCCCCCTCCTCTACTAATTTCATTATTCAAACCTTTTACTTCCTTTATACACCCTCCACCTCATACTCAACCTATCACTACAATCTATACCACCCCACCAACACCTCCCAAAACTTGGGGGATGGCCCCAATATCATAGGTGCTAGAGATGATAGTACAAGGTAACCCAGATGTGTAGTGCATTTTTGATCACACCATGGGGAGTATGTGGAGGATCCTTGCACAATTTTTTTTTCAAGAGGGGAACCCTATGGTATGGAAGACCCAATAGTATTAGTTATCTCTCACCAAAGTGAGGAGTCCCACTGGAAAAGAAAAGATAGAAGAGGACCCACTCTCAGTTATTTGAGAAACCCATGACATGCCAGAGAAACTTATTGAAGACATGTAAAGCTATTTCTAAACTTTCAAGGCACATGTAAAGAGATATTTCCTTGTTGGGATAATTGGGAAAGTCAAGGACACCATCCTACATATTTTCTCAACTCTAGGAAAGGTGGTAGTGACTATGTCAAAAGCCTAGGTGCTCATCTAATAAACACATGCCTATTTGGAGAGAATCACTAAGATTGATGGTAAATGCAAGAAGCTAATGATTGTAATCAACAATGACATTTTTTAGAGTTAAAATATATACCCACTTTAGACTTGGAATTATATAAAATGTACAGTGGGAGAATGGGAACCGTTATGTTGGAGTGTCTTGATTTAGCCCAGACTATGATGAAACCCCTAGAGGATGGTATGAATAAAATATTTGATTACTTTAAGGAAGTGAATATTTTGGTGCTATTTCACTCATATGACACTCTAATAGACATGGGTGAATTTAGAGTCCACTTGGGTAATTTTGATTTGGTTAGGAAGAAAAAGGTAGCTAGAATGAATAAGGATGGAGGCCAAGTGTTATCTAGCTCTTGGCCCAATCCACAAAGAGCATTAGCCAGGTGTTTGAAGTCTAGGTGGCTATGGAGGATCCCATCTAGGTATACTAAAGGATCATGGCCTAGGCAAAGATGATCTTTAGAGAGCCTCTAATAAACCTCACCAAACTAGATCAAGAGTTTGATCTCATGGTAGCCATGTTAGAGGCCAATGAAGCAAAGTCCAAATAGTTGGGATTTGGCTCGTCTATTCTACTTCCATGTATTGGTTAGGTGAGACTTGTAAATATTTTTAGATGAGTGAAGGGGATTTTGTCATTTTTTGAATTATGCAGTTGTAATAACTAGGAGTGGCCATCATGGTCTAGGATGGGAATCTCATAATACTCGGAGGTGAATCCCATCCTCATCTATAAATATGTAACTACATTATATTTTTAAAGTCAATAAGTGTTTATCTCTAAAGTGTTGTTAAAACAAAGCTAGGATTTTACCTATGGTTTCCTTCACCCTTTTGGATTATATAAAGTTGTCCATGATCAATACCCTTGTAATAAAACTTGTCATTTTTAATGAATGCAATTTTAGCCTTTGTGAAATGCATATTCTATCTCTCAAAGTATCTATCATTTTAGTTTTGAATGAATGTTAGCACTCATATAATTGTTTTAATGCTCTATCATTTTATGAATGAAATGGTTATGATGTGCTTGTCTAATATAACCTCTTTGTGAACTCCTTTCATTTTCATTACAATACTGATAACATGTGTGTTTGTTTGCAAGTTATTTTTGGAGTTTATGTGTCATTTACTATGGAATTCTAGTATTTATATTTAGTGAGGGTTTATAAATTAAGCATTCTTCAATACTTCTTAAGACTCTCCCCATTGTGTTATTTGCATTAAAAACCTTCAGTGAAACTCTGCACATAGTGGTATAACCATGGTAGATGTACTTAGCTTGATTGTTGAAGCATTAATCTCATCTTGATCTAGAAACACTCTTTCCTACTTTACTCTTCCCTCTCTTTTGTGTTTATTTTGGAAATTGAACTACCCTGCTTTATTTTATAAAATAGTAAATCAAAGTGCATGAACAATAACAATAAACCCAAGTAATTAAATCATTATTGAAGAAATTGGTATTGAACCTTTAGTGGTAGCACTAAATCTCTTGAAGATTATTCCATGCAAGATCCATTATGAATCCAAATATTTGAAACCATGCCCTAGGATTATCTCACATCAGTCCTAAAATAGAGGATGCAAGTCCATAATTATTCCCACTAATATCTTTAAAAATACCTAATTTAATGAGTATTTTGGAGTAAGATCTTGGACTAAATAATAACTTACATTAGAAGGAGGGCCTTTAAAGTAGTATTTTATTGATTGAGTCTTATTTCCCTTCCTTTATGCTTTATCCATTATTATGTGCTTCAAACACGCACAACAACAGTTGACACTATAAGGAGGGACTCTTCTTTCTTAAGAATAATTATTGGTAAAAACCTAAGACCTGAAGAAGTATTCTAGTGATTGAGTCTTGTTCCCCTCATTTACACTTATTCCATTGTTGTGTGCTTGAAACATACACAATAAAAACTGGTGTTAGAAGGGGGGCCTTAAAAATTTACACATTGAGTACTAACTTATTTGAGATTATAATTATTGATGGTAACACACCAACTATTGCTTGTCTATAAAATACCCTAGAGTCTAGTTCACCCATCACTAGAGCTAGTACCTATCATGGTTAGCAAGTGGTTTCACCCTTGAAATTCCATAAGAGACCCAAAATTAATAGACACATACCTACAATAATTCCCACTAGTTCATCTTCCCAATCTCTCCCAAATAGACCACCCAGGATGGCCTGGTTGGCTAACTTGGTCATTGATGTCTTAGGAGATATCCATGACTCACCTAGAAACCTAGAGAGATATCTTCCTTGTTAAACCCTAGTGTAATATGTACTAATGAAGAGAATATGACCTCTTACAAGATGACCATAAAGCTTATAAATATGAAACATGAGGATGTGGCATGTAGGATTTTTCCCTTCATGTTGATGGACTCAGCCTATGAATGGTTCATCAACCTTCCTAAGAATTTGATCCCTAGCTGGGACCATTTTAGTATGACCTTCCTAGCCCAGTTTGGTCAAGTGATTGACCCTAGTGTCCTTTACCAATAATTCACCTATATAAATAAAAACCTAATGAGTTTATCATTAAATTCAATGCTAAATTTTAGAATATGTATAGCTAGGTTATTGTGATCTACCAACCCAACCCTCAATTAGTGCTTGAAATTTATAAAAACACCTTGGACAATTAGATGACTTTGTTCTTGAGATGAGACCCAACAATAGTGGACTTACACATGGCTTATAAAGAGGCTATCAAGGTAGATAGACAATTGAATCCTTAGGGTCATATGATAGCCCCAATTCCTATTTTGTTTCCATTTATGATTTCATCGATCCTCTTGCTCAATGCTAATTAGAATATCCCAAATCTTCAACCACTTACCATAATAAATCAACTCCTACTAAGTAATGTTCCACCAAACCAACACTAGGGTTTTCTTAACCTAGGTAACCATGAGATAACTCCTTAGTTAAAATTCCATGTGATGTTGGAAAAAGCTAACAATACCTAGACCATACCCTAAGAGTCCACAAAGCATGAGATAGATGCTATTCAATGAATGGTACAAAAAATCAATAATGAGTTCCTTGGGATACAAAGGCAAATGAATAACTATGATGTGGAGAGTTCCAACAAGAATCTTACATACCAAAGACCAAAAAAAAAACTACAACCATCCCCACAATCTGTCAGATCCCTCACCCAATAGGTTGCTGAAAGTTAATATATTCAAAATAACCTTGCCTAACTGGTGTTGAGGGCATAACACAACCAGCGATGGAGAACTTGAATGCACATAGTTTTGTTGTGCCTTTGAGATATTATATAAGTAAATATAGTAGTATGAAGTGGCACCCAATCACCCAAAATCATCTAATATAGGTAAAGGCCCTATCACTTATATGGTGTTAAAAACTATGGAATTCCCTAGCCAAGAAGAAAATGAGTAAGAAGAAGGTATTAGTGAGGTGTATGATTTTTAATAATTATAAAGGGGCAACTATAACCTTATGAATAGACATCCATAACCCCCATTCACTAACTTAACTCCTAAAAATAATGGTGCAACCCCACCTGATCAAAATGTTAGGAATGATCCACCACCTCTAAAACCCCAAGAACCTAAAAATCCTATAGAATCTCAACTTGTCTAGAATAAAGGAGGTTATAATATAGTATAGGGAATGAAGAGGATCAAAGCCAACATTAAGCTTCATTAACTTGCTCAAATTAGTAAGTAACATGACCTTTTGCTAAAGTCCCTCATCGAAGAGCTAACTCAACCAACCCATATGAAAATAAAAGCAACCCATACCAATGTTCTCATTCACAAGAATAATATGGAAGTGCCTCCATTCCTCTTGATCATCATATTGTTTTGGAAAAACATACATAATTACCTAGTGTATTTGGGAACCTCAGCCAATGTAATATCAATGGGAATCTATAAAAAGTTAGGGTTAATCTCTATTAATTTGGATAAGATAGTGGTTTAACTAGATAAATATGAGGTCATAGTGGCAGGTAATCTTATGAATATCCACATACAACTAGAATATAAGCCTATTATTTAACACTTCATAAACATCCAAGTGGTAGATATTTTTGAGGCGTATGGCATGATCCTCAATAGAGATTTGTCTAAATCCCTAAATGGGTATATGGCCATAAACTTCTCTCATATGTGGTTACCACAAAGAGGTGTAGCTATTAAAATCAAGGTAGATAGAGATCCCTACACGAAACACATGTTAACTAAGTAAAATTCCATCAATGATAAATTATACCTAAAATCCTTAGACTTAGGATTTAAATGCTAAGCGTGAAACTGACTGAAGACAAAGCTGATAATCAGCTAGATTTGCCTAGCCTATGGTCTCTTTATGTAGTAGGGCCTATTCCAAACAAGGTATTGGGGTTAGTGTTTTGATAATATATCCCTTAGGGAGGAAGAACTTAAATCATATAGGTTGTAGTTCCCCTACACAAACAATCTAGTAGAGTATGAAGTGTTAATCCTAGAATTACAATTCACATTGTAAAACAAGTGAATGAATTAATAGGATTTAACAACCCTAAATTGGTGTTCAACTAGATTAAGATTAAATTTTAATAAAAGATATCATACCTCAGAAGGTAAAAGAACATGTCTTGGGACTTAATTGAAATGTTTAATGTGTTTAACATCATCCTTATCCCTCGAGAATAAAACCAAGTTATTGACTCATTTACATCTACAAAAATAAACTTAACCCCCTAGATGACACCAATTTACAAGAGTTATCTATGGAACTTATTCCTTGTCCTTCTTTCCTTGACAATGTGACAAACTTAAAAGTATTTGAGGATGATTAATAGGTTATCTAGTTTCTTAACAACACGAGGGTATTTTTTATACAGATCATTGACAAGGCAAATAGAAATACCCTAGAGCTGAGCTAGACAAGGATGCGATCTTTAATATTCATGGTAAGTAGATCCCAAAGAGGGATTATTTCATTGGAAAGAGTGTTTGATACTTTAGAACTCACATTATAATTGACTAAACCCAAGTTCAAGAACCAAAAGTGTCAAATCATCAACCTTAGCCCCGTGGAAAAATATCAAACTATCAATGTGAGTCTTAACTAGATGGATTTTGAACTGAAGTAATTATGAAAGTTATGGATGAGGTATAAATATTTAATTTCCTTGGCCTATGGATACCTCAATTTTTTCAACTTGAGAGTAATCACTCATATTATCCCCCTCAAACTAATTAAAAAACCATTTAGGTAGAGACAAAGATTGATAAACCCAATCATGGAACCCTTAATACACAAAGAGGTCCATAAGTAAATCGGATAATCTTCTCATTTTTCCACTCTACCTAGGTGGCCAACCTAGTACTCATGCAAAATAAAAATGGAATAATCCACCTATGTGTAGACTTATAGAACTTAAATCGAGACTTGAATAAGGATAATTACCTATTACCTTCCCTTGATGAAGTAATCTAAATGGTGAATAGATCCCAGATGATGTCCTTTCTAGATGGATTTTTAATATTTAACTAGGTCTTGGTTAATTCAAAATATTATGTCAAAATTACATTCACAACTAAATAGAGCACATTTGACTATAAGTGAATTCCCTTTTAGTTCATCAATGCTAGGGAAACCTTTCAAAGAGTGATGGATTTTGCTTTTGAAGGAATAATTGGTAAATATTTAATAATTTATTTGGATGAATTGATTGTATTTTTAGAATACAAGTTGGATCACATATGCCACTTGGAGAAATTATTTAAAAGATGTTGGAGGTATGGTATTTCCCTAAACCCAAAAAAGAGTTTGTTTAGTGTCATTGAAGGTAAGTTTTTTGGTCATATCATCACATAAGAAGGTATTGATATCAACACAAAAAGAGTTAATGGGATTTATAAATTACCTTTACCTAATAACAAGAAAGAATTAAAATCCTTATTTGGGAAAATCAACTTTGTTCATAAGTGCATTATGAATTTACTAAAATTATAAAACCCTAAATGCTATGTTGAAATAGGATGTGAAGGTGGAATGGCATGTAAAAACAAAGAATTTTTTTTAAGGATATCAAAGATGCCATTATTCAAGCATCTTTGCTTATCATCCCAAACTACATGAAATATTTCTACATTTACCCTTTTGCTTCCAAACACAACATTGCTACCTACCTCACCTAGCTATTTGATGGAGAGGAACATCCCATTGCTTTCATGAGCACCAATCTCAAGGATGTGGATCTAAGATATTCTTCCTTGGACAAACATGCCTACACCTTGGTTAAAGATGTATAAAAGTGTAGGCACCACATTCTCAAAAATAAAGTGCACACAACCATCCTAAACCTGATTGTTCTGACATAGGTTTGCACCTATCTTGATTCTATAGCTTATTGTGTAATTACCTAATGATACAATGGGAAAACCTCCAAAGCCATGGGCGCTTGGTAATTTGAAGTTAACCTTCAGAAAAGGCCAACTTCCTTTCACTAAATTTGATGCAACTAATTATATATCAATTCTTAAATAAATTTCACTCATTTTAAATGTTACTTCTCCTAAACTAAATTTTGACTTGGAAAAGAGTTAAGAATGGTTTTTTTTGAAAACTAAAATGGTGATTGTACCAAATATTTTAGTGGGTCTTAATACTTTCTTGATAAACACAACATAACAAGAAATCAATTGAAATATGTTTAAGCACATACTTGTGAAAATGAGAAATCAAAGGCAATATTTTCTATTTTTGTCGAAGGGACAAGATTCACTTATTTTCATCAAACAATATTTTAGAAGGGTAAAATACCACAAAATAATTTATTGTGATGAAAAATAAGAACTATAATATCCACAAATACTTGAATATCTCTGCATACACAAGGATATCTCAGAAAAGAAAGACAAATCTTCATTTTTTTTCATTCTCAAGGTTACATCTTTTAGACAATACATTCAAAATGCATAAATATGCAACTAATAATAAAAAGATAGATTGGGCCATAGGATCTACCCATATTTATACAAAAATATCTAATAGATGAGATTCAATTATAAAAACTTTAATTCCCAGTGGGAAAAACCATATAGATCTAAAATCTTCATGTAAAAAGAGGTGAGGTCTTCTATTTATAGCATATTTGACTTGTATAATGGTTTGGAAAATAGCATGAAAGAGCCGGGCATGATATTTATCTTGGAATGACATGGATGGAATTGAAAGATCTCCATGTAATGCTCCTTCTTCTTCATGCAACTGAAAATAGCTCCTCATGAAAATGGGAGGCACCCAAAATAGAACTTGAATTTAAAAAAGATAACTAAAGTTACTTGTGTAAAACCCTAACTTATAAAAGATAAGTGAGATTTTTATAACTTTTTAAGTCATATCACTTTGTCAAAATGGACTTTGCAATTTTTAATACATGCTTTTACACTTTTGGCAATTTTAACTTGTCAAAATAGAAAGTGTAATTTACAATTGTACTTTTTAAAACTTTCATACTATCAAAAATATAAAGTGTAAAATACATGTTTATCTTTCTAAAAAAGACTTATAAAATACAACTATACTTTTACAATATACAACTATTCAATGTCTTTGCAAATGAAAATACAATTCATGAAAATGTTTCAACATAAGAGACTAATCAATTAGTAAAAGTTCCTCTACTTTCTTGTCATTCTTAGCCTATAGTTTTTAAACATATGCATGAAAGGCCTTGAAAATTTCTTGTATTCGATCTTCTTCTAATCCATAAGAATAAAGGTGAGAGGCTACACAATTTAATTGAATATCAAATAATTCCTTCCTAAAAGTATTGATTCCCTACATTTCCATTCTTATCTTATTTATTTATCCTTCATACCCAATAAACTTGTGGATAGAACTCAGGGTGAAGATTGTAGTCTTTGTAGATTCTTTTTCAACCACTTTGTTGAACTTGTTCTAAACTTCCTCTACTTAAAAGAGGTTCTTTACATCATCTTCTAGTTGATCTACATCATATTCATCATTCCTTTAATGTCATATAACATATCAATAGCCTTATCATGTGCCACCTTGGCCATGTGAGAATATTTTGAGTATCCTTATCCAAAACTAAGCTACTCTATGTAATTTCTCATTCTCAACATCATCTATAGTATCTTCTCAACAATGAGGGTATCCATATCAATTAAATTCATAGCTATCAACTTGGGATAATATAAATTCAAGGTTTGAATTTCTCCTTCATATTTATTGACTCATTTTCTCAGGTATTCTTTCTTTCTGTAATTATTTCATACTGATCCATTATTGAAACAATAACCTTAATGCACTTCAAAATGAGTTATTTTGACCATTTTTGGTAACCCTTCCCATATGAGCAATCTCTCAAAATGCATCAATTTTTTCTTGATCCAAAATTTGATTGACTGGTTGCACTGACTATGGTTGTTCTGATGATCCACTGGGCTCTAAAAATTGTTTCAATGTAGATGTAAGCTGATCCACTTTATTCTTCAATTCATCCTTAGTTTCCTTATCATTATCTATTCTTTAGAAGATGGAGTTGATTCCAAATTTCACATCATATTTTAACCCCTCTCTTATCGACCATCCAAGGTGGATCTTGGAAATATGATAATCTCCCACCATAAGATTTTCCTTTGATTTGTCTGGTGGGGGGACTATAATTTCAACATACCTTTCCCCTTTGTCATCACTAAATATCCTAGAAAAGGTCCTGAGATTAGTTTTGGAATTCTTCATGACCTTTAATGGACCAAAGTCCAGTGTGATGGGGTCAATCATTTGTTTTCTCTTCTTCCCCACTGATTATACTAGCCAATTGGGGGTAGCATTTGGTTGCTTAGACATTGTCACCAAAGAATCAATAGCTGATGTTACTACACTGGTAGACATTATGACAATTGTGGAGTTCTATGTAGATGTTTCCATTGATCACTTAGGAGATGCCTTTGAAATTTTATCTCCATCAATAGATTGTAAATTTATATTTGCATCAAGAACCTGAGTCTCTCTAATCTCAATTGAAGGTGTTATGGATGTAGTGAAAGTGGAAGAGGTGGAGGTAATGGAAACAATTGTGTTTATTAGGAAAGTGGAAGATGGAATAGACACATGGATTATGAATTTGGGAATAGGTGGGAGGGTGGAAGCCAAAGCATTGAATTAATCAATCAAATGTGTGGTACCACTCAAGGTTGGTGATATAAGGAAAGTGAGTGGGGAGGAGAATGAAATAGTACTTACCCCAAGAGTTGGAATGGCTTACAAGACTGAAGTCAAGATGAATGAGTCTCTGGTAATGTACTATTGGGTGGTGTTGGAAATCAATGGTGATGGAATGGAAGGAATTATGAATGGAATAAAAATAAGGAGTGGAATGAAAGGGGAAGGTAAAATTGGAAAAAGGGAAAGTGGAGTGGAATCTTGAGAATCCACTGATGGGGGACCTAAATATCCACTTGAATTGATTATATTGGTCTCACTTGGCTTATTATGGTAGGAAAATTGGTAGTACTAATAGGTGGATTGGAAACTACAGATGTAGGGGGAGTGGAAACCTAAGGTGGAGGTGTTAGAGCTTAAAATGCTGGAGGAGTGGAAATAAGAGGTAGAGGTATTAGAGATTTTGGAATAATATACACAAGAGGAGAAATAACAGTGGAAATTGGGGTTGTCATTATGATAGATATTATAATATAAGCTATAAAAGCTCTTGTTGCTTCTGTGTCTTCAGATGAGATGTCAATCAGTTGTTTTGCATCTACCTTATCCTTGCTTGATTTCCCTCTTTTAGCTTTAGTATTTTTTTTCTTCTTCTTCTCTAACTCTGATGATTCTCTTACTATTCCACTTAGACCCTCTTCTAATAGAGAAATCCCTTCTACTTTAAGCTTGAAAATATTCTCTCTAACTCTTATTATTTGTACCCCCCTGCTCCTTAGCTAATTGATTATTCTATTGATCACACCTACTATTTTATCAAATAGAGAAAAAGACTCCAAAGCTGACCACCTTACTATTGGTAGGGTTTGAGTGATGATATATGTATAATAAATTAGGTCTAATACAAACTCATTATCCACCAAGTCTTCAGGGATGGTGCCAAATCATAATCCTTGATTTGTTCTAGGGTCATTCTAGAATGATCCCTCATTCTGACCCTCTCCTCATCCTTAAAGTCCCCTCAATAATTTTCATAATATGGAACATAAGTGTATGTTGTAAGTTCTAGTATGCTAGTGATATTCCCATAGACATAAAAAATGGCCTAGAATCCACAGTCCTTAAGGTCATTTGGCACATTTTAGGTTTAACACATTTGGCCTTGAGGAGGGAGGGATATGTATCTACCAATAGAAATTATGAAATGAATTCCCACCTTGTGCCTATTTGAAAGGATCTTATAGGTCTCTATAAATTGCTTGACCAAATCCATTAGTGCCTATTTGTTGCTAACATATCTATGAAGGGTAAATGGGAAGCCACTAAAACTAGCTACTTTGATATAGGAATAGGTGGGGAATTGAATGAAGTATGAGCCCTATTTGCTAATCTCATTAACTGTTGTTGGTGAGAACCTTGTTCTCCTTAGTCCTTTATCAAACATGATAATGATGTAATATATGAAATCATCATTTACTCTCTTGAAATGTTATCTACTAGCCTCCAATGTGAGGTCAGGATAGTAATTGTGTACTCTATTTATTTCTCCAAGGATTGTGTTGAGGCCTAGGAAAGATATCCCTTTAGCTAAAATTTAGACAAGGTAAGAAGTCATATAAAACTTGCCAGTTGTTTTCACCTCTAATAATTGATTATGGAGGGAATCACTTTTTAGTTAAGCCTAATGAATGTATTGGACATTTGTTTAGATGACCCAGATGTATTGGTACACCATTCTTGAAAGCTCTTGGCATTAGGACTGCTAATAATTTTATGCTACAATATAATAATATCTCCTACCTCATTAATGAAATCAGGCCTATATAAGGTCTTTGATAGTTTGGTGGAGTGAGCCTTGGGGGACTTAAGCCATTGTCTATTGATCATCTTCTAACACCCATATTTTTTATCTTCAAAGAATTATGTAGATGTCTATGGAGTTATATCAAGATAACTCTTAAATTTTGGGATTAAAAGTACTAAATCAATGATGTTAGGGTCTAGATTTAGAATCCTTTCCCCTCATTACTTCAAGATTTCTCTTCTATTAGGATCATAGTGTTGGGCTAGTGCAAGCACCAACTCAGGGCTTTGGACTAATAAAAAAAATGCTATAGCTTATGGTAAGCTAGAGTCATAATTACTTTGGATTGAATCATTCTTAAACTTTGCACTTATTTTTGTCTAAAAGTCTCCTAGGTCAATATGACCTAAATTAATATATGTTATCTCTCCTGTACTGGACTATAAATTGAGAGTTAATCCAAGGCCTTTAAATTTGAACTTGATCTCTTTTGGAGACATGGAATCTATATTTATTACTTGTGAGAAACCGACTATGAGAGTTGGTAGGATTTTCAAGTGTTCCAAACACATAGAATCTTTGGTGGGGATGGGAGGTGTTCTATATAGATAAAAGTTCTGGTAGAACTAGGAGGTGCTTGAAGCATGTGATAACTTCATGAAGCTAGGAAGTGTTCCAGGCAAGTTGGATCTCTGATGAAAGGGGAAGGTGTCATAAGTAATGTGGATGCCTAAAGGGATGGGAAGTATTTGTAATAGGTCCAATTTCTATAGGGACTTGGAACTTTGTAGGGATCTTAGGTGCTTGAAACAATGGTAAATCTTGAGGGGATTGAAAGTGCTCTAGACAAGTCCAATATCCACAAGGGATTATAGGATCTAGTAAGGAATATTCACTTGGTTTGAGTGGAGGAATATACTAGGAATATATACATAGCTCAACGAAACCCTTGATTCTAATTACAAAATTAGGATGGAAAAAAATCAAGGTTTTTATGATAAATGCTTTGGGGAAAATCCAACGCCCTCACAATGAAACTCTTAAAAAATGAAACCCTAGAAAACCCTAAATCTTTGATTATAACTTTGAAAATAATGACAACACCATGAAAATAAAATTACTATCACCTAAACAACACAAAGAAACCCTAAAATATGATGTCCAAACAAATAATGAAAAACCTAATCAAAACAACTTAAAACTTTTCATAGGAGGGGAAAGATCTTGAAAAAGATTCAAATTTGTAGGAATAATGGTAAAAAATAAAAGGAAAATACCATGCAAGGATGAAAATGATGTGGAAGTCAGTTTTCAGAGTGGCTTGAACTTGTAGGTACTTGTTTGTCATGTGGTTTTAGGATTGCATGCATGGCAAAGATTGTCAGAGCTCAAAAACTTGATTATCAATTCAATAATGAATTAAAAAATCCCTAACTTGGATGTTTAAATAGAAAACCCAAATAATTAATGTAGTCTAATAGTGGTTGTGGTGGAGCTAGGAGGTGCTTGGAGCAAGTCCCATGTCTACTGGGTTAGGGTTTTTGATTTGATTGAATGATGAAAGGTGGAAACCATGATGCATTTTGCAAGTTTTACAACTTACACATTTCACTTGGAGTTATAGATCCTGTGGTTTGGGTGGTTGGTAGGAGGTAGAACTTGTGATACAATTTGCAAGTTTGAAAATTAAGTTTTGAGTTTTGGATCCTATGGGAAAGGGGTGTTTTGCCTTCACAAGATTTGGATCTTGGCATGTATTTTATAATTTTTGCAAATTGCAAAATGCATGTTGAGTTCTAGATTCTTTTGATTAGAAGGTTCACAAGATCTGGAGCTCAACATGCATTTTAGAATTTACAAAATTACAAAATGCATGTTGGGTTCAAGATTCTATTGGTTTGGAAGGCTAGTTTCTTTATGGGATCTAGGACCTATGAAGCAATGTACAAGTTACAAATTACATCCAAAGTTATGGATTATCCAATGCAAAGGGGAAAAATGGGTTTTTGGTGGTTTCAAGGTATTTTTCAAAAAATAAAGGGGGTCTTCCTTAGGGTATCAGATGTTATGATATTTTTGGGACAAAAATATCAACTTTTTTGGTGACATCTATAGGATGATTGCCTACTAATCAGTATTTTTCTAGTAGCCTTTTAGAACATTGAGCATGGAGTCAATTTGGCTTGACAAAATTTAATTGAGTGAAGAAAAAAATGGGATTTGCTTAACAAAATAAGGAGAAAATAGACAAAATTAAGGGAAAACCACATAACTAACAACACAAAAATTCCTAATGAGTTGACCTGTACATAAGCACTTATTGAGAAACTCAAATAACCCTACTATATACAAAATTTTAACTTGTGGAATTAATTCACACCTTAAAATAAATATTTGAGGTATATCCCATTGACTAGGATAGGTAGCTCTGATCCATCAAGCTCGGAGAGATGAAATGCATTAGCTCCTTTGCACTAAGTTATAACATATTGATTACTCCATATTACATCAAACTTGGTGTGTTTACCTAATTTAGCCTTGTCTGCATCCCATTTAAGAACCATATCTCCTTCATTGAAGCTATTTTAAGATGCCCTTTTATCAAAAGTGTTCTTTGTTTGAGCCTGATTATCTTCTAAGACCTTCATTAATTGGTTCTTGATTTCTTTGAGTTCCATGAGTTTGACCAATATCACTATCATTATCGATCAAATGCAATTGGTGATTGAGCTATAGAGATGGTAGCTCAATTGATAGTGGGACTGGAGATTTTTTTCCATATACCAACAAGAAAGGAGAATTACTAATGGCTCTCTTAGGAGTGATCCTATCAGCTCAAAGTGATGATTTTAAATTTGTGTACCAAGTTCTTCAGTTATCTTCCATTATTCTTTTGATAATTTTGATAAGGTTCTTGTTGGTAGACTCAACTAAGCAATTAGCCTAAGGGTAATAATTGGAAAAAGTAATTATATACACATTATGCTTGACAACCCATTCATTCACTTGAGTGCCCATGAATGCTTTAGCATTATCAAAGATAATGGTGTGAAGTACACCAAATCTTGACACTATACTATCCATGAAATCTAGAATAGATGCCTCTATGGCATCTTTCAGTGTAACTACTTTGGTCCATCATGTGAAATAATATATTGTTATGAGGAACCACTTATGTCTTACACTTGATGGTGGATTGATCATACCAATGAAATCCAGTCCTCATTGAGAAAATGGTTGATCTGCTTGAATGGGCCTGAGAGGAAAGGCTGATAAATTTTACTTGTGATGAAGTAAGCACACTTTTCATAGTTCCTTATGCATTGGTGGGTATATTTGAATAATTTAGGCCAATAATAGCCTCCTCTCAATATCTTGATGGTTGTGGTCCTTACAGATAAATGTCCTCCTAATGGGCTATTTTGAAATTCTTTGAGTACCTTAGGAACTAGATCATGCTCAATACATCTTAACATAAATCCATTCATATCCTTTATAAATAATAATCCATCAAAAAAGACATAAATAATGGACTGGAGTTTATAATACCTTTTCTTATACTATTGAAGATCATACAGGCACTCACCTATCTATAAGAAGTTGGTCATGTCTTGGATCCAATTATTGAAAATAGGTGGTTTGGCTGACTGAGGTGCATTTTGAGTATAAACTACTATAAATATTCTTCAACAGTTCTAATATCAGAAGCCAATTGTTCACACAAACCCTTTCCTCTTACCAACTTGGTGATTTTGATGTCTATGCATACTCCATGACCTTGGTGATCCATCATGATCATTTTTCATTTATCTCCTAATTAAGTAGAAACTCTTTAACACTTGGGTGACTCACCATCAGATGAATATTATTATTGGAGAGCATATGCTTAAATTTATTGAGAGCCTTAATTATGGCATATACCAATTTCTCCATAAAACTATAATTTTCTCATATCCCTTCAAGGATTGACTAAATAAAGATATTGGTTGCTCTAATTGTTATTTATTTTGATGGGTTAGAATAGATGAGATGTTGCCTTCCCCTCTAAAATCATAAAGAATAAAATCTTTATTATAATTAGGGTTTACCAGGGTAGGAGCCTAAGAAATAGCTTGTTTGATGGCCTAAAAACTATCCCTTCCATCTTGTGTCCAACTAAAAATGGTACCCTTATTAAGCATTACAATGAGGGGTTTTACTAGAGAGTAAAAATTTGAGACAAATCTTCTCAAAAAATTAATATTTCTAAGGAAACTACATAGTCTTTTCTTATGGCTTGGTAGTGCTAATGTTGATATAACAATATCTCTTTCTGAGTCTATTACAATACCTTCCTTTGACACTATATGACCCAATAGTTTCCCTTCATGGATTTTAAAAATGCACTTCTTTGGGTTTAAAGAAACCCCAAATTCTTTGCATCTTTCAATTTATTTTTAAAGTGGTATAGGTGTGCTTCTACATGCTTTGAGTAGATAGTGATATCATCTAGATATACTAGAATCATTTTATTTATCATGCATCTGAACGTCATATCCATGGCTCTCTAAAATGTTTCCCCAGTATTAGTCAAACCAAAGGGCATATTTTTTTATGCATACATGCTCCATTTTTTGGTGAAGGTAGTTTTGTACTAGTTTGACTCTTGTACTAGGATTTGGTTCTAGCCAAAATAACCATCTAGAAGGGAAAACCTTTTAGATACCACTACAGTTTGTAAAATTTTCTCCATAGATGGGAGAGGATAATCATCCTTTAGAGATGCTTTATCCAGTTCTCTAAAATCCATGAAAATTCTAATCTCACCATTCTTATTTCTTACAAGGACCCAATTTACAACCCAAGATGAGTGTTTGATAGGAAAAATGATGTTAGCCTCTATAAGTTTAGATAGTTCACTTTTCATTAGGGGTTCTATCTTTGGATTAATTTGTCTCTGCTTTTGTCTAATATGCTTGGTATTTGGATCAAGTTATATTATATGCTGGGCTAATCTAGGGTCAAAGCCTCTTATATGATGACAACTCCAAGTGAAATTATTGTCAAATTCTTAGCACAATTCAATAAAATTTTGCTTCTCAGATTCATTACATACCTTTCTTAGCTTTAGAGTTATGCCTTTTAAAATGACCACTGATTTGTAGTCTTATTCATTGATTGAAATGTTCTTATTCTCACCTTTCAATTGGTCATCTAAATTAAAGATATTTTCTAGTGTAACAAGACCCATAGGTAGTTTTTTAATCTTTAGCTAGATGATTTGATCTCCATATTGATCTTGGAGTTTTGGCTGGTTCCTATTTGATAATTTAGCTTCTTTTATAAATTTTATAATCTATTGATCATTATCAAAGACTTGCCAGTTAGTTACGTTATCAAGAACAAATGGTGTTACTACAAATTTTACATACTGATTATTTTATTTATTTATTTCATTTGGTAAGTTATATTGGCAACCCACTGAGGCCATACAATTGACATCTTTGTTCCATGATGTTGGCACTACTTGAATATTCAGAGCAGTGAAATCTTCAAACAAGTCCCAAACCCTATGTTTATAAGATCTCAATAGATTTTTATTAGTCATGATTCTAGATCTTACTTGGTGAATAATTAGTTCACTATCACTAAATATCTATAGGGATTCTATCCCTCTCTCTTTGGCCAATTGTAATCCTTGAATCAAAGCTTTTCATATTTAGCTACATTGTTAGTGTAACTAATCTAAAGTTTGAAAGAATATAAATAACTCTCATTTTGGGGAGAGATCAAGGCAACACCTACACCCACTCCATTTTTGCTTCTCAAACCATTGAAGAATAATTTCCATATTCCTTGAAGACCTTCATCTGGTTTTATAATATTAGGAATGATTGCATCATTCTCATGTATGCAATATATATCCATCCTAGTTTCTTATACATGATCATAAGGATCAAAACATAAAATTGATCCCAATTCATCTCAGAGAATATCTGGGATATCTTCTGTGGTGGTCATGTCTTCATGATTAGTTTCCTCTTCTTAATCCTATAACATATAATTCACATCCATGAGAGGAGCGTATGGTTTAATATGGTCCTTAGCTATTAGCTTAGCTTTTATTATTACTCTTGTCCCATAACTTATCCTAAGAAACATGTGAGATTAATGTATATAAAAATATCCTCCCATTTTTGTGGTAAAATCTCATAAAAGGCAAATGACAAAATAAGGGGGAAGATCGACAACTGAGATATCTTGAGAGATTGACGAGCTAGGATAAGCATTGATAGTGAGATTTATATCTTTTATTATTATTATTACTATTTGAACAATAGTCCCATCCAACTAAACCAATCCCTTATTCACAAATGTATATTTTATGCCAAGATCAGGAGCTATTTTTTTGGGCATAATAAAACTACTAGCCCATGGATCTACCATACAATTATGAACTAGATGCTTCCCTACTATTAGTGAGAGATAGAAAGGGGGAGGCTTACCGAATTTTCCCATCTTAGCTTTAGTTTGTGGTTGACATAGATTAATTTAAATACTAGGTCACTTGGATGGAGCCTTATCTACTATTTGGAAATTCTTCAAAGCCTCTTGTAGCAAATCTCTTTGTGCTGGTATAGAGAGTTCCTCCCACATAGTAACATTCAAATTGATCTTTTTCATTTTCTCCACTATACTGAAAGGAATATTCCCAACCTTTTACGAAACATTTTTAGGTGTTATATCCTCTTTGACAAGACTTGGAGTTGGCACTTTCACTTTGGGCTGGCTAGTGGGTACAAAGGTTAACCTTTGTACTGTGTTGTTCTTTGCATGTTCTAGTACAAATTTGGAAGTTGTAGCTTGTTCCACCCTCAAGAGATGATAATTATTGATTGATATTTTCTTTCATATGTATTGGATACCATTAAACCTCCACCATTAAAAAATTCCTCCTCTTGATTTACCCCACAAAAGTCCTCCTTTTGCCAGTTCAGAAGAGTAACCTCTCCTTGAGCAAGTTCTTATGTGTTTGCTTGTTGGGAAGTGGATTCTTCTTATTTTCCCTATGTACTTATCATGATTTTCAATATCAAATCTTTAATAATGATGCCATTGGGACAAGTATTCTGATTATGTGGATACAAACAAGGATAACACCACTCATAGTCTTGAACCAAGTTATTTTGAATAGGTACAATGGATTTAAAAGTATTTGGTGTAGGTAAGGCATTGATATTTGGGGGTTTTGGTTACACATTTTGACCTTATATCTACTAATTTCATTGGTGTTGTTTCCTAT
Organism: Torreya grandis; assembly: GCA_037957365.1. Lineage (NCBI taxonomy): Eukaryota > Viridiplantae > Streptophyta > Pinopsida > Cupressales > Taxaceae > Torreya > Torreya grandis. The sequence goes on along the minus strand of JARHVA010001181.1, from coordinate 211,460 downwards.
ATCCTTGATATGGTTTCTTGTTGGGCTAGTATGCTGGGTCAGCATACTAGTAAGGATTATAATTCTAAGATTGATGCGTCTTCATTGCTACTAACTCATTGCCAAAACTCTTAAGTTATGACTACACATCATATAGTTAATATATAGGAGCGGGTGGGGGGTCAAATCCAATGCCTTGCTCATAGTGGGAATTAGAGTAATTGTAGATAGTTTAGGAGCTATTTCTAGAAATAGAGGCATGGTGGTCTTGGGGTGATTTTTCTAGCTTGGATTAAACAATTCTCTACCCTTATTATAATTTCATAAGCATCAAGAAGTGTGGTGATACCCATAGACTAAATCATAACAACTATATCATTATATAGGGATCTCAAGTAATATAGGAAAGCATTATTTTTAGTTGGCTTGACTAATGCCAAAATTATATTCCATGTCTTCTGGAAATAGAAATTGAAAGCAGTCATGAGCTCATGAGGAACCTATTGAATGGCAGTCAACTATTTAACCAAGGAAAGGTGGTGAATCTTATCTTCAAATTGAGCATGTAGTGAAGTGCATAAGTCATCCCAAACTTTGATTAAAGTGGGGGTAAGGCCTTTATACCACTACAAAGATTTACCCTTGAAAGAGGAGACTTGGAGTTTGATTGCAACATTGTCTTGTACCACATTATGGATTGCACATATTGGTGATATGTTTTATGTGTTATGTAGGAGTGGTGGAAGTTTTAGCTGTATAATATTATAAGATTTTCAAAGAATAAGTAGGTGTATCATCATACTAGGCCAATTGGAGTAGGTTGCCTCCAATTAAAGTGATAAAATTTCTAGTCATCATGGGAGGTATGAATTGATAGGAGTTACTAAAAGAGATGCAAATATAATTTTAGGATATTATTTTGACTGAGGGGTGACTACTTTTGATCTTTTTTTAGATGGATATGATAATTCCAAAAAAATCATCCCTCTTACCTTTAATAGATGATCTCATTTATTTGCCTGGCATACATGAACCTTAGAATTTTGAGTCCATAAGCTAGTGAAGTCACTAGGGGATTTTGATATCTACATGAATATCATGTAACACTCATTGATTATAACACCAATATCTTTGTAATTTTTGGGTCCCACTGGGCATGACAAAAACTGATATCACATAGGTTTGTACATGTCTTGATTCTATAGCTTATTGTGCAATTACCTAATGATATAATGGGAAAACCTCTAAATCTATGGGACCTTGGCAAATTGAGGTTAAACTTTAGATAAGACTAACTTCCTTTCATTAAATTTGATGCAACTAATAAGATATTAGTTTTTGTAGAAAATTTGCTCATTTTTAGTGTTCTTTCTCCTAAACTAAATTTTGACTGGGAAAAGAGTTAATAATAAAATTTTATGAAAATTAAAATGGTGATTACACCAAATTTTTTAGTGGGTATTAATGCTTGATTTATAAACACAACAAAATAGGAAATTAATTGAAATTTTTTTGACCATAGACTCATGCAAATGAGAAATCAAAGGCTATATCTGTTATTTTGGTAAAAGGGACAAGATTCACTTATTTTCATCAAACAATATTTTAGAAGGGTAAAATACCACAAAAGAATTTCTTGTGACTAAAAATAAGAACTATAATATCCATAAATACTTGAATAATTTTGCATACACAAGGATCTCTCAGATAAGAAAGGCAAATATTCAATTTATTTTCCTTTTCAAGGTTATAAATTGTAGACAATACATTGAAAGTGCATAAATATATCACTAATAAAAAAAAGATAGATTGGGCCATGGGTTCTGACCATATTTATACAAAAATATATCATACATGAGATGCTGTTATTAGAACTTTAATGCCTAGTAGGAGAAACCATGTAGATCTAAAATCTTCATGCAAAAAGAGGTGAGGTCTTCTATTTTTGGCATCTTTGACTTGTATAATAGTTTGGAAAATAACATGCAATATCTGGGCATGATATTTAACTTAGATTGACATGGATGGAATTGGAATATCTCCATACAATGCTCCTTATTCATGCAGATGAAAATAACTCCTCATGCAAATGGGTGGTGCCCAAAATAGAACTTAAATTTCAAAAAGATAACTAAAGCTACTTTTGAAAAACCCTAACTTGAAAAATTGAAGTGAGACTTCTAAAACTTTTTAAGTCATATCACTTTTTCAAAATGGACTTTGCAATTTTTAATACATGCTTTTACACTTTTGGCAATTGTAACTTGTCAAAATAGAAAGTGTAATTTACAATTGATCTTTTTAAAAAATTTCATAGTATCAAAAATATCAAGTCTAAAATACATGTTTATCTTTCTCAAAAAGAGTTATAAAAGACAATAGTACTTGTACAATATACAACTTTTTAATGTCTTTGAAGATGAAAATATAATTCATGAAAATGTTTCAACAAAAGGGACTAATCAATTTGTAAAAATTCCTCTACTTTCTTTTCATTCTTGGCCTATATTTTTTCAACATATGCATCAAAAGCCTTGAAAATTTATTGTAATTGATCTTATTGTGGTTAGTAGGAGTAGATGTGAGAGGTTGCACAATCTACTTGAATATCAAATAATTCCTTCCTAAAAGTCTTGATTCCTTGCATTTCCATTCTTATATTATCTATTACTCTTTCATACCTAATAAACCTATGGATAGAACTTAGGGTGAAGACTGTAATCTTTGTAGATTCTTTTTCAACAACTTAAAACTATTCTAAAATTCATCTACCTGAAATAGGTTCTCTACATCATATGTTGGTTGGCATGACATCATATTCATCACTCCTTCAATATCATACAACATATCAATAGCCTTGTGTTTTATTGTTTTTTAGAATAATGGAGTTTTCATTCTTAATTAATAAATAGGTCTAGAGTAAAGTAAATCAATAAATAATGTGCAATAAATAAGCCACTGATTTATGTAAATAGATTGTATTTTTACCTTTTCTAAAAATAGTAATAAATAAGAAAAAATATGACTTAGCTTATTTTGAGCTATCTAGTCTGAGAAAGGGTCTGATAATTTAGGTAGAAGACTAGGATAGTGTCGGAAATAAGTTATTAAACTTCATTTTTTGATTGTACAAGAGCAATAAAAGTGGGACACCCTACTGTTTGGCACTATAGTCCTTTTCTGGTGCTGTTGTCTAGGTAATTTGAGTTTTTTCGGTTCTATTCGGTAGGTTAGTATTACCATGTTAATAAAATATCAAAGCCTAGAAGTCTGTAGAGATTGTTCTGCATATGTTTTAATATTCAAAAGCCTTAAGAGCTCTTTGTTCTTGAACTTGAAAGATAATTTTGGAAAGAGAGAGAAGGGGTTAGTGTGTAAAGGATATGCTAGATGCACTTCACACCCCATGTGTGGACATGCTGCCTACATACCAATACTTTGAGGAGGGATCAAGATATTGTAGTTCTCCCATTGAAGTTCTTGGTGCAATTATGTATGAAAATGCAACTAGATGCAAAACTAGGTGTACTTTATATGACTAGGGATTAGTGCAAGGGTTTAAATAGGCTTGGAATAATATTGCAAGGTTATATATAGAGAATAGGGAAAAGTACTTGAGTGTACTTGTATTTTTGATTCTCTCTTGTAAATGAGTGCCAACCCTTCTAAATATACTTTGAATGGCCTTTTATAGAGAACCTAATGATCATGGGTTAAATGAATTTGTATTAGGATGATATGAATTAAGATAAGGATTTGGGAAAATATGATTGTTAGAACCAAATTTGCACTTAGACAATAATGCCAAAAATAAGACACCCTAGGTTTCAGTGCTCCTATCCAAGTTGGGCACTATTATATAGATGGAATGAGACCTAGGAGGATGGATATGGGCCTCAAAGAGCTACTTGGGTTTGTAAGGGTTAGGTTCGAAAGGCTATGGATAATAGGAAATTGGTGAAAGAAAAGCCTAGGAGGGTTGTGCAATAAAGTAAGAGGACCTATGGATTGGGTGTCGTTAGCCACACTTAAGTAAATAAATTTCAAAGTTTATATGAGTACATTTCCCCCCCTTTTATTTTAGTGATGTAGCAAAGTGAAATACTAAGATAAAGGAAAAAATAGAAAGTGTACATAAACTTACCTGCAAAGGTGAAGCCCATGAAGGTTGTGTGATGCTGAGTAATGTTGGATAGTGCATAGAGAGCACATTATGAATGTGTGAATAATTTGCAATCCTAGTAAGGCTGAGTAATGTTGGACTATGTTGGATGATGCTATACCATAATTTATATCATGAGTAGAGTTGAGTGCTTAATTCCCCAAAAAGTGGCTCAAGAATATAAAGGCCATCCCTTTGGCTCCTTTGTCACCTATTAAGTGAAACTATATGATCATGAATATAATAATATATGTTTGAAATGTGTGTCTAATCCCTCTAAATAGGTGGCTCAAGAATACAAATATTGGCCCTGTAGTTCCATCATTGCCCACTGAGTGAAGTTAGATGATCATGTGTGTGATAATCAATGTCTAGACTGTGTGTTCAATCCCTCTAAATAGGTGGCTCTAAAATATAAAGGTTGGACTTTTGGCTCCATCATTACCCACTTAGTGAAGCTAGATGATCATGTATGTGATAATCAATGTTTAGACTATGTGTCCAATCCCTCTAAATAGGTGGCTCAAGAATACAAAGGTTGGCCCTTTGGCTCCATTGTTTCCCCATGAAGTGACATTATAAAGTGATACCAGTATAGAATATATGTCATATGAGATGGCTCAATAATGTGGCATGGATAATCGAATGTATGCTAGAAACTAGGCCACTCTTGGCCATTTCAAAAGATGGAGGTTAGGCTTGTATGAAAGCCACTCTGAAACTAATGAAATATGCTTATGTGAAATCCAATTTACGAACTTGGGTACTCAAAAAGTTAAACTTGTATAAAATTTTAACTTGAGAATGATGCCAACCATTTACAAATGTAGTAAGGCATGCAACTGTTAAGAATGTCTAGGTAATAAATTGAACTCATAAACAAAAGAAGACTAATATGCCATGAACATTTCCCCAAATCATTGGTGTTAGGAACATGGATTTTGATCTAGAAGTTATGTCAACTACCTAATTTTAAATTGGAAGTGAGAGCCATCATGCCATGCATGATACCCCCTATATCTGGATTCTTTGAGAAAATTGTATTGAAACTATTGATTATGATTGATCTAGATGTACAAAAACTATAGCTAAGTTGAACTTTTTTCTTGTTACTAGAAAACTTGGGTGTTTTTCTTCCTAGACAAGAGCACCAAAATGAGGACACCCTTGTGTTTGGTATTGCTATCTATTTTTGGCACTATTGTCCTATGCTAAAATTGGTTTTTGATCTAAAATTGCCACTTTTTTTATTCTATTTTGACTGGTTTGACCTCTAGATTCTAAATTGGGTGATCTAAATGCTACTATTTTGATTGTTAAGAGCTTTTATATATATGAAAAAACCCATTTTTATTTCCCCCTCTTCTGAGGATATTAATGATGAACCTACAATGACTGGCCTTAGAAGAAAAGAGTCCTACAAGTGTGTTATACTACATAAATACATGATATAACAATGATATTTGACAAGATATCTCTAAATATAGAAATGTTTATATTGAGAGATTTGTTAGATCAATAGGGGTTTGCCTAGATAGATATAACAGTGTAAAATCATGTGTAATGTATTAAACTGGAACTAAAAATATTAGATGTTAATTTTTAGTTGTCAAAGAGGGATGGAACATGATGTCCATCATGACATTTGAGAAAGCAAGTTGAATGCATGATATGGATCATGAAATTGCAAACAAGGACAAATAATCAAGAAACACACATATAAATCAAGAAACAAGAAGCAAGAAACATACAAGGTTGGCCAAGGGGCCATGCAAATAAGGGACATGGGCATATATCACTCAAACTGAAAAAAAAGTATACAAGGCATGTTCAAATTCCACATACACATACAATTTGAAACAAGTAAAGATTTTCATGAGGGCCATAGGAACATAGAAGAGTAAAAGCAAGGGACATTGGAAAATGTCCAAAGGTACACACACATGAATAAAAGTAAAGGACATTGGTAGATGTCCTAAGGCACACATAAGAAACAAAGTTGGAATTGGAAATGCAATCTCATCTAGCTATGTAAAGAAAGAAAGGAAAGTATGTAAAAGTTGGAAAGGTACAATGAAAACTAACTAATCAAAGCAAGAGTGAAAGTATGCAAGACATGTTTAGTATAAGACTAGGTATATAATAAGAGATACACAAGTGCTAGATACTAGTGAAATGTCAATATAGTAATCTATGCAATCTGGTAAGTAATGTACATTAGTATGATAAATTAGAGTGTGTAGTGTAGGATTGACATAACCTAGATGGTTTTGTCATGTAGAAGATGTCCCCAGTGGGTGTGTATATCGATGTGTGTCTCGAATGTAGAAGTAGGAATGCCCCCTCAATGGGTAAAGTGAAGCAATCAAGTAGCTAGATGTCACTGCACAAACTCAAAGGAGATCAAGTGAAGCATGGTAATGCAGATAAATAGACATACAATAACATGAAATAACAAATGTAAGTCCTAGCATGATAGAAGTAATGTAAATCATGGATGATGCCTACAATCAAAATGTTTTTGGTATTTTGATATATTTGAATGTTTTTGTATTTTGATATAAGCTATGTACAGGAGTAAATGGGAAGAAATGATACCAATTGATGAGTCTCATGGGACACTTCCTATCATGGTGGCTCATTTAAAACCAGCTGTAGTGGGCTATTACGTGAAATAGGTTCTGGAAAACTTGATCATAGTGAATATTTATCTAAAGTGGTACTCTATAATGTGTATGACTAAGCAATAGATTTAGATAGAGCTAAAACCTACGCTAGTGGCTCATTTAATACCAATCATAGTGGGTTGCTACTTGAAATAGGTGATAAAAAACTTGGTCATAGTGAATATTTCACTAAAGCAGTACTCTGTGATGTGTATGTGTATGGAACTATACTGTACATGCCACTAACTACACTATTATATGTAGGTTGAGTTTGTTGTACTAGTCTGAAAATATATTGAGTATGTGGGATAGGAGATCTCTTATGAGGCTTTGTCTGATAAACTACATTACTCTCATGATGAGTAATTGATGATTCCTATGAAGGAATGTCCTAGGTGGACTCAATTATGGAAGAATAATAGCTATGGTTCTATAATGGAGGAGATCTTGGTTCCCCTTATATGAATGCTATGAAGCCATTATAAATACATCTATTAATGTAATTTTTGATTCCATAACAATCATGATCTCTCTATCTATGGATATGATGGTAGTTATAAAAGGGCTTATGTGGCTACATGTGTAGGAGATGTGTGTCTTGTCGAGAAGTAAAATGCAATGTGATTAACCTCATATCTATTAGTGTTGATAATATAACATATGGGCTATCCCTATCTAAATCAAAGTGTAATGGTTCCTAATGCTATTCTATGTAGTGCTTATTGTAGGTTGTGATTTTTAGTTTTGATAAGTAACATTGCTTGTAACCAATTGACTAGGTGAAGGTGCATATACATGATTAGCACTAGGGTACCTTTGAAGATTTTGTACTGTAAACTAATTTTCTAATGTTGTGATCTTTTCATGTAATAGTTGATTCTATGTTTGTAAATCTAAAAATATCTTGCTCACATTGGTGATTTGATTCTTTAGAGTCTCACAAGTGCAAACCTTAGTTGCTTCTGATTGAACATGTAAGCACATATGTTGAAGAGGGTTTGAAGAAGCTATAGGTAGAATATATGCATTTGGAGCAATAGTATAGGCTACCTAACCTTTTGGAGGGGTGATAGCATGGACCTAGTTATATGGAAATTAGCTATCACCCTCTTGAGGGAGAGGAGGAGAAATGATTCTTTCCTCTTCATGAAATATGGCATTGAAACAAAAGTAGCCAAAGAGGCATGTACATCTAGGTAAAAACTATGCATGTGGGCTAAAATGCATGTAAGTGGAGTTATAAATTGTATAGAATTATGATTATAGAGAAAATTCCACATAAAAGAGAGAAAATTAGGGATATAAATCATGAATTTGTGCATGTATGCATAATAAATTATGACATGTGCTATGACATTGCTAATGTGTTTAGCATGATAAACTTGTATATTTTTCCCTATGAGAGATTGAGAGTAAAGGTTAAAAAGCATGAAATTGTGCATGAATGCATAAAGAGTTTTAACATGTGACATAACATTTTGAATTTGTTTAGCATGATAATGTTGAAATTTTTTCCATATGAATGATAAAAAGTAAAGGGATGAGAGCATGGATTTGTGCAAGAATGCATAAATATCTTTGACATGTATTATGACATTTGTAATGTGTTTGACATAATGAATCTAGAGATTTTTCCATATGATAAATAGAGAGTAAAAGGTAAAGAACATGATTTTGTGCCTAAATTCATAAAGATCTTTTACTTGTAACATAATATTACTAACATGTTTAATATGATAAACTTGAAACTTGTTCCATATGAGAGATAAAGAGTATGCAAAAGGCATATTGAGATCTTGTGTAATTTTAGAAATAAATGTTGTAACATCATCCCTTATTATGAAAATCAAGTATGAAATGCAAATAATGAAACTTTGTACTAACATATGATAGAATTCATTGTTCATGTACATGATAGGACCTATTATGGTTTCCTTATTATTTATAAGAAATGTAAGAAAAGTTTGTAAACAAAAGAGAATCATTTTTGCAATTTGGCTATGGATGTAAGGTGATACCTCAAGAAGCAAATTTGGAACTAGTATATGCAAATAGGGATTTTTCAAAAATACTTATGAAAAATACTATGAATTTTTAAATTCAAAATTGATTTTCTGAGTTTGATATGTACCTAAAAATTTAGAAAATGATTGAAAAATAACTGGGAGCTAGTTAGTACAACTAGGGTTTTGAAATAATTAAAAAAAAAACTAATATGGTAATTTAAAAATTTTGATATGAATTTATATAAAATTTAAATAATTTTTCTTGAAAAATTTAGGAAAAAATTAGAAAATATTTCTAAAATTAGCAATATATTTTTCCTAGTGTTTGGAATGTGTTTGTCTGCAAAAATGACCTCGTATGTGCAAACTAGGGCTTTTATAAAATTTATTGATAAATTTCAATTAATTTGTTGATTTTTTATTTTTAAATATAGGAAAAATTAGGAAATTATGGAAAAAATAAGAAATAATTTACCCTAGGGTTTCTAGGGTTTTTGTGCAAAAATTCAAAGTTAGGTTCACCAAATATTTTATTATTTTTTAGAATAATGGAGTTTTATTCCTAATTAATAAATATGTTTAGAGTAAAGTAAATCAGTAAATAATGTAAAATAATTAAGCCATTGATTTATGTAAATAGATTGTATTTTTGCCTTTTCTAAAAATAGTAATAAATAAGAGAAAATATGACTTAGCTTATTTTGAACTGTCCGATGTGAGACAGGGTCTAAGAATTTAGGTACATGACTAGGATAGTGTCAAAAATAGGTACCTAAAATTCATTTTTTAATTGGATAAGAGCATGAAAAGTGGGACGTCCTGTTGTTTAGCACTGTAGTCCTTTTCTAGTGTTATCTAGGTAATCTGAGTTTTTTGGGTTATGCTTAGTAGGTATGTGTTACCTTCTCAATGAAATATTGAAGCCTAGAAGTCTATGGATCTCATTGTACATCTATTTTAATATTTAAAAGACCTAAGAGCTATTTGTGCTTTAACTTAAAAGAAAATTTGGGAAAGAGAGAGAAGGGGTTAGTGTGTAAAAGATACACTAGATGTACTTCACAACCTATGTGTGGGCACACTGCCTACATACCAATACTCTGAGGAGGGATCAAGCTAATGTAGTTCTCCCATTGAAGTGGTTAGTGAAATTGTTTATGAAAATATAACTAGATGCAAAATTGGGTGTATTTTAGATGACTAGGGACTAATGTAAGGGTTTGAATAGGCTTGGAATAATATTAGAAGGCTATATGTAGAGAATAAAGAAAAGTTCTTTAGTGTACTTGATTGTATTCTTGATTCTCTCTTATAAATGAGTGTCAACCCTTCTAAATGGACATTGAATGACCTTTTATAGAGAACCTAATTATCATGGGTTAAATGAATTCACGTTAGGCTGACATGAGCTAAGATAAGGATTCACAAAATATGATCGTTAGAACCTAATTTGCACTTGGACAACAATGCTAGAATTAAGATACCTTGGGTTTTAGTTCTCTTGGATCTGGGCCTAAAAGAGCTACTTGGGTCTGTAAGGGTTAAGTTTGAAAGGCTGTGGATGGCTAGGAATTGGTGAAAGAAAATATTATGAGGATTTTGCAATCAAGTAGGAGGGCCTATGGATTGGGTATCATTAGCCACACTCAAGTAACCAAAATTTGCATTTTATATGACTACACCTTATCATGTGCCACCTTGGCCTTGTGAGTAGATTTTATGAGTATCCTTATCCGAAACCAAGTTTATCTATGTAATTTATTATGATTAGCATCATTCTATAGTATCTTCTTAGTAATGAGGGTATACATATCAATTGAAGTCACAAATATCAACTTTAAATAATAAATTCAATGTTTGAATTTCTCCTTCATATTTATTAACTTGTTCTCTCAGGATGTTCTTTCTCTCTCTAATTATTTCACACTGGTCCATTATTTCCATAATAACCTTATTGCCCTTATAAATGAGTTTTTTCAACCATTATTTGGTATCCCTTCCCATATGATCAATCTCTCGATCCACATCAATTATTTATTGATCTAAAATTTGATTGACTGACTACATTAACTATGGTTGCTTTGATGATCTAATGGGCTTTAAGAACTAGTTCAATGTAGTTGTAAGCTGATCCACTTTCTTCTTCAATTCATCTTTAGTTTCCTTATCATGATATATTCTTTTGAAGATGGAGTTGATGCCAGATTACACATCATGTTTTAACCCCTCTCTTGTTGGATGTCCAAGGTGGATCTTGGAAATATGATAATATCCCACCATAAGATTTTCTATCTCATAGGGGGACTATAGTTTCAACAAACCTTTCACCTTATTCATCACTGAGTATATTGGAAAAGGTCTTGGGAGTAGTTTTAACTTCTTCTTAACCTCTGATAGACCAAAGTCTAGTGTGTTGGGGTCAATCATTTATTTTCTCTTATTCCCCATTGATTTTGATAGCCAACTCGAGGTAACATCTGCTTACTTGGACACTGTCACCAAAGAATTAACAATTGATGTTGATACACTGGTAGATATTATGAAAATTCTGGATTCCTATGTAGATGTTGCCATTGATCACTTAGGAGATGCCTATGCAATTTTATCTCCATCAATAGATTGCAAATATATATTTGCATAAAGAATTTGAGTCTTTCCATTCTCAACTAAATGTGTTGTGGAAATAGTGGAAGTGGAAGAGGTGGAGGCAATGGACATTATTTCTATTAGAGAAGTGGAAGATGGAATAGACACATGGATTGTGAATTTGGGAATAGGTGGGAGGGTGGAATCCAAAGCATTGAATGAATAAATCAAATGTCTTGGACCACTCAGGTTTGGAATTGTTAGGAAAGTGAGTGGGGATGAGAATGAAATAGTATTAACCCTAAGAGTTGGGATGGCCTATAAGACTGAGGTCAAGATGACTGAGTCCATGACAATGTACTATTGGCTAGTGTTGGAAATTAATGGTGATGGAATGGAAAGAATTATGAATGGAATGGAAAGAGGGAATGCAATGAAAGGGGAAGGTGAAATGGGGGGAAAGAAAAGAGGAGTGGAATATTAAGAATCTATTGATGGGGGACCCTAAATGTCCACTTGAATTGATTGTATTGGTTGCACTTGTCTTATTGTGGTAGGAAAAGTGGTAGGAATGATAGGTGGAGTAGAAAATACAGATGCAAGGGGAGTGGAAACCTAAGGTGGAGGTGTTGGAGCTTGAAATTTTGGAGGAGTGGAAATAGGAGGTGGAGGTATTGGAACTTATAGAATGATATATATATATATATATATATATATATATATATATATATATATATATAGGAGGAGAGAGAATAATGGAAATTGGGGTTATCACTATGACATATAAGGGAATAGAAGCCATAGAAGCTTCTATTGCTATTGTGTCTTTAGATGAGATGTCAATCAATTGTTCTGCAACTACCCCATCCTTGCTTTATTTCCCTTTTTTAGCTTTAGTCTTTTTATTTTTATTCTTCTTCTCTAACCCCTCTAATGATTCACTTACTATTCCACTTGGACCCTTTCTGATAGATAAATCCCTTTTGCTTTAAGATTAAAAATATTCTCTCTAAATCCTATTATTTATCTTGTTACTTGTACCCCCGTGATCTTTAGCCAATTGATTATTTTGTTGATCACACCTACTATTTTATAAAATAGAGAAAATGATTCTAGAGATTATTATTGGTAGATGTTGAGTGATGATCTATTTATAATAGATTGGGTCCACTATAGGCTCATCATCCACCAAGTCATCTAGGGATGGTTCTAAATCATGATCCTTGATTTGTTCTAGGGTCATTCTAGAATTATCATTCTACCCATATCCTCATCCTCATAGTCCTCCCAACAATCTTCATAATATAGAATGTGAGTGTATGTTGTAAGTACTAATATGTTGGTGATCTTCCCATAGACATCAAAAAATGGTCTAGACTCCAAATTATTTAAGGTCATTGGAACATTTCAGCTTTATCATATTTGGCCTTGAGGAGGGAGGGGCATGTGTATCTACTAATAGAAATTGGGAAATGAATTCCTACCTTGTACCTATTGAAAAGGAGCTTATGGGTCTCTATAAGTTACCTGACTAGCTCCATTAGTTCTCATTTATTGCTAACATATCTGGGAAGGGTATATGGGCAACCACTAAAACTAATTACTTTAATATAGGAATAGATGGGGAATTGAATGAAGTATGATCCCCATTTTCTAATATTTTCAACTACTGCTAGTGATAACATTATTCTCCCTAGTTCTTTATCAAACATGATAATGATGCAATAGATGAAATCATCATTTACTCTCTTGAAATGTTGTCTGTTGGCCTCCAATGTGAGGTCAAGATAGTATTTGTATATTCTATTTATTTTTTTAGGGACTATGTTGAGGCCTAGGAAAGAGCTTTTGGCCAAAATGTAGACAAGGTAAAAGTCATAAAACTTACCAGTTGTTTACACCTCCAACAATTGCTTGTGGAGGGAATCACTTATTAGTTAATCTTAGTGAATGTATTAGACATTTTTTAAAATGACCCAAATGTATTGGTACATTCATTCTTGGAAACTCTTAGCATTAGGACTGCCTATGATTCTATGCAACAATATAATAATATATTTCACCTCATCAATGAAATTGGGCCTATACAAGATCTTCGATAGTCTAGTGGAGGAAGCCTTTGGGGACTTAAGCCATTGTCTATTGATCATATTTTGACACCCATATATTTTATATTCAAATAATTGTGTGGATGTCTATGGAGTTATATCAAGATAACTCTTAAATTCTTATATTAAAAATACTGAATCAATGAAGTCAGGGTTTATATTTAGAATCCTTTCCCCTTGTTCATTCAAGACTTCTATTCTATCAGGATCATAGTGTTGGTCTAGTTGAGCACTAACTTGGGGATTTAGATTGATAACAAAAATACTACAACTTGTGGTAAGCTAGAGTCATAAATACTTTGGATCTAATAATTATTAAAATCTACACTTATTCTGGTCCAAAATTCTCCTATGTCAATATGACCTAAATTAGTATCTATTATCTATACTGTATTAGAATCTAAAATTAGAGTTACTCTAGGGCCTTTAGATTTGAACTTCATCTCTTTTGGAGACATGGAATCTATATTTATTACTTGTGAGAAACCAACTATGAGAGATGTTTGGGTTTGCTAGTGTTCCAAGAAAATAGAATCTATAGTGGAGATGAAAGGTGTTTTATGCAGATAAAAGTTCCAATAGAACTAGGAGGTGCTTGAAGCAGGTGACATCTCCATAAAGATAGGAAGTGTTCTAGGCAGGTTAGATCTTTGATAGAAGGGGAAGGTGTTGGAATCATGGATTATTTCAATGATGGGAAGTGTTTGGAATAGGTCCAATGTCTGCAGAGCATTTGAACTTTACAATGATCTCAAGTGCTTCAAACAATGACAAAACCTATAGGGATTGAAAGTGTTCTAAACAAGTCCAATATATGTAAAGATTAGAGGATCTAGTAAGGAATATTCATTTGGTTTGAATTGGGGTATATACTAGGAATATCCACTTAGATTGATGAAACCTTTGATTCCAACTACAAAATTAGGAGGGAAAAAACTTAAGGTTTTTAGGATGAATGCTTTAGGGAAAATCGAAGGCCCTCGTGATTAACCATTTGAAAAATGAAACCCTTAAAAACCCTAAATATCTAATTAAAACTTTAGATACAATGAAAACACCATGAAAATGAAACTACTATCACCTAAACAACACAAAGAAACCATAAAATATGACACCCAAACAAGCAATGGAAAACCTAATCAAAATAGATTAAAACTTTTCATAGGAGGGGAAAGATCTTGAAAAAGCTTCAAATTTGTAGGAATAATGGCAAAAAATACAAGGAAAATACTATTTAAGGATGAAAATGACATATAATTCAGTTTGAAGTCATGGATTAAACTTGTAGGTACTAGCTTGGTACATGGCTCAAGGATTAAATGCATGGCAAAGATCATCAGAGCTCAAAAACTTGATTTGTAATTTCAATAATGAATTAAAAAATCCCTAACTCAGATGTTTAAATAGAAACCTCCTATAATTAATGATTTTAATGGTGGTTAGTGGTAGATCTAGGAGGTGATTTGAAAAATTCCCATGTCCAATGGGTTGGGGTTTTTGATTTATTTGAATGGTGGAAGGCAGAACCCATGATGCATTTTAAAAGTTTTACAACTTGTCAATTGAACCTAGAGTTTTCGATCCTATGGCTTGGGTGGTTGGTGAGAGGTGGAACTTGTGATGCAATTTGAAAGTTTGCAAATTATGTTTCAAGTTTTGGATCCCATGGGAAAGGGGTGTTTTGTCTTTACAAGATTCAGAGATTGGCATGCATTTTGTAATTTTTACAAGTTATAAAATGTGTGTTGAGTTCTAGATTCTACCAATTTGAAGGTTCATAAGATCAAGAGCTTAGCATGCATTTTACAATCTTTATATTTTTAAAATGCTTATTGAGTTATAGATTTCACTAGTTTGGAAGGCTACTTACTTTATAAGATCTGGAACACGTGAAGAAATTTACTAGTTGTAAATTACATCCAAAGTTATGGATTCCACAATGTAAATGGGGAAAATGGGTTTCTGGTGGTTTCAAGAGTTTTTTCAAAAAAAAAAGGGGGTCTCTCTATGGTATTAGATGTTATGATATTTTTGGGACAAAAATATCAACATTAACCATAAAGTAAATGTTAGGGTAGAATGAATTAGTTGAATGTAGAGGCTAATAGATGACAAAGTTACAGGAGTATGACTTAGAGATCAAACCACCCAAATTGGTCAGAGGACAATTTCTTAGCTAACTGATAACTAAAATAGACTCAAGAATAACTATACACCAAGTATACCAAGAGCTAGTGTTACAACTAGATTGGTATGCCTCGATCATGTATTTCCTACTCTATGTAAATATACCTCCTGGACTTAACCATACATAAAAGAGAGCTCTCTAGTTAAAGGATACAAATTATATGCTAAAGAAGGGAATTATATTTAGAATTAATCATGAAGGAATTTAATTCAGATGCTTATCACTATATGATGCCAAGGAAGTGATGGAAAGTTTTCATTAAAGACTAGAATATGGACACCTTGTAGCAAATGTGATGACACACAAAGTTATCCAGTTTGGATACTAATGGCCTAATTTGTTTAAAGATGTTCATTGTCATGTCTGCATTTTCCATTAGTGCCAGACATTTTCCAAGAGGGAAACCCATGTGGTAATGCCACTACAACCCATGTTGGAATTGACACCATTTGCCTAATGGGGCTTGGATCTAATCAAAGTCATCAACCTAAATTTTTTAGTTGGACATAAATTTTTTCTCATGGCCACTAATTATTGCACAAGATGGTCTAAGGTAGTCACAATGAAGAGAAACATTGCTTCCAAAGTCATCAAGTTCATGGAGAACACCATAACCACCTAGTTTGGGGTCCTAGTCTCTTTGGTATGTGATAATGGTTTCAACTTCTAATTCATGGAGTTTATAGAATGGGCCTATGACAATGATATCACTCTGAAGTTATCATCCAATCACTATCCATGAGGAAATATATTGGTGAAGTCCACCAATAAGAATTTAATAGATGCCATCAAAAAGTATATAGGGGAGAAACCTTGGGAATGACACTCATTACTAAAGTTTACTCTATGGGATGAGCATACCAGGTATAAACAAGACATCAAGAGATTTCATTTCCTTTTGGTTTATGGATTGGAGCTAATCATGCTAGTCATTCTCAAGCTACAAACTTATAAATTCATGTAATAATTCATGGAACTAAATGATAAAGTAAATTCCAAGCTCTTAGATATCATTCGATTAAAAGAAGCCCAAGATGAAGCTCTATTAAGCTTCAATCAACATCGGGATATTGTCAAATAATGGTTTGATAAAAGGGATAATATCAAGACCTTTAAGATCTCTAATCTAGTATTAATGTGGGATCAGGCTAACAAAAACAAGCACCCACACTCAAAGTTTGATCCTATTTGGATTGAACCCTATGATATAGCTGATATCTTGGGCCAAAATGCCTTTTGCCCAAAGATCTATATGGAAATAAACAACCACTATTGATAAATAGACAATTTTTGAATCAGTACTTAGTTTCCCCATCCAATGTAATTTCAAAATAACCTCAGTGAAACATGATAATGTATTTATTAGGTTAGTTTGCTTTAGCTGTGCATTTGCTTTTCCTATTGTGTGGTTTCTTTCTCTATTATGTTGTCTTATTTGTTTGGTTGTCTCCTTGAAGCATTCATCTTCCCCAGATCTAGCCCCAAATCAAAATTAAGAAAGTGAGCCCCATTATAAGAGATCCCTAGAGAGGAAAAATTAGTAGCTACTCTAAATAATGATCAAATCCTAAGAGGTGTTGTTGAGTTGTAAAGGACTAAGGTTGAGTCTTCGATCCAAATAAGTTAGGGATGATAATTGAGTCTTTTACATTTTGGATTTTGGAGGCCAATGAATCTCAAATAAACAATTAGATTTTAGAATAGCTTGCATCCCAATAGAGCCCATTAAATTACACTTAACATAACATCTTACAAAAATGTAGGACCATTCAAGAAAATCTAAGATCGACTGGGTATTTAGAGCTTCCTGTTCACCCTATCACCCTTGGCTTGGTCCCAAACCCTCAATGGATAAGACTAATAAATCTATTCATAAGTAACCTTGGAATAAGACTAAAAAAAGAAAATAAAAATTATGAGTCTTCCTCAAAAGGTATATTCAAGTAACCTCCATCATATGATTTCCCACTTGGTTGGTAGTGGAGAAAGGCCTTGAATAGAACTAGAGGTATCTCTGTCAGGGCTATGTATTCCTAGCTAGCAGAAGATCAATGCCTACATCATCCCCATCCAAACCACAAAACCATTAAGGACCTTAAGGAAATCTAATACCAAGTTCAACCTCAGTTGCTTGAGTGAAGTTTTAAATTGGACATGTAAATTGAAAATCACTTCTTACACACACTAGTTAGCTTTTATGGATAAAATCTCAACATGTCACTTTTTATACCTAAATTTATTGCATTATTTTATGATATATCTAAATATCTCTCTTATAGTCTATGTTGGAATGGATGATTAATATGTCGGGTTCTAAGTTCTTGTCACCAATTTCCCCATAGAAATTGCCATTTTTTGTGGCCAACACACCCCCTTTTCATAGAAATGGGGCACCCCTCTTTAAAAACTACATGATCCAAAGTTCCTAGACCCGTTTTCTCATTCTAGTTAGCTCCACCTAACCTAAGTATTTAAAATCCCATGTCACCCTAGTTTTATCAAGCATGTGGTATTTTTAATGACTAATTGATTTAACTTATGATCCTTAAAGGTCAATGAAAGAAACAATGTCAAATCCCAATGATAATCCATGATTGAGGTAGGTTTTATTTCTTTGAAGATTTAATGTGTTATCTTTGTAGACTTTCTCTCACTTGGAGATTCATAGAGTGTTAGTCCCTTCGTAGAGTATTATATACTAGAGTCTTACATGGTATTTCAGAGCCTAGCTGGTAGCTAGGAGAGCATTTAATTGTTTACACTTATTTTCTCTTTCACTTATTCATTTTTGTGGTTTTTTGCAAGGATAAATGGTGTAATGAAGAAACACCATATGGTCAGTTATTAGTGGTTCTAGGACATGGATGAATGAAAATAAGTCACATGCCCTTGTGTCAGATGTATTAGTCTCATAACCTAGATAAAAATGTTAGATCTCAATAGATCTTGATGTAATGAGAAAGTACCATGTAGCCTAGGGTCAGAAGCTATCAATATTATATCTAATTGGCCCATGCCAAAGTTATAATGGTCAGTCTCCTATTCTTGATAAATATGTTAAAGCTTGAGAGAGCTTGGTTCAACCAAGGAGTACCATATCAACCAAAGGTAGAATGGTTAGTCTCTTGATCCTAACAAAGATGTCATAGCCTAGGAGACCATGACCAAATCAAAGGATACCACATGCCCTAAAGGTTGGAAGTGTCTATATATAACTAATGAGATATCCCTTATGTTAGACACATAAATCTCTTGATCCTAACATAGATTTTAGAGCTTGATAGAGCCTGATGCAATGAGTAAATGCCATGTAACCTATTGTTAGAGTAGTTAGTTTCCTAGCCTGATACATATGTCAAAACCCAGAAGAACCCAATGTATCATAACATGACACAAGGCATAATTAGGCATATTAGTAGGTGGGGTCCCAAGGTCTTAGAAAGGTTATAATTAAGTACAAGTGGAGTTATAAGGGCTAATAAAAAGATACCACATGTCCCCAATTGGTATCTCATCCCTCCCAAAGGGTATAATAGTGAATTTCTAGGTTATGCCTAGATCTCGACCATTGATATGAGGACCAATAGATAGATGAAAAGTGGCATAAAGTAGGAGCTACTTGTGAAGCCTTAGATATTATATGGCCTTACACCTACCATACCTAGGCATCAACTATGTGGGAAACTAGGCCCTAATTAGATAGTTTTACAACATCGCATCAACTTTACTAGATCTATTATATGATATATAATCACATGCTCTAAATTAACTCCATATTGGGAAATTTAGTGGAATATTGAGCCACCAACTCAAATTTGAATCCACATGAGTGAAGCAATAAATGCTATAATGTAGGGGGATGAATGAGGGTTTCCATAAGTATCCAAAGGAAATCTCATTAGCCATTATAGCTCTAAACTCCCAAAGACTGACTCCTTGCTTTCTGATCCAACCTAGTGCCTTCTATTCCTTTTCCTTTGCTTAGAGATTTTCCAACAAATTTTATCTTACTACAATGGCTGATTCATCTTCCAATACAAAATATGACCTTGAATACAAAGACACTCTATGCCCATATCAATTAAAATTATTCAAACATTATAATAAAGTATTCAAAGCTATTGACTAGGTACCCAAGGAATTGGGTAGTGATGATGATAATCAAGACAAATTTAAAGACACCCTACAAGATTATGAGAAGTGTGGCTTGCATAGGGCCATGACCAAGCCTAAGGTGTTACCTTAGTCTGACTTGTTTATAAAGTTACTCCTCACCAATAGGTGGGTGTAAGACAATGCCTACAATTGGGTTTTCTCAGATAACTCTTGGCATCAGATTGCCAACATCTCAAAAATTTCCTTCAAGGCTTATTACAATCTTATAGAGTTCACCCTTTCATATGAATCGATGGTGGTGTAGACCTAGACTAATAATTTTGAAATATATAATGTCCTGAGGAACTAGGCTAAGAACTAGATGCCAAGTAGGTAAACAAGGAGGATGTCAACATAAACATGATGTGCACCTTCAAGGAGGAGGTCTGGTTTGGCATGATTATGTTAAACCAATTGTTCAGAGCCTCAAATTACTTACATGTCAACATATTGTGGGTACCCCTACTCCACATTATTTTTGATGGATCTTGAGCCCTAAACCTAGGAGGTTTAGTTAATTTCGACATGGTAAAGGCCATAATAGATGCCTAGGTAGGTGGGATCTTTTACATGATGATTTATCTCATAGACGTAGTCTATGAGACACTCGCTTTCAATCCATCTATTTTTCCTACATGCATTCTTAGAGGCTTAGTGGTTCATGTAGTTTTATACAAGTTATATGGATACCATTACAAAAATAATATATGGGATATATATGAGTTTTTATACCTAGTGGTGTACAATGTGATCAATGAGTCCCCTATGCCTCATCTATCAAAGGAAATTAGAGATTCCTTGCATCCCATTGGAGACTACTAGTATTTTTAGGAGGATACCATAATTTGAGTAGTAGATTTTATTAAGGAACCCCTTCACTTTCCCTATCATGTCTTAGATCACCTAGTAAATTAGGAATTTGCCTATCATCTAGTGGAGGGTATTTTCAGTCATTATACTAGTCAACAACAGAGGGCTTGCTCGCACCTTCTAATCATCAATTAGGAATTTGCCTATCATCTAGTGGAGGGTATTTTTAGTCATTATACTAGTCACCAATAGAGGGCTTGCTCGCACCTTCTAATCATCATCAGGAATCATGTGCACTTCTCTTTCACTCCCATATAGAATATGGTGACTAGATGGGACTTTTTAGCCTTGGGGAGAGCCAAGCCATAAGATTGGGATCTACAAGGCATGATCCATGCCTACTTGGCAAATAACTCAACTCATCTCAACCTCAATTATGGCCACCATCCAGAGGATGATGATGAGTTATATTTGAATTTGGAAGATGAATAAGAGGTTTTCATGTGGATTGAGGACTATGACAAGGATAAGGGTAAAAAGGTTTAGCCTAGACCATTTATGACACAATCTATATCTACTCAACCTAGAGAAGATGTCACCCTAACTCCCTTTACTATTTCCAAGAGAATTCTATAAGGGATCTAGCCACCTTTTCCCCCATGAATAATAACTCTTTATGCCATGGATCCACCTCCTCCACCTCTAATAACCTAGGTGACATGGCCCTATCAAATTCACACCCACGTGACTCAATGAAAGGTGGCTCAAGCACAAGTAGTTCAAGAGTAGGCACCTTGACCCTAGGTTACACAAGCCCTAAGGTTCAATATCAGAAATAACCTAAAAACAAGCCTAGGGAGGGACCAACAACATGCATCAGTGCGAGTTCCTCCCCTAACTCACTCCACTTTCCATCAACCTTTAATGATGCCACTCACTTCCATGCCCCTTCAACAATCCATTTAGCCAACACCTCCTATCTTCCCTATTGCATCCCCTCTACTATTCACCTAAGTGCCCATGGCTTAGACCATCCCTAACATCTTCCCTTCTTCATGTCCATATGCCCCTTCCATTCCCTAACTTAGAACTTTCCTATTACCTCTGCTAGGCATGCCCTAAGTATAGATACTTTTTGGCTTCCTAATTTCAACAAGTGTTGCTATAGTTCCTGAGTGCATATCTCTAGTGACTGGGACCATCCCACTAATTCCTATGATGATTTAACAGCTCCCATAGTTGGCCCTTGTGACCTTTACTTCCTCTTATCCTTATATAGTGGTATCTAAATCTAACCTAAGAAAAATACCAAGGAAAAAGTAAAAGGAAATACACACTCAACCTTCAACACAGGTCCCTACTACCCTTGTTCAGCCTCCTCTACCTGTTTATACAACTCCCCCAACACCAACCCCAATAGCTCATAAAATTTCTTCTTGGCCCTATTTTTTCATCACCTTGGGTGTCTAGGGATTTGAATTTAATTAGCTAATATCTTCCCTTCTACTGAATACCCCTCTCATGGGAGTAATTTTCCCTCAAATGGGAATAACCCAAGGTTATTGGCAAGTGCAAATGTTACCCTAGGCCTCTCCATTAATCTTGTCTCTTAAAACCCCTATGCCCCCTCCTCCTCCACTAATTTCATAATTCATACCTTTCAATTCATCCATACCCCTCCACCTCATCCTCCACCTATCACTACCATCTTTGCCACCCCACCAACACCTTAAAAAACTTAGGGAATGGTCCTAGTATTGTAAGCAATATATATGTCAATACAAGGTGATATGGATGTGTAGTAGGATTTAGATAACACCATGGGGAGTATGTGAAGCATACTCAAACATAAATTCATGAAATAAGGGAATCCTATGGTATAGTAGACCCAACATGACTTGTTATCTCTCACCAAAGTTAGGACTCCCATCAGAGAAATAAATATAATGGAGGACCCACTCTTAGTTCTTTTGTTAATCCATGACATGTCATATAAACTTATTGAAGACATGTAGAGCTAGGTCTAAACTCTTAAGGCATAAATAAATATATATTTATCCATTGGGATGATTGAATAGGTCAAATATTCCCTCATCCAAATTTTATCAACTTTGGGAAAGGTGGCAAGGACTATGGTGGATGACTAGGTGCTCATCCAATAGACCCAAGATTAGTTGGAGAGGATCATTGAGATTGATGGTAAATGTAGGAAGTTAAAAATTGTAATCAATAAGGGCATGTTCTCAAAGTTAAAATTGATCACCACTTTAGACTTGGGATTATGTTAGACATACACTAGGACTATGAGAACTGCTATGGAGTAGATTGTTTTATTCCAAACTGTAAGTCAATATCTTAGTGCTATTCCACTTAGATGAAACTCTACTAGATAGGGGTAAATTTGGAATCCACCTAGGTCACTTTGAACTAGTTATGAATAAAAATATATCGATATAAAATAAGTCTATAGATCAGGGAGTTCTCAAGCTCTCAACCCAATCCATATTGAGCATTAGTCAGGTGTTTGAAGTCCAAGTGGCTATGGAGGCTCCCGTTTAGGTATTCCAAAGGCTCATGGCCTAGGAAGAGATGATATTTAGAGATCCTCTAATAAACCTCACCAATATGGATTAGGAGTTTAACCTTGTGGTAGCCATATTGGAGGCCAAAGAAGCAAAGTCAAAACATTTTAGATCTAACTCATCTATTTTGCCTCCATGCATAGGTTAGGTGCCCCCTACAAATATTTTGAGGTGAGCAAAGGGGATTTTATCCTTTTTTGAATTATGTAACTATAATAACCAAGAGTGACTATCATTGCATAAGATGGAAATCTCACACTATTTGGAGGTGAATCCCATCCTCATATATATATATATATATATATATATATATATATATGTAACCACATTATATTTTTGAGGTCAATAATTTTTTATCTCTAAAGTGCTATCAAAATCAAGCTAGGATTTCACCTACAATTTCCTTCTCCCTTTTGAATTGTATAAATTTGGTCATGATTGATACCCTTATAATATAATTTTTCATTTTTAATGAATGCAATTTTATCCTTTATGAAATGCATATTATGTCTATCAAAGTATCTATCATTTTAGTTTAGAATGAATGTTAGTGCTCATATAATTATTTTAATGCTTTACCATTTTATGAATACAATGGTTATGATGTGATATTTTGTCATAACCTCTTTGTGAGCTCCTTTCATTTTACTTATAATATTGATAACCTATGTGTTAGTCTGCAAGTTATCTTGGAAGTTTATGTGTCATTTACTATGGACTTTTAGTATTGATATTTAGTGAGGGTTCATAAATCAAGCATTCTTCACTACTTCCCTAGAATATTCCTATTGTGTTGTTTAGAGTTTAAAACCTTCAGTGAAACACAACACACAATGGTATAACTATGGTATATGCACTTAGTTCGATTGTTGAAGCATTAATCACATATTGATTTGAAAACACTCTTTCTTGCTTTGCTCTTCCATCTCTTTTGTGTTTATTTTATAAATTGAATAACCTCCCCATTTATTTTAGAAAATATTAAATCAAAGTGCATGAATGTTAGAAATAGATGAAAGTAATTAAGTGACTAGTACTGAACCTCCAATGGTGGCATTACATCTCTCAGAGATTATTCCATGCAAGATTCATTGTGAAGCCAAGTACCTACAACCATGCCCTAGGTTGATCTCACATCAATCTTAAAAAAATAGATTAAAGTCCATCATTGTTCCCACTATTATCTTTGAAAATACCCAATTTCATAAGTATTTTAGAGTAGGATCTTGGACCAAATAAAAACACTTTTTCAGGTTGTGTGAATATATCAACGTACTTTTTCAAGTTTTAATTTGTGAAAATTTTCCAATTTACTTTTGCAAGTTGTGAAAAAACACTAACACACTTTTATAAGTCATTCAAAATTTTCATTGTACTTTTTCAAGTTGTTCAAATTTATCAACACTTTTTTTGCAAGTTTTAAGTTGTGCATTTTCTCTACCATGCTTTTACAAGCTCCTAAAAATGTATAAGAGGCGGTTATGTAGTGTAACCACCTATTGTAACATATAAATAAGAGTTTGGGGCTCATTTATAAATTCATATTTAACTAAGATTAGATTGGATTTTTTTTAGTATAAGATCTTTTTACAAGATGGAAAGAAGAAATCTATATGTACAACCCCACGAAGAATCAATACGAAAGTAATTTATAAGATTTTTCACCATGAATATTTCTAGTGAATGATATGCATGAGTATGTCAATCCATTTTTATTCTTGTTATTTTAATTTCTTTAAATTATATTGATAGATAGTCAATGGATGCATAATTTTTAGTGTCAAAGTTCTATTGAATCTGTATTATAAAATTTACTATTGGGAAATCCTGGTGAGACTAAGAATAGGATTTTATGCCTATTTTTATTGGGAAATATAGGGTTTTTAAATATATTTTTTGTAAATATATATAATATATTTGGTGTATGTACCATGTTATTATTTATTGAATATGTCTTTCCCATCCCATTTATATGATAAAGGCTTCCCATATTAAAATCTTAAATCTTGGGCTATTTTAGTGAGTCTCTACGTTTAGCTACCTAGGGTTGTCCTTCATTTTTTTGGGTTTATCTTAACAACTTTTATGTTTAACTAGCTTGAAAAATCCCATTATTCCTTTATAATTTTATTTCTCATTTCACCCTTCTTATAATTCCCTTCATTTCCTTTTTATCTCCTTTATGTACTTTCTAGTTAAAAGTATGAAACCCCCACAAATTGTTTTTTGTAAATAGTTGTGAATAGCTCTTTCCTTGCTTTCATTTTTTGGTTTTCAATAAAGGTATATTTTATTTATAATAGGAGAGGGAATTTGTCCCTATTTTTTTGACTAACAAAGTGACTTTATCCCCATTTTATTGACTATAATTCCACATTTATCCCCTTGACAATTTTTTTAACCAATAGGTATGTAATGATTAAATGACCTGTAAACATAAAAAGGAAGATTGTGATTAGGATGAGATGACCCCAATCACCCCTAGCATAACTGAATAGTGCCTAAATTTCTAAAACTTAGAGGAGGGAAATAAATCCTAATGTAGTTATACCACTTAAGTTCTTCATGAAATTATGTTTCTTTAATGATATGAATGCATCTAGAATCAACGTGAATACTTGATCAAATGGGATTAGGGCTGCATAAAATTGGTTTGATGCTTGGCTAAGGACTACTTGAGGTGATTATAACCTAAATTAGGAAGAGTATGAAACTTTTTATTAATTTACACTTTTGTCAATAAGCCTCTAAATTGAAATTGCCTAGTTGTGTAATAAGTGACTTGAATGTGCTTTTATAGCAATTATAAAGGGATGACCACATGTTAAGAACCCTAAAGCATGGAAGATGACCTTAGGGATGGTTTAATTTAAAAATATGACTAAAATTGGTAATTAGACAAGAGCGATATATAGGGATAACAATGCTCACCACTATTATCCCTATTAGGCATTTTTATCTCATAAGGATGAGTGCTAAAATTTAGGTTTGGGCTAAGGAATACATATGATTAATTGTGTTTTTAGTAGTCATAACATTTCTATATTCAATATATCAAAATTTTAAGATAAAATAGGTCATCTCTTAGACTAAGGATAGGGTAGGTAGAAAAATAGGTACTAATTAAGTGAACACGTTAATTAAGAATAAAAATGGGTAAAATAGGCATGACCAAATACTTGTGACCAGATTTAGGTTATGACACCTCCCCTCCCCACCCTTTAGTCTAGAAATGAAATTTTATAGATTAAAGGAAAATTATACCTTAGTGTGCACAACACACTTTTTATTTAAGCTAAATACTTAAATCATGCAAGACATTCTACACTTTTTAAAACCCTAAAAACAAATGAAGTAGTTATTTCATTTCTTTAAAAACTTGAGTTTGAAAATTTTCTTGAACTTTGACAATTTTTATTTCAAAGTGAACTTTGATAAATTAAAAATTTCTTGCATTTTGACAATTTGAAAATTGAAATGAGACTATGGATTAAAAATGAGTGTATGTGCAAAATAAACTCTTCTCTTTGTGATGTTTCCTAGTGATGATGATTCTATGAAGCATTGAATAATTAGTGTCTCCCATGAAGCATTTAAAGAAGATGGTTTCTTAGCTAAAACATTGGATACAATTAGGGGTGATCAAACCCAAACTTGAATTTGCACTTGTAGAATGAAAATAACACCCATTGAGGGATGTTGAACCTAAATTTACCTCTATTAGTATTTATAACCCTAAGATGTGAAACAAGTTGAAATGCAAATAAATTCATACATATAATTTTGGAGTGCACAATGAACTTTGAGTCATGCTCTATATAACTAAACTTAATCAACCCCTACAGATGGCTTGTAGATTCAATTAAAACATTTTTCATGAAACACATGATCATGATAGAGTGGAGTACACTCATGCTCCTACCATGTCTGTAGATATAAAAATAGATTGAATAATGTGGCATAGAATTGTATCATGTCCCCAATTTAATTATATAATTTGAAATTGTATGTAAATACCCATTGTTGCTTATATTTCAAACTTTGAAAATATGTGAATATTTTCTATTTTAAAATGAAATGGGAGTGCATATGCATGGTATATATCCCCATAATATGTGCCAATAATTGAATTTTACAACTTATAAAACTATACTTGTGCCAAAATTGAATTTTGCTCTTTAAAAATGACTTATTTTATGCATAAGCCCAATAAAATTTCCCTTTTTGGGGAAAGGAAATTTTTATTTAAAATTTGGTCATCTCAAAATAATATTTAACTTGAAACATGTGTAATGAATATGGTATCATTGAAAATTGTATCATATGAAAAAAGAGTGTGTTAGCATAGTAAAATTTGAATATTGCATGTAACTCTGTTTAACCCTAAAAATGTGTTTTTATAGGTTGAGGTTACCTAGATAATTTTTAAAGGGGTATATAGAAATGAATAAGAATAAGGGTGATAATCAGATCTATAAGAGGACAATTGGATGATAAACTCATATATAAACATACACTAAATTTTTTATGCTGAGTTATGCTAAAAAGAGTAAGTATATGTATACTAAATATATAAATGACAAAGAAGTAATGTTCTTATCTTTTTTTGATGTTAATGTAGTTATGGATTTGGAACATGTGGGAAGTAGATTGGAATATGGTATTGGAATAGTTGTTAGATTATGATTTGCATGCTTCTAGATCTATAAACACTAATGCCAACTTTGGATGGTTGTGTCAATGTTAATATATAGACTCAATGCAAGTGTCCTAAATAGGATACCTACTAAAAAATGATATGACCCCTAGATGCTTCTAGGTTTGTCTTTACCTTCACTCTAGTGCATTCAGATCTAGGTCATGGATTTTCTCTCCTCAATAATTTTCAAAACTCTAATGTAGATGATGTTTATGGATTATATATCACCTCAATTTTGCATACTTGACAAATTCAGACCTTAGATTTTCCTCTCAATTTTGGACCTTTACCACTTCTACAAGTCTTGCATCTACTCTATTTTGTGCCCCTTGGCCTATATTCCTTAGTCTAACTAGTCTTATATTGATGACCTAGACCTTTTATCTTGTTCATAACACTTAAAATGTACTTATCTTCTATCTTTGCAAGTTTTGAACCTATACCTACTTTCCTACTCACTAGACACTAACATCTATGATAAACACTAGTGTTGATGTTAGTGTTCTACCCTGATGCAAGTGTCTAGTTCCCTAAATTCATATATTTTTCAAATGAAATATATCCTAATGGTTAATCTAAGTGTTTTAATGTGATTTAATTATCTAAAGGGATTGATATAAATACAAGATCAACCCTCATTCATTCCTCACCTAAAAAAGACCAAGATAAACCAAGGTAACTTATCAAACTCACTCTAACAAGCATTCAATTAAACAAAGCTTCCCTAATTATTTACTAGTCATAGTTACAACACATCTACAATTTTGAAGTACTAAAGGAGCAGTCCAAGAATCCAATTTGCCAAGTTACAATATAGGTCATTGGTGTACTTGATTTGCACATATTATATGATTCACACACAAGCTAAGACATAGGGGAGAGCTATATCAGTGTGAGTCCCTATTTAGAGTATTAGATATGTAAGAAGAACTCACTAAAAATGGGGTATTTATGGTTATCTCAACACTATGTTCCCACTAACCAATTTTTCCCCAATGTCACAATGAAGATGAAAAATTAGGGTTTTGTAAATTCATGATGAGTGACAGTCTATGAACCAGATCTAATGCACCAAAATGAAGGTGAAGACAAACCCAATAGCATCCATGTGGTCACACCCATTTTTAGAAGGCATTTCATATAGGATACTTACATCGAACCCAAAAAGTAGAGTCAATGTAACCATCCCAAATTGACATTAGTGTCTAGAGCTCCAAAAGTATTAAATCTAGAATCTGATGACTATTTTAGAATCTCCTTCCAACATTCTTTCTATCTATTCTAGATCCATCATTTTGTTAAAATCAAAACCAAGTATATTACTTATTTGTCATTTCCATACATAGCTTAGTTGTACTTTTTATATTTAGCCTATACTTAACATACTAAATTTAGTGTATGTTTATATCTAAGTTTAACATTTAATTGGCCTATTGTAGATATTTTTATCACCCTTGTGTATTGTCATTTATATATTCTTAACCCTATTAACACTAATTTAGGATTCCTCAATCCATTTTAGTTTTAAACATTGAGTGAACCTAAACTTTGAACATCATTTCTACCTAAGCATATACTATAAGATACTTATTACCTGCTTTTTCCTAATATATTTTTACTTCATAGCTCTTATCATGGATTATATTAATTATTTTTATGAATATGATTATGACAATCCCCAATTTTATATCAAATAATGGGTTAAAATTTATTACTCTTGTACCCTTCTAACTGTTAAAACATCTAATCTCAAAGCCTTGAAAGGTAATTGTTATCCCTTTAATCAAGTCCATAGTCCCATCATTTCAAGAGATAAATTGAGACATATTAATGAATATAAATGGCATTTAACCATACTCCCTACATAGCCATCATATGATTTTGGTCTTCAATATTTGAAAAAATATGGATATAAATCAACCTATTATTCCTAAAAATAATAGATCTTAGAAAGCCTTAGGTTTTTCAAAAAATTCCATGAGGCCCCAACAATGCAAGTCATTTGAGAATTCCCTTCATGCACATTTTACCACACACATGGGTATATATGAACAAAAGGTTCATTCATTTGATAGCTAAGAATTAGGGAAAATACATTAATAAATTATGAATGATTTACTAATAACTTTTAAGGGGGACATACCTTCAACAAAATTAATTCACACCTCCATAATTATACATTACAAAACAATATTTCCCTTAGAAAAGATGATGGTCCCCTCATACATTTATTATAAATAAATGATATACCAAAAGAGGACCTCAACTAAAGGTTATTCAAGCTCAAATTATCATACCAAAAGTTCTAAAGTTCAAAGATTCCATACCACTACCAAGTTGCCCTATATTTAGTGATCATGAAGTTGTGCTTGTTATACATAAGGATGATGATACTCATATGCATTGATTAAAAAAAGGTGGTGGATTAAAATGATGATAAAATCTATGATAAAAAACTCTATTTTCATGGAATATCTAATGTCTATGATGACCTCTATTGGGGATCTTTAAAATTAGGTTTCTATAATTC
Organism: Torreya grandis; assembly: GCA_037957365.1. NCBI lineage: Eukaryota > Viridiplantae > Streptophyta > Pinopsida > Cupressales > Taxaceae > Torreya > Torreya grandis. The sequence goes on along the minus strand of JARHVA010001181.1, from coordinate 180,989 downwards.
GAATGCAAATGGATTTCCATAATAATAATGCACATATAAACTCATTCAATAATAAACCTATTTAGAAATATATAATTGAATATCCTTATCCAAAATATTTTTAATTACCAAGTTTACCTATATTTTTTATACACAAAGACCCATTCAATTACATGATTAACTATGCACATTATTTTGTTTAACAGGCACAAGATGACAAACCATTACTAAATGTTTTCCAAATGAGTATTTCCAATGAGGCTCAAAATTGGTTCTATAGTTTACTAAAGGGTTTATTAACCACTTTTTTACAATTAGAAGATGCATTATTTATGGCTTTCAATATATACAAGGTGCAAAATCTTACATTAGCACATTTGCACAAATTCAAACAACGTGATGATGAATCAATTCAAGATTATACTATTCACTTCAAAAGTACATCATATGAGCTAGAATTTAGACACTTAGATTTGGAATTGTAATTTATCTTTAGTAGAGGCCTTCATTCCAAATTAAAGGAAAAAACATTGTATAAAATATATGAGTCAATTAACCATTTATATACTTATGTGCATAGATATGATTCCTTCATAATTACTCATTCAATGGAACTATTAACAACCTAAGTTGCACCCTGTTGAAGGCAAATTACTTGTATCTCCTTCAAATTTGGACTAACATTAGAATGGTCTAAGGATATGAGATACCTATATATTAGACTATTATTTCGCTAAAATTTATCTATTTCAAGTCTAAAGAAAAATAGAGAAGAAGGATAGGGATAAGTGATTAGTATGAACCTAGATTGGCTTGAATGCCATATCTAGATGTTGTGAGCACTCCTCTTTAGCTGGGAAGGACTAACTATAAGTAAGAAAATACTACCAAAAAATGTTTGTTTGTAGATATATGAGTGGGCTGCCAAGCTATGCGCTTGTTCTAAGAAGTGTCAAACTTCCTTAGAGATGACAGTCCGCTTTTGAGAGACAAAAGAGTAATAAATAATCAAGAGAGAGGAAAAGAAAGAGTAAAAGAGAGATAATGTTACCATTATTCACAACTTGAGTGTAGTAGAGTAATAGAGTGTAGGTGATATATTTAGTTTGTATTTTGGAAGTTGTTTGGGAAAGTTTCAAAAAGGTTACCAAAAATCCATAGTTGCCAACGTCAGTTAGGCTGTTGAGGTTGGTTAGAAAGTATGATTGATATCAGTTAGGCTATCGAGGTTGGTGAGGAAGGTGATTGATATCGGTTGAGTGATCGATGTTGATAGGGGAAATAATTGCTTGGGAACTTGTAGAAGGGTTTTTTGGGTTTAAGAAATGGTTTTGGTTAGGTCTAAAAGGTTGAGGGAGAGTTGTGAAAGAGAGAATATTATTTGGGTGGATTTGGTTAGAGGTTTGGTGTGTTAGAACAAGGGGAACCAGGTGGGGAAGCTTTATAACTCCTTCATAGGGGTTCAATCAGGAACGTGTAAAGCAATAAATAGTAGATATAAACTGATTGTAAAGTAACTACTTAAATACTTATAGAATAAGTGATATACTTAGCTACAAAGGTGACTGAATGATAAGTACTAAATGAATGGCTCCTATCAAGCTTGTCAAACCAATGTCTTGAATAGAGAAAAAAAGAGGGTGTTGTTAGTTCTCAAGAGCTTGGTTCCTAATCTAGATTGACTTATGCAAGATAACAATAAGCTGAGATGTCAAAAGTTGAATGCTAAAAGCTTGTATGGAAATAAGAATGAGTTTTCTTGATTTCTATTGACCTAAACATCAGTTTAGAATTTGGCTTATATAACTAATGTCGGTGATTCCATCAATGTCAGTAGTGGGTTGATCAATGTTGGTGGCATGAGAATAGGTAAAAGTACTATTTTTATCCTATTTTTTGTTGTTTCTCATGCCAAGTGTGGTATCCATTACAAAATAGTAGAAATAGGAGGTTAAAAAGGACACAGTTGGTTAGGAATTTATATTTGAGGTGAGAATAAGTCATGGGTAGTTAGGATAAGGGGACTAAGTCTTGAGGTGACTCATCAGGTGAGAATTAGTCTTAAGATGAGGTGGCTAGGTAAGGTGGCAAAAGGGGTTTTTAGTTAACTTAATTAAATGTTTTAAATTAATTAAATGTGTGAGGGGTAAAGGCATGGGTTAGGGAGGCTAATCATTATTTATTGAAAAGGGGCTCAAGGGAGGTTTGGACATAGAGAGTTATGCATGTGTGTGATGTAATTTTGGTGTCTACATTTTCCCCTTTTTGTCTTATAATTTTCATTGACAAGTTGCAAGACAAAAATAGGAGTTAGATGCTCTAGGTATTGGATGAGGTATTCCCCCTCAAAACATGAATCGATGGAGGAGAAACTAGAATTGGGTACCGGTTTGATAAGAAGTTAATTGGGTGAGTGGAGGAGAACATGGTATCACTACTTATGCATATACTACAAAGAGTTATAGTTAACAAAGTTAATAACATGTAAGGTTGAAGACTTGGATAGAAATAACCAAAGCATAGATTATAAGTGATAGATAATAAGGTCAAAATAATCAAAGTTGTATCTCTAATTGGTCCATGTGCCCTAGGTATCTAAGGTAGGAAGTACCCCTAGGAAACAAAAAATATTGCAAGTAACAGGATGAGCTTGGTCACCATCCAAAACACATAATATACATGTGTGTGTATAATAACCAACTATAATAGAATAACATAAGTGATCAAGACAAACAATGCAAGGTTGGTGTAAAAGGGTCAATGAGCGAGGATATATTCATGATCTCTAGTCAAAGCCATTGTGGGTGGAGATTTAAGTGATCTCCAAGGGTGGTTGTCATGGTTTAGGAGATTTACGTGATCTCTAAGTTAGTTTCCCTAGATTAGGGGTAGAGTCGAAAGGATTGTGTGTATTGATGGAAACTCTAATGTAATGGTACCGATGTTGGTGACATCACTAATGTTGATAGTAAAGAGTGTTGACATTGATGGAATAGGGTAAGTTTCCAACATCAATAAGAAATATTGCTGACATCGATGGATTAGGTCAAGTATTCCAACATTGATGGGTGACCAAACCTAAAAAAAGGGGATTAGTGGCCCACCAAAACTCATTTATAACATTTGATTGGAGAGAAAAAGAGCTCTGAGTGTGAGTGAGATGGTAGAAATAGGAGAGGACCCAACAAGAGGCATGCCACCACAAGAGCTAGATGTGATAGCCTAGAGGAGATGGAGAGATGAGGTAAGATCCCTTGTAATTTGAGTTTAAATTTGGTTAAATAGTTTTCCTAAATTTAAAGTTAAGGGGGTAGTAAATGGGGTGGGGTGCATTTAATGTAATTTGGTAAGGATTAGGGGGTAGGTTGTTAGGTTAAAAGTTAATTTTGGGAAATGGTTTATTTAGCCCTAGGGCCGAACTAGTCACTAATGTCGGTGGGGTCTACTGATGTCAGTCGACATGGTGATGATATTGGTAGGTTTTTATCGATGTCAACTGACACCAAACACTAATGTTAGCATACAAAATTGATGTCAGTGATTGTGAAGAACCCAAAAATAGGAGAAAAGGTCAATTTAGATCCCTAATTGAAATAATCAACTAGCTTAATGGCTAAGCTAGCTTTAGAAGACCCTGTGTTGACTAAGTGCTACCTACATAGTCTAGTTGAGGGCCTCAAGCCAATGTAGTTCTCTCAGAGCCTAGGGAAAAAATATAAGGTATGATTAAAAGTGTGTTAGGGAAAACAGGTGAAAAAGGTAGCTTAAGATAGGTCAGGAGACCTAGGGCTTAAAAGGTAGGTCATACAGTTGAAGGTTAGGGATATAAGCCATGAGGCTTAGATATGTGATAGGTAGTTGGGCCTAGGGTGGAGAGAGAGGCAATAAATCCTAGGGTAGGGAGGGGAGATTGAGTTAGATAGTTAGGTGGGTATATGGCCAAGCTAAATTTAGAAAACCCCATGTTGACTGAGTGCTACATACATAACCTAATTGAGGGCCTTAGACCAATGTAGTTTTCCCAGAGAGAAGGGAAAAAGGTGGTGGTAGGTTATATTAGAAAGTATGTGACTTGAGGTGTGTGTGTATGGATGTAGGCTAGGCAGGAGTTGACACTATGAGATCACCTATTGAGGTTGCTAACTTAGATGAGGAGGGATGTCAACCTAGATGAGTGGGTGCACATGGTAGCTATAGGGTTAGGGGGAGTACAATGATATTGTAGGGTTGCATGAGATGTGAGTTTGATGATATCATTGATTAAGAGGTGGGATCACACCACCAATACCTTCCATTTATTGATAAGAGAGTTGACACTAACCTAGGAGGATGTATACAAGATTTTATGGTTACCACTCTAGGATGAGGAGCTCTTCTTATGTTTATGAGAGGAACATGATATTTACATGGTGGCTTTATTTGGAGATCATGTTAGTCAGGCAACCTATCATTTAATGAGCTTTACCTATGAGCCACTATACATTATTGATGAGGAGCAACATCGATTAAGCATCTTGATGATGATAGGGATTATAGTGTATGCACTATCATATGTAGATGGTGGGAGATTTCTTATTGCATTGCTAGGTATTCTTGTATAGATAGTTGAGCAATGAATTGTATTTATCTGGGGACCAATGTTTTTAGGATAGTTATACAGATAGCTATGGGGGTTGAGACTATGATGGTGATACAGGTTATGTGTTAGGAATTTACTCCACTATTAGGCATATAAGTAATATCATGGTGATACAACCATTGGGTTTACCTATCATGATTCTAGCTAGTTTCAAGATGCATTTTAGATGGTGGAGAGATGGTATGGCATAGACCTGAGTATACACCATAGTGCACGATATTGATTACTATAGGTGCATGATAGACGGATTGATCCCTATAGATATTTTGTGGAGATTGTACTTGACATACCCTACATTTATAGGATAGTTAGAGTAACTTGTTGGCTTACAAAGCTCAATAGGTTAGAGAGAGACGAGTCAGTGAGCTAGAAATGGTACGCATGGCATGGGTTACGAGGTAGTTGGCTTACTACAAGATGTACCTTATTACTTCCCTTGATATAAGAGTGATGATATAGAGGCACCCTTACCTTTACCTTAGGAAATAGATGGGCAAAATTTTGAGGAGCTACCTAAAAGGCTAGATGTAGTAGATCCTAGATGCATAATGGTATATCTTGTTTGGTAGATAGGTTTTCATCCCATAGTTTAGGTCAAGAGGCCACCACTAGTTTTGTAGGGGTTGATGAGAGAGAGAGATGCAAATGTAGAGGATCAAGATGTAGTAATATAGGCTTAAGATGTGGCAGTGCAAGCTTGAGATGTAGCTCAAGCATAGGTAGTGGTTTTATAAGGACATATGGTGACATTACAAGGCCAAGTTGGGGCATTACAGGGCCAAGTCAAGATAGTGCAGTGTTAGGTTACTATGTTGATAGTAGAGAGGGATAATTTGAGAGCAGTAAGTTAGGCTACTCCTCCTTCTCCACCACAGGGACCAATACAAGCTAGGCCTTTAGTAGGTGTGATGGTACCCCTATAGATTGTATCTCTAGTGAGGTAAAACACTACCCTAGATGAGATTTCTTATTATGAAAGGGACATTAAGGAGTTCTTATAGATTTAGAGGTATTTTAAGTTTAAAGAGTAGGAGAGGTTAGTGACACGTCCCATCAGGCATGCCAAACATGTTTTGTTAAAATTTGTCTATTACAAGTCTAAAGAAAAATAAAGAAGAAAGATAGGGATAAGTGATTAGAATGAACCCAGATTGGTTTGTGCACCATATCCAGACATTGTGAGCACTCTTCTTTGGCTGGGGAGGACTAACTTCAAGTAATAAAATACTACCACAAAATGTTTGTTAGTAGATATATGAGTGGGCTGCAAAGCTAATGCTTATTCTAAGAAGTGTCAAACTTCTTTAGAGATGATAGTCCACTTTTGAGAGATAAAAGAGTAATAAATAACTAAGAGAGAGGAAAAGAGAGAGTAAAAGAGAGATAATGTTACCATTATTCACAACCTAAGTGTAATAGAAAGTAATAAAGTGTAGGTGGTATATTCAATTTATATTTTGGAAGTTGTTTGGGCAAGTTTCAAAAAGGTTACTAGAAATCCACAATTGCCAATGTCAGTTAAGCTATTGAGGTCAGTTGGAAAGTATGATCAATATCAGTTAGGCTGTTGAGGTAGGTGAGGAAGGTGATCAATATTGGTTGAGTGGCCAATGTCTGTAGGGGCAATAATTTCTTCAGAACTTGCATAAGGATTTTTTTGGTCTGAGAAATGGTTTTGGTCAGGTTTAGAAGGTTGGGGGAGAGTTATGAGAGAGAGAATATTATTTGGGTGGATCTAGTTAGAGGTTTGGTGTGTTGGAACAAGGGGAAATAAGTGAGGAAGCTTTATAACTCCTTCACAGGGGTTTAGTCAGGAATGTGTAAAGAAACAAATAGTAGATATAAAGTGATTACAAAGTAACTATTTAAATACTTATAGAATAAGTGATGTACTTATCTACAAAGGTGATTGAATGATAAGTTCCAAATGGATGGCTCATATCAGGCTTGCCGAATTGATGTCTTGAATAGAGAAAATAAGTGGGTGTTGTTGGTTCTTAAGAGCTTGGTTCCTAATCTGGATTGACTTATGCAAGATAACAATAAGCCAAAATGTCAAAAGTTGAATGCCAAAATCCTATACACAAATATGAATGAGTTTTCTTGATTTCTACTAACCTGAACATCAGTTTGGATTTTTGCTCATATAATTGAGATCGATGATTCTATCGATGTCAGCTATGGGTTGGTCGATGTTAGTGGCATGAGAATATGTAAAAGTACTATCTTTAACCTTTTTTTGTTATTTCTCATGCCAATTGTGGTTACCATTAAAAAATGGTAGAAATAGGTGGTTAAGAAGGAAGTAGTTGGTGAGGAATTTATTTTTGAGGTGAGAATAAGTCATGGGTAGTTAGGATAAGGGTACTAAGTCTTGAGGTGACTCATTAGGTGAGAACTAGTCTTAGGATGAGGTGGCTAGGTAGGGTGGCAGAAGGGGATTTTAATTAAATTAATTAAATATTTTAAATTAATTAAATGTGTGAGGGGTAAAGGTATGGGTTAGGGAGGCTAATCATTATTTATTGAAAAGGGGCTCAAGGAGGGTTTTGATGCAGAGAGTTACACACATGTGTGATGTAATTTTGGTGTCTACAACTAGACCTCTATAGTGTGAGGCTATCTCCTCTGATGTATATAATTTATTCATTTTAGGATAAATTACTAAAACATATTTTTTTGATTTGGGATGAAAAGGGTTAGAAGGATTACTAAAAAGGGAAATACTATTCTATGATGGTGATACACCTATATTTCTAGTTCATCCACTCTATTTGATCTCTTACAATAATAGAAAGCAATGTAAATAATGAATTTTATAAATCTAAAGGATTTTTATGCAATGATATTTCACATAAAGGTTCCATTAAGTGATCAAATCATGAGGGAAATGATAGGAGGCCTAATTGAAGGCACCAACCAATCAATTTATCCACTGTTAGCTCAATAAATCAACATCAAATAATGTATATGATTTGTATAAGATGACATACTAGTAAATAGGTTAGATTTAAACCTACCAAGAGATAAAATACTACCACATGTGCAAATCAAACCAATATAACACACTAAACCTATATATAGGAATCTGAAAATAGTCATTTTATTCACTTAAGAGGTTTACAAAGCTCAATCTTGGCAGAGTTTCATCATGTTGAAGAGAGGGATCATGAAAAATGGCCTAAAGGCTTGAATATATATCAAAATAGAAGAATCTCTAGCCAATATGGCATAGAGGAGAGAAGGGTAAGTCAACTAAACATCATCTCAAGTCAAATTTAAGTTATAATTTGATAACAATAGTCTTCAAGAAGTCTCCTTGTGTCTAGTAGATGGATGGTTGCATGATATTTTGGCATTGAAAATAATGTGGTGGGCCCTCTTAGTCTTATACAATCTCTTTCTCTATCATTCTATGCCAAACTTTGATTAGACAATTGCTGTTAAAGGGAGTTAACTCTTGACTTGGAACTCAAGATGAGTTATGCATGTGAATGGATCAGTTGAAGGCCAGTTAACTCATCACAAGGACTAGTTAATCATGTAGTTGACATAATGGATCAATTTTATATGATATTTATTAGTTTAAAGGCATGGAAATTCCACATTATCTTTCATATATAGTCATCTATGTTATTCTTCTTCACTTGATTGAGTAAATAGGTCTAATAGACTAAAATAAACCTAGTAGGAGAAATTTTTTATCCTTGGTGGTCATTAAAACCTATATATAACCTTGAAAACCTAAAAAAATGATGAATTAAATACATAAACCAATTCCTTATATCATGAAATGGGTCCTCCTTGGAAAACAACACGTACAAATTAGTCAAACTAGTTGACTAGCTAGCTTTTCCTTCATTTCTTGTAGAGTGGTTATTTTAGATGAGCTCCCAAGGGAAATTTTAGGTATATTTATGATCATATGATGATTTTAGGATGAATAAAAAGTGTTAATATTTTATCAAAAATGATTTGAATTTCTTTAAACTACCTTGTACCTCTCCTTTTGTGCTTTTTTTATCTCAAAAACCTATTTTCTACCAAGTCCATACAACATTAGTACAACCAATGGCCACATACATGGATCTCTTAGAGTTTAATTTATGATCTAGGTGATATTCAAGTGTTTTGAATGAGTTTGGATGCATATTTCTCTAATTCTTCACAAATAGGTATGTAATAAGGTTTTACAAGTGTTTTAGAGTGCTTTGAGTTCTTAATGATTATTCATAAATCCTAAGCCTTGAATACATGAACCAATGCCACAAAATTTTAGTTTATTAGGCCCTTTTATGCCTCCAAAGTCCTCATATTCATGTATAACAGGTGTTTATCAGGGTGAGCATGCGAAGTCTCCTCTCAGAGTGGAAAATAGGGTCTTTAAGCAATGTCTAGTGTTCCTTGGCCAAGATGATAAATGATACCACTTCCCTATGGCTCAAACTTAGAATAAATCTCTCTTATTACCTTATGATGATGTTCATGATGTTTTTAAATTCCCTCATGACCTTGCTTTAGCTCCTACTACTCCCTTTTTATGGCCTTATCTAGTGATGTCAAGGACAAACATAGGTTTATGCATAACATTCTTAAATTTTTTACTTTATGATGATTTTAACAGTTCTTATATAATGTATTAGACATGAAAAAATTGTAGAGGATTATCTAGAGTCATGATATGGGTTTGGTCAAGCCATTCTTCTCCACCCTACATGCAAGGAACTCCTTATCTTGACCTGCAAACCTATCTGCTTATGTAAGTGACCCAAAATATCTATGATGATGGATTTGGAAGTTTTCTTGAGAGATTTAAATACCCCATATTTCTTTTCAAATCCTTTTAATGTGTAATTACCCTTTCTTCCTTTGATTTCTATCTAATAATTGACTTATTTTACCTAGTTCATATAGTGAAGGTACTGTACATGTCATCTAATTGGTCATGGAGGTTCTCATTGGAGTTTATAAGACTTAAAAATTCATTTCATAACTCAAACATACCATCTAGATGAATGATTTGGCCTCTTTTCTCCATCGAGTGGTTATGAGAGTTTTTAGAGGGTTTTAGAGGTCCATAGCTTCTTAATGATTATTCATAGCATAGAGACCTCTGATGGGAAACCACCTTCCATGAAAATTGAATAAATTTACCCCATCATAAACCATGGAAATTAGGATCTCCCATGCAAAGGATGTATCAAGTTTTCTAGGTGATGAAAATGTGCTTCGAGAGGCTGTGGAGAACTATGTATGCAGGAAGAATCTTGAGGAGTCTATCAAGACAAGTTTTTATGAAAATTTATTCACTTCAAGACCTTTTTAAAGGTTTTATTTATCCTATAAAATATCCTAATGTTCATCTAATTAATAAAAACTCCATGAAAGAGTCTAAAAAAATGACTGTGTCTCTCAAGGGTTTTGTGCTTGCTTGCATGATCTATCCCTCAAGGCATGGTTTACATTGAAATGGGAGTATTATCACCCCTAAATATATGTATGGATACTTAAAATCACTCTCTAATTTTTTACAATACCTTCCATGAGCTTTAAACACTATGCCATACCTTAAAACACCTTAAGAAGTCTATCTGCTTATTTTATGATTGTCAACAGACATAGGGTTGACTGTGTCAAAAAAATTGATAGCTTCCCTCCTAATTTTAACTTAAAAATATTATTTATATGTATAAAAATTTATTATTATCATCTCCACCACGTTTCATGCTTAGATGATGCATATAGTGGCCTATAAGTGGATTTTCCCAACATTTAGCTTGAGCTGCTTGTGTTTTCATGTATCATAAGACCTATGACTAAGTTCTTATTAATTTTCATCTTGGTTTGTGCTTGATAATTATTAATATGATTTGTGTATGTCATTAATATCCTCATTTTAATGGTTTAATGTTCCATTGGTCAACTCTTCATATCTATGTCACCTATGTTATACCATACCTTCTCAAGAATCCTTATAGTAACTGTGTCTACCACTATTGTAGGTGGAGATTCATAAGTTTTAGAGGATTTTTTGAACTATATTATCATTATTTTTTAATTTTAAGACCTTTAATTCATTTCAAACCTTCCTCTTATCTTCTTCTTGGTGTATTTTATCTTCAATCAATGTTCTTAGGCTCCTTAAACTATCTTTTTCTGTATAGGCATGTGTACTATCATCTTCATGAGTTAGGAGTGTCTTGGTGGTATTGAAAATTATTTTATATTGAAAAATTTCATTTTATTTACCTAAGGCACTTCATTTTTCACTCTCTAACTAGAATGATCTTGAGTTTACACTTTACTAGTCTGTGACTATATGAGTAGAAATGACTTTAGTATGGCTATGGGTAGTCATGTTATAGTTGACCTTAACTGTGTCATTTAATGTTTGAAACCTATCATGATATCTTCATGATACATATATAAATTTTTATCTTGAGCATTACATTTAATTTTATATTAAACTCCTTCATTAGGCTATGCTCTTATTCTCCATACCAACTTGAAGAAAACCCTATACTCTTGTATGGCTATAGGTGACTGTTTCATGAGATCTTGGCTGAGTTTTTGTGTCATTAGGAGTTTATATATTGATACAAATATTGAAAACATTTATGAGATTTTTCAAGCATTGTAAAAACCTATGAAAACAAAGATCATGACAAGACCCTTTTGTCCCAGTGTTTGACTATCAACATGCTTGAATAGTCCTTTACCTAGTTGTAGGTGGTGATTTCTAGCAAATATGACCAAAATTGAGTTTAGTTATTATTCATGGAATACCATTAATACAAAATTTTTGTGCATATATTTATAAAAAAATGTCTCCTTCAAACCATACCACCATGACATGCTTCTTGAAAATATATTTCTCCCACTAACCCTGATTGTGTATGATGTCATGCCTTTGTACAAATTGTAGCATGGTTTTAGGATGATTGGAGATTTGACAAAGTCATAAGATATGAACATACATCCTTATATAGTCATGACATAATCTCTATAATATCAATAGCTAACTTTAAGGTTAACCCAATTAAAGCCTCCCTCATAGCAATTTCCACCTTCTTGAAAGTAGGCTTATGACTATGTCCTTTCCTAACTGTAGGTCTCTCTAAAATTGCTTGCTTGATGGTTTTTGATCTTGAACTTGTATTGTTCTTGAGATTTGTATTTAGGTTAAAAATAAACATAGCATTTTATACACTTGGCAAATCCAACTAGCTTTTTTTTTCACCTTAATAGGCCTTAAGACTGCTAAGACCCTTACCTACTATAGGTTTTGTCTTGAACACAATCCTATAGGTGTCTCAAAAGGATCTTGAATACAAGTTCATGGTTACTTAAAATGGTTTATGACATGAATGAATTCATATTTGGATTAATAAACCTTCATTGATTTCCCACCTTCTCTCATACATTTAAACCATGATGTCAACCTTCAATAAGACTAAGTCCTTTCTCAACTATAGGTGCCTATATGAAGTCATATTGTACAGACTGTGTGTAGGAATTAGGCCTTAGAGAAGGCTCATAAATATTCTTTGTGAATTTTTCATTGAGTCTTTTGTAGCTTGATGAGAGAGACATGAAAAAAAGACATTCAATGCCATTCTTCTATCTCTTATTTTCATTGTACTTCATGAGAAACCCCTAACTATGTTTCTTGATGACTATAGGTAGTCATTCTTGACTGTTTAGCAGGGTCTCTTGGTCTACATATCTTCATATTCATATTTATGATGGTATCTACCCCTTTACTCCTTATGATAGTGGATTTATGGAATTGAGATGAATTAAAATGGTATGATGGTGGAAGGATGATGGAAACACATGTGAATGAGCATGAAAAGGAGCTTTATTACAATGATAATGGTAGTGAAATATTGTATGATAGGTATGAATCAAAATGAGGGTGATAAGAGCATGAAAGGGGGATGTAAATACCATTTTGAGAGTCCTTATGCAAAAATAGGCATATCTTATACCACATATATCAATTTTAAGGCCTTTGAAGGAGAATAAGAGGGGGAAATTAAAACCTAGGAGTTTGCTAAGATCCTTAAAAAATGCGAAAAAACCTTAAATATTTTAAATAGTGACTTCTTGAGGACTCTTGAGAGCCATTAATGATCTTTTTGGCTATGAATATTCATGAAAACTTTAATAATATTTCATGAGTAACATATGAACATGAAGGAGACCTTCTCAAATGATAGCTCAACAAAAATTTGAAACCCTTTCTCTCTTCGAGACCATATACTTCTTCTTCATATGCTTATAGACTACAAAATTGCACTCTTTTATCTTATTGAGATTTATTTTACCCTCACACATGTGGAAATAGACTGATGATTACCATGGAAAGGTGAATTTTTCTCTTGAGAAGCTCCATAATCTTGAAATTTTCTACCATGATGCCTCGATGAAGTGAAAACATAGAAAATCGACTGCTGCTTAGATGAAGGAGCTATAATGAGTGACTTGATTTCAAATGGATGGTTATTAAAGGAAAAATCAATAATTTAATAACCAATTTCCATATTTATAATCTCTCTAGGAATACTTTCTTTGGCAAAAAAATTTAGACCTAGATTTTCTCTCTCATGACCATACCACCTTGCAAACCTAAAGGGCTCTCCCTATGTGGAAACAAGCAAGATGACTAGAAGGAACTAGTTTTGGCCTATTTTGAATCCTCTTGCCTTGAAATTATTTTTAAACACACTATTCCCTCTTATTCCTACTTTTGAGCTCTGCCATACAGACTGGTCATACAGGTCTGTACTTTGCTATGAAATTACATTGAAAATGACTGTTTCCTCATAATTTATCCAAAATTAAAGTTTGGACTACCAATTTTAGGGCATCAAGAGGAGAACACAATTTAAAGGATGTTTTATAATAAAAAATAAGCTTTTTGACATCTTTTAATAGGCAAATTTGGCACGTATGAGTCTTTTTGGGGCCTTTTCAACACTTAAACTTGCATAAAATGACCTTTTCAAAGTATAAGACTTTATGACTAAAGTAAAGTCATGTATATGAATGTATTCAAAGGTATTTTTAAAATTTAATGGCATTTTTACACCACATTTTATATTTTAAAACCAAACTTGTCCTTTTAGGCAATACAAACATAGTTTTACAAAGGAAAATTGCCATTAAATGTCATGAAAACTACCTTATCACCTTTAATTGAGCTCTTAATGAGACTTTTATATATGTTGATCACATATTATAATCTCATGATTCATTTCATACCTTCCATATACTGAATATACTAAAGAATCTCATGACAAGCTGAGAGTGAGACAAGATCATGACTAGACATTGAAACTCATCCCCTTCATATGATGGTTAAAGATGTCAAGATGATCAAACACGTGACTAAAATACCCAAGACAACTAAGACATTTTTTTTTAGTTTAGGGATTGGCATTTGGCCTTTATCGGTTAAATTGCCAACATGAACTTAACATATTTCCCTCCAAATACAAAAGTTTTGTCCCTCACACAAAGGATGGAGATAACTTACCTAAGGAAAATTATGAAAAAAAAAAGTGGTATTCGTAATCTTTATATGACTAGTTTTCAAATGTTACTTAACATGGGGCCAATCTAAGGCCCATATCTTATGAAAGAATATCAAAGTAAAAAACACAAAAAGAATTCATGCCAACAAGATTTTATAATTACCTTATACATGGGTGGTGTTTATTTTTGTCATAACCATATTTATCCTACACAAGCAAAAACTACTTGTAATGTAAGAATCTTACAAAAAAAAATCTTTGATCTAAAAAACTTACCAAATAATGGTGGTTGGAAAGACTCCTTGGGAAACATAATAATACCAATTGATTGTGGTCCTAAATTAATTGAAACATGGGTTTGGGTTATGCCTACCGCATCTCCATATGCACTTACACTAGGATCTCTTTGGCTATACCAAACGAAAGCAAACATTGATCCAAATAAACAAGGAATTTCCTTTCCTCACAAAGATAAATTAATACATATTACAAATGATAACATTACTTCATCTACTACACATGCAAAACATGAGGAGGAACATGCTATGTAAATTTTTAACCTATCAAATCATGATGCAAATAATGTAAAATATCCAACTCAAGTTTTTCAAGAACCAAGTGGGGGGAGATATATATGACTATCCATTAGGTGAGATCATAGAGTAGTCTCTTAAAATATTCCAAAAATACCAAAAAAATAAAAATAAAATAAAAAATCCAAAACTATTTTTGGCACTCACATGTTTTATTAGATCATTGGAATCCATGTGTTAGTTATATGTTGATGGATGACATATTTAGTTACTCCTACATACACATTTATGTCACACTTCTACTTGAGTGTGATATAAGCATACATAGATACATGATCTATTCCTATTTCATATGTTGGACCTTCCTTTTACTCATGTCATGTAGATATTGAGGGCATCTGCTTCTTTGGTCTTGATACACATAGGGTATATAGTTCAAATATCACATTTTGTTATCATGTTCAAGCTTAAATATGTACTTACACATGCTTTTATCCATGATTATATCTTACATAGGGCACTTGATAAGCAATACACTTATAATTTTTTCCTAACACATTAGATCCATAGGCTACTATGACATGTTTATAATGGTTTCTTATTCTTTAATTTATGCACTTACTTTAGTGTCTTTCCTTGATATTGTTTTTCTTGTTTGAGAATTTGAATATGATCCTTTGCTTGTGACCCCCATGCCTATGTATGATTTATTTGACATTTGCATGACATTATTTATTGTATCAACATTTGAATATGTCATCCTCACTTTTGTGTACATTTGATAAGTCATATACCTTTGATTGTGTGGAATTTGAACATGTCCCTTATTTGTGGTCTCCTTGGACCATTTCCTTTTGAATTGATTTTGAGTGCTCTTATGTATGTGCTTGTTTAATTGTTGAGCTTGTATTATTACTATCTAGACATTTCCATGATTTTTATCATGCATCTTGGGCCATCATGTGATGACATTAGTCATATGTGTTTCAATGTTATATCTACCTAAATATTTTCCTTCTATATGCTACAAAGTTTCATTCATAGATTATATAATTGTCTTATTCTTTTGAGGTGAGGTAACTATCAGTTCCTATTTTCACCTCACCTCAAAGGGGGGCATATTAGTGGGGGCATGACATAGAGGGATGTTCTCCACACTTGGCATAGTTTTGAGATTCAGTGGGTGCATGCTTCGGAAGCATGTTCTCCACACTCATTCAACACATTGATACTTATATTAGTTTTTAGATTTCTCCATATATAGTGGGGGAATGATTTAGAAGCATGTTCTCCACTCTTACATAGTTTTTATGAATTGGCCAAAACACATAATTATATGATTCAAATTCATAGTTATGGTAGAATTCTATACATTGGTGCCATTATTATACACATTTTTAGCATGAGACATATATAAGGTGCATATGTTATACAATGTACACCTAATATTGTAAAATCCAAATTAGTTTCATATTTCAAAATATTTTCAAGGATTGTCACCACCCACGAGTTAGACTTTTACATATTATATTGAGCCAATCTACTGCAATGGTTAGATCACCTTTTGGTATGGTTGAGATGATCAAATCACATAATCTTGCCAAATTTTTAGGTTGGAATTGATAGCATCATCCATACTCACTAGTTTCATAGTGTAGGTGACTTGGTTCACTCACACATACCATTTTATAAGTATCATTAGATTATACAGCTAATCTAATCACAAATACCATATGATAACTCAATTTTACTCCAAGGTTAGGGTCATGTGCCTTCCAATATTTCTCTCTCTCTCTCTCTCTCTATATATATATATATATATATATATATATATATTTATATCCTTGCCTATATGCACTTTTAATATTTATCTATATTTGTCCTAGTCTCAGTTATATATCCTTACAATGATACATATTTTTTAAATCTACTTGCCAATAGGCAAGGTGGTTACATCAACACACATGTGTACTCCTAAACCAAATTCTTTAAATTTTATTTTTTTTCAATTTTTTTCAATTATAGATTATATGCATTGATGATATATTGTAACTTGATCTTATTTTGAGGTTAGTCACTAGCAAATCACTCATGTTGGGCACATGCAAAGATAAGGTGTGTTCTACACACCTAAGTACGCATTCCTTTCCTTTAAGCTAAAAATTTCATTACTAGATTAAAGGGGATGAATGCAGATGATATTTATAGATTATATAACACCTTAGTCTTTTATACTTGGAAAACTTAAACCTTTATTGTTCCTCTCAATTCTAGACCTTTCCCACTTCTGTAAATCTTGCATCTAGTCTATATTATTCTCCTTGGACTATATCTCTTAGTATGAACAATTTTATCTTGCCTCTAATACTTAAAATTTATTTATCTTCCATCTCTACAAGTTTTGAACTTGTACCTACTTTATTTCTCCTTGAACACTAACATCCAAGATAGACACTAGCATCAACATTAGTGTCTTGACCTAATACAAGTGTCTAATTCCATAGAGTCAACTATTTTTCAAATGATACATATCCTAGTTATTGTCCTGAGTGATTTAATGTGAGTTACTTATCTAAAGGAATTGATATAAATACATGACCAACCCTCATTAATTTTTCACCTAAAAAATACCAAAGAGAAACCAAGGCAACTTATCAAAAACACTTTATCAAGGATTCATTTGTAAAAATATTCTTTATTTCCATGCCAATCATATGTACAACACATCTAAAGGCCTAAATTACTAAAAGAGTAGCCCAAGAAAATGATTTTCTAAGTTACAATCTAGGTAATTATTGTACTTGATTTTCACATATTGTATGATTTACACACAATCCAACATGTAGGGGAGAACTACATCAGTATGAGGCCCTCTTAAAAATATTTTATATGTAAGAAGTGCTCACTAATAGATGGGTGTATTTGGGATCAACTTGACACTATGCACATAATAATCCATTTTCCCCCAAGGTCATTATGAAGATGAAGA
The DNA here is from genome assembly GCA_037957365.1 of Torreya grandis. Taxonomy (NCBI): domain Eukaryota; kingdom Viridiplantae; phylum Streptophyta; class Pinopsida; order Cupressales; family Taxaceae; genus Torreya; species Torreya grandis. Next base: position 163,310 of record JARHVA010001181.1, on the reverse strand, counting down.
ACTAGGGTTTTCAAAATTCATGAGTGATAATCCATGACCCAGGTCTAAATGAACTAGAGTGAAGGTGAAGACAAACCCAAAATCATCTAGGTGGTCACACCCCTTTTAGTAGGTATTCCATACATGACACTTAATTTGAACCCAAATAGTAGTATTGGTGCAACCATCCCAAGCTAACATTATTGTCCAAAGTTCTAAAAGTGTCAAATCCATAATTTGATGAGTGTTCTAGAATCTCTTTCTAGCCTAGCATTATGTTATCATCAAAACTAATTAATTATATTAATTCTTTATCATTTCCATATATAGTTTAGTTATACTTTCTATATTTAGCTTCTACTCAATGTAATAAATTTAGTGTATGTTTATATATGAATTTAGCATTTGGTTGTCTTGTTTTAGATTTGATTATCACCCTTGTGTATTATAATTTCTATATTATTATCCTTATTAACACCAAGTTAAGATTTTTACATCTAATTTAGGGTTAAACACATAGTTCTTCACCTTCATAGTGACCCCATAGAAAAATGGGTTAGTGGGCACATGGTGTAAAGTTAACCCCAAAGACCCCTTTATCAATGAGCACTGCCTACATAGCCAATACTCCATAGAGGGCCTTAGACTAATGTAGTTCTTCCTTATGTGTTGTCTTGTGTGTGAATCATGTAATATGTGATAAGTAAGTACAACAATGGCCTAGATTGTAACTTATAAAATATATCTCTTGGGCTATTCCTCTAGTAATTCAAACCTATAGATGTGTTGTCCCTATGATTGATATGGAAATAAGAGAAAATAAGGAAGCTTTAATTAATTAGATGTTTGATAGAATGCTTTTGATAAGTTGCATTGGTCTCTTTTGTTATTTTCTAAGTTTGGAATCAAAGAGGTTTTTTATTATATTTATATCAATCCCTTTGAATAAGTAACTCACATTAAATCACTTAGGTTGACCATTAGGATACATTTTATTTGTAAATTGAATAACTTTAAGGCATTAGAAACTTGCATCGGGTCAAGACACTAGCATCAATACTAGTGTCTATCTTATTTATTAGTGTTTGAGGAGTAGGAAAGTAAGTACAAACTCAAAACATTTAGAGGTGGAAGATAAACATGTTTTAATTATTTTGGGTAACCTATAAAGTATAGGTCATCAACATAAGACTAGTTAGACTAAGAGATATTCTAAGGGGCACAAGATAGATTATATGCAATATTTTAAAAAGTAAGAAATGTCTAGAACTAAGAGGAACAACCAAGATCTGAGTTTTCCAAGTATGCAAGAATAAGGTGTTATATAATCCATAAATAGTGTCTACATTCCCTCCCTTTAATCTAGTAATGAAATTGCTAGTTTAAAATAAAGGAATGCACACCTAAGTTTGTATAACACATCTTATATTTACATGAGCCCAATTTGAGTGCTTTATTTGGTGACTGACCTGCAAACAAGAACATGATATAGTGTATAATCAATGCATATAATCTAGAATTAAAAGTATTTAAATATTGAAACTGAAAGAATAAGGTTTAGGAGTACATTTGTGTGTTGATGTAACTGCTTTATCTATTGGCAAGTTGATTTGAAATATGTATCATTGTAAGGATATAAAACTAAGATTAGGACATATATATATATATATATATATATAAAAATCTATAAAATGATTATATCTAAGGAGATAGGGATTAATATTGTAAGGCACATACCGCAAACCATGGTAGAAAGGTGAGTTTTCACCTGATAGTTGAGATTAGCTCAACCATGAAACCTAATGATACTTATAACTTGGTAAATCTGAATGATAAAATCAAGTCCAACTTAAAATTTTTAGATAAATTTTGCTTATATTCTTTGGAGGAAAGAGAAAAGAAACTTGAGAAAGGTATGGTAGAAAAACTTAATATGTTATGCACACATTTGATCTATATGGTTGAAGATACTCCTCTTCGACTCAGGAGGAATAACCTGTAGATAAGAAAGAACTTATATAAATGGTTGATTATTTAGATAGTAGGGTGGATTGCCTAGTAAGCTAGATCCATGAAGCACAATCTTCTTTGAAGGCTGTCAATCCACACTTTTAAGCAATCAATTTTTGAAAGATAAAATACATACATATATCATAGAAGATACTAAAATGAAAAAAAAGAAGTGCTTGATAAATGAATAGGTGGATTTTACTAATTATAGAAATAAAAAGATTGATATTAATGTCAAATGAATCAGGTGTGGATCAAAAAATAAGGTAGGATTTTTTGATTAGGTAGATGATCTAAAAGTTAGATTTGTTTGAGGTCTAGTGGGTGAAAACAACTTGATATATATTTATCTAACAGTGAACATCAATGATTGGGTGTGACCGTCAATGATTAGGGTAACCATCAGTGATTGGGTTAGACCATCGATGGTTACTATGGGTTTTGGTCTAGTTAAGAAAGAATAATTGGTTAGGCTACATAATGTAAGTCTAAAAGGTGGGTTCAAGTTTGGGTTAGTTGTGAAATGGAAAGAAAGTAACTAATTATAGATACTTAGCTTGCCTAGTCTTTGATCTGAAGAATGGTTAAGGCAATTGGATGATAAAATCATTAACGGAGTCTAGAGAAATTTTGATAGAGTGATGGTGCTTGGCTATTGGTTGATGAATAACAACACTTTGGATCTTTGTCACACATACTAGTTTGCTAGTTCCCTAAAATAACACTTATAAAAGGGAGGTGCTAATGTAAGAGGCTCTGGCTCTGTATGCAGATGATTGATCTATTATGAATCCTTTTTCACCTCCTCTTCTATTTTTATAGGAAGGAAGGAGAGGTGCAATGATATGTTAATAAGAGTTTGAGTAAATAGTTCAAATTTAAATTTTGCATGCATTGGCTCATGCATGAAATAGATGAGCTAAACATAAAAAAAGCAAGCTAGAGTTGAATAGAATCTAACTATTTAGGTAGTGAGAACTTGACTATCAGTGGTCAAGCCTAACTATCGATGGTTAGGATGAACATCAGTAGTCGAGGGTCAAAGGTAAATTTTGGTAAAAAGCTTTAGTTAGTTAGTTATCTAGTTAGCTAACCTAGCTTAAGTTTGTAGTCAAAGAGTTATCGGATGGTCCCTAAGGGGTTTTAATATGGTATAAGGGTGTTCTGACATCTAAAACCATTATGTCCAATTTTATAATGTCTACATTTTACCCCTTTTTATATGTAATTTGTATCAGTAAGCTGTAAAATAAAAATAGATTATGGGTCAAAGGTTAGGTTTCCCCAAGCATGGGAGAAGGTATTCCCCCTCAAATCGATAATCGATGAGGTGAAATAGAATCAGGTGCAAGTTTGATAAATGGATAATTTGGTGATGAAGTTGGTGGTAAGTTGGGTACTAAAGCATGAATACATGTATAGAGTATGACTAAGTGTGATAGCCAAGATCATGTAATGACCAGGTGACCATGGTTTGTAAAAATAAGGTCAATATTAGAAAGATAAGTGAAAACTGGAACATGTGACCATATGTGATGGTTGGGTTACCCTTATAAACTCAATGTATCCTAGACTAGGTTAGTGTTTTCATGGGTATCTAAGGTAGGAAGTGCTACCATAAAGACAAAAATTGGTTGGGTGTGTGCAAGGTAGTGTAAATGTAAAATGCTCAACTTGGTAATTTAGTTGGTATAGTCAAAAGGACCAAGGTAAGGTCATTGAAAAACATGTAATAGTCAAGTCATAATGGCCATTGGTAAGGTAATGAGGTTGGTGGTCAAGGTTGGCAGAGAAGGTGATCTCCATTGGGGGGTACTTAGGTTGGTTATGGGTAAAGAGTGGTTTAAAAAAATTTGGTATAGAGGGAAAAACCCTATATTCTAACCATCAACGATCAAGGTAGATATTTTGGGTTGAATACCAATGGTTGGGTGTCAGCCTTAAAAGGTGAGAGAAAAAAGACCTATTATGGTTTTATTTTGTCATTTAAGCATATTAATGTTGGATGATTACACTATTTAGCATTTTTCAAGAAAAAATTAGATGGTTTGGTGATTGTGTAATCGACTAGGTGAGTGAGGTGCTAAGTTGACCAAGTGTAGATTGGAGATTTGACCTAGTCATGATGCAACATGGATGAGGGAGAGTGAAGGGATAGGTGGCTATGGGCCCTAGGGTTCTTCCTCAACCATGATTGAGGAATGAGGTAGGTGATGTATTTGAAATTGATAGGTTAGATGCAAATTTTATTGGACTTTGTTTGTGTTTATTGGGTGGTTGACATAGGTTATTTTTTGAAATATTTTTTTGATTTTTAAGGTGAAATGGTAGTTTATATTCAGATTGGTAGGGGTTGGGTAGGTAGGTTAAGGTAGATTAATGATTGATTTAGTTTGTGTGAGTTGTGGTGGTTTTGGGAGGGTAGGGTTTAATTTTGATCATCTGTGGTCACTTTATAATGACCATCAATAGTCATGTCTAACCTTTGCCAATCACTACCAATCATTGACAATTGATAAGTGACCATCGTAAGTCACTATATGGTAACTATTGATAGTTGATTACCTAATCGTCGATGATAGACTATATAAATAATCAACTATTGATGATCAAGTGGTAAGCTTAAGTTTTATGGTGAAGGGTTAAGGAATATTTTATTTTTTTGGTAAAGGTTTTAAGTTTAAATGGTCATGGCTAAGGTAAAGAAGGGAAGGCTATAGGTTGAAAAAAGTTAAGGTCAAGGTTTATAGGTTTAATGGTTATTATTCAAGTAATAGTTAAATGATATAGGGTGATAGGTAATAGTTTAAGTTAAGGTTAAAGGTTAATGTTGGATGGTGGGGGAATGGTTGCAGTTAATAGGTTTGAAGGTAGAAGGTTGATTGTTTAGGTATTTTGATAGGATGTTTTAAAGGATATGTTTTGTATAAAATCAATAGGTATAGGTCATAGTAGGTAAATGTTATGAGACGAATAGATTAAAATAGGAGGTAGGTGTAATACGCAAATTTCATGGGCCAACACATTATAGAGAACTAAGTTTGTTTAATAAAAAACCTTGTAGGCACATGAGAAGATTCAAATGAGGGACAAAGTTCCCTATATTTTTGATGAGATTCATCAAGTATGATTGTTGACAACTGGGCAAATATGGAGGATATGGGCCGTAACAATATGATGCATTACCAACATGTATCATGAGATACGATGATGTTAGTGATGCTCATTAAGAGATGGAATCCTACCACTAATACCTTCTTTCTACCTATAGGGGAGATGACCATCCTACCTGAGGACATCCATACGATCATGTGGCTACCCATATAGGGGAGATGATCTACCACATTGAGAGGGATGAGTGTGATGAGTTTATGGAGATTTTGTATGGAGATGACATGATTTTGTGAGGTGGCTCTCTAGAGGTTTTCATTCCACACCAATCTACAATAGGGATAGGGATGTGAGGAATATTTTCACCATGATGATGATAGTGGTGATGTTCTATGCATTACCTAATTCTAGTAGTGAGAGATTCCTTTACTTAATATTGGGGGTGGTTATGGAGATGTTTTTAGGTTGTATAGTATTTACATGGACACCTATGTTGTTGGTTTATATTTACTAAGAACTATGGGGATACCATGCCCATAGGAGATATGGGATTAGTATTAGCTTTGTTCTACATTTTTGGGCTTACAAGCACATCTGAGTGCTTAGACTGATGGGACTGCTATGAGAGGGTTATGCTCAGATGGGTTTTTAAGTTAGATACATGTGGTGGAGGAGTGACTATGCTCTCTTAGGACTAGGAGGAGGGTCCCATGATATTGAATGGTTTAGAGGTTGGTTAAATGTCTTAGTCATTGAAGACATAATTTGGAGACCATATGTTCAATTTCTAGGGTGGGCACATTATAGGAGACATAGTCTATCCTTACAGAGCTATAAATGGATCTACAATAGATGAGAGGGTGAGATAGATTTCATACCATTTAATAGGGTATAGAGGTATTTTGGCCTCATGTAAGATATACTTGAGGTATTTTTGAGGTATAGGAGGGAGGATGCAAAGTTCCCACTTCCCACTTCATAGCTAATGCATGATTTCATTAACCACAAAGAGCTACTAGTGAGGATAGAGATAGATGATGTAGGTGTCATAGATGGGTATCCTATATGGTACCAATCACTCTATGCCATAACTGATATTGGTCCTAAAGATGGGGGTCTATAGGATATATATGTTCATGCTAGAGGAGATAGGTAATAGGTTCAAATGCTGGGGGTTGCCCCAAATGTATAGGCAATGAATATGGAGAGGGACAAGACATGAGTGGCATTAGCCACATCATATTCATCCTTGGAAGTGGTAAAGGTATTGCTAGCAGTAGTACAGGGTCAATTGGTCACTGTTATAGGTGAGAGATATTAGGCTAGCTCTTAGCTAGCCTTGGTGATGTACGAGAGAGATTCTATTTTATAGACAAGGGGTGGAGTACCAACAATGGTGGCACCAATAGGGAATATCCATATGCAAACATATATAGTGGCTATGGAGGAGCTATGGTAGTGAGGCCTTGGTCTTTAGGTATATACCAGATGAGCCTTGATGGGGTGAGTACAGGGTTAGGATTGTAGGTGGTACTAACACAGTGACACTAGATCAGTAGGCTACATCTACAGGAAGATAGATAGGTGTAGGAGGGCAAGCTCTAGGAGATAGTGGTGCACCAAGAGGTATTGGTGTACTAAGAGGTATTGGTGTTTTAGGTTCTTAGTTGGTTTATGAGACATTATACTTATTATGCATATGATTTTTGATATTGACCTACAAGCTGATGTAGCGAAATATATATGTTAAGAAAGATATGTATATTTTTTGTATACATGATAACGATTATGTGATCATAAATTCATGATTTATTGATATGATCTTTGAATATGGATTGTGTTTCAAGGTTATGATGTTCATGTTGCTTATTTATGATGTTATATTGATATGATTATGTCCATGATGATGTTCATGTGTACTCATCTAGGTAGGTATGTGATGATATGGCTTTTAGATTTATGTTCATGATGGTGTTGATATGGATTGATGTTGTTTATGTGATTATGATGTGATAGTTATTGCTTTATTGGACATGGCTATGATATTTTGGGATTATTATGATGGTTATGGTTCATGTTTCATAGTTATATGTATATGATAAATGATAGGATAATGATGGTGTTATGATGATGTTTATGAGTTAATGATATTATTCATGTATGTGATCATTTACTTCATAGTTAAATATGGTCATGCTTATGATATTGACATGATTTTGATTATGGATGATGATGATATTGTGATTATGATTCTGATTGACATGATTGTGGTTTAGGTTTATGATCATGTGATGATGATGTTTTTTATGATGTTATGATGACAATGATGATTATGCTCATTCCTAAATTTAATGAGTATATGCTTCATCATCTAAATTGAGACGTGTGGTGGATAACATGTATGAATGACTCATTTTTATTTTGATATATGATACATTATGGTATATGTGATAGATGGTTTAATTGATGTGATTGATCACTAGATGATGTTTGATGTAGGAGATTTTTAATTCATTAAAATGTTCTTATGGTTAAAAACATTTAAACAAATAAGGTAAAAACACAAGGTTAAATGTCATTATTTATATGAAGATGTTATAATTTAAAAACACATAGAGTAGGTTGGATAATGAGACAAAATGTGAGAAAAGACAAATAAGATAATCAAAAGACAAAATGTATTAATGAATGTATCAACTAAAAAGAAGGCATGATGCTTCTTATTTGGCAAGGATTAAAAAAAGATAAAGATGGATCGGCTTATGAGTGTAAGCCCTTCAAATGCTTCGCATTAACATTCGTTAGTTGGTTAAAAAAGGTGTCTTGATCACATATTGTCAAGTAATATCAAAATTCCTTGTATATAGAGTGTGTAAAGAGGAAATGGATGATGGTGGAGTCTTCTTATGAGACTAGTATGCCTCTTCTAGAGGTTACCAAAGAGTTAGTATAAACAAGTCCATGTCATATAAGGTGTAGACTGATCGATGCAAGAAGTCTACTTATGAAAGATGATTGTGGCTTCCAAATTATGTTTATATTTTCAAATTTTGATAATTGTTATTTTGATCTTTTGTTATTTGGAGAGGTTGGGGAAGTTGATCGATGTAGGAAGCTTCCAAGAAATTGCTATACTTTTCACAAATGCTTTACTTAGCCATCCTTTAAGGGAGTGGTCTAAGTTTGTGTGCTTTGTTTGAGGATTTTGATAGTTGACTTTCAAGGGAGAAGTCTACCTTGTATTGAGAATTTTGATATGATTTGGTAGTTATCCTTTGAGGGAGTAGTCTATGGATTCCAAGAATGACCCATGATTGTTTTTGGTTATGATTTTTTTTTGATGTCATAGACTTGCTTATATAAGATTAAAGTGTCACCTTTTATGAAGGTAAAACTAAAAGCAAAAGAAGGTTGATTAGGTGTAAAAGAGGTTGAGGTGACAATAATCATACAAATACATCTTAGGAAAGGGGTGGAAAGTAACATGAGAATCATGCCATGGGTAGAGCTGTGGTACCCATTGTTCAAGATTAGGTTATGGTTGTGATGGATAATCACATGATTCAATTTTAATATGTTGTCCCTAAAATCAAGATATAGATGGGTTTGAAAATAAGGGATGAGCTTAAGTTGGACAAAAGGTGAGTTTGATCATTTTTTTTTAAAAAAAGGATGTAGATGTGAAGCATTGAGGGGCTTAGGTTCTAGGTTACCTTTAAGAGAGGATAACTAGCAATCTCCTGATTCATACTTGTGTGTTATGATATAAGGTACAAGACAATTAAAATCAAACTTGCCTCACTTGATTTTATCCATATTGGTGACATGTTGATTTTGTTTTAGGATAAGGCCTCTGATATTGCATTCTTGCACTTTAAGGTGTTTGTTATAAGCATGATTGATTCATTCTTGATAGAAATGAAAGTGAGTAAGAGAAGCTATATGACATTCATCAATTAGTTCAAGTTTGGCTAAACATTCTTGATGATAATCACTCTTAGAGATGAGATATCATAGGGATATGTGAAGAGATGGAATTTGGACTTACAGAGGCAAGACAACCTCTACTCCAAAAACTAGAGAAAAATGGGTAGCACCCATAGGGGTTTGAATGCTAGTACGATATGCCCATAAGGTGAAGGGGATGTGTAAATGCCAATCTCAACTAGGTGCATTAACCATTTTATTTAGCATTTTATTGAGATTTTTGTTAGAGGCTTCTGCCTGTCCATTTGATTGAGGATGATAGGGTGAAGATAAACTCAACTTGATACTGAATGTGTCACAAAGACCTTGAACTCGTTTGTTTTTGAAATATTTTTCATTATCAGTGATAATTTTATGATGAACATCAAAGCAATAGATGATGTGATGGTTAATAAAGTTGAAAATATTTTCAGATGTTATTGAGATAATGGGAATAGCCTCTACCCATTTAGTAAAATATTTAGTCATGGTGATGATAGAATGGTGTCACTATGAAGAATGAGGGTTAATTTAACTAATGAGGTCCAACCCCCATTATGATGAGGGCCATAAATATATGGATACACGAAGACTATGGCTAGGTGCATGATGTAAATTATCATGTTGTTGACATTTGACACACTTTTTCACATAATATCAATAGTCTTGGTTGAGGGTAGGCCAATACTAGCCATGGTAGAGGATACATTTAGTGATAACTAGACCACTAAAATGTCCTACATAAATCCCATCATGTGTTTCCCTGATAGCATGAAAGGCCTTATGACTATGTAGGAAACGAAGGAGGAGACCATCAAAGCCATGATTATAAAGGATTCCCCCCATTATGGTATAACATGAGGTACTCTAGATAACACTCATCGATCATTTCTAGAAAGGCTAGAAGGAATGATGGAAAGGTTGAGATAGTTGAATATTTGCTGATACCAAAGGTCAAGTTGGGTCTCCTCCACATTAAAGATGGTGGGAGAGTCTAATTTTACATTAAAATGCTTTTCAAGTTAGTGGATAATGACATATAGCTTAGATTCATAGGGTGAAAATGGGATTTGAGAAGTGAGGGAAGTCATCATGGTCGAAAAACCTTTTTCATAGATCATGGAGTGGTTTGGATATGGTAGTGTTTAAATTATTCTAGGAGTATGTCAACTAATTGTTTGTATTGTTGTAAAACATCATTTTTGATTTGGTAAGATCCATTGATTTATTTTGACCATGAGTTAGGAGTCACCAAAAATGTTGATCATTTTGACTCCTAAGGCTAACATAGTTTTGAGGCCTATCCCTAGGGCTTCATACTCAGCCTTGTTGTTGGTACATTCTAAATCTAACTTGAAGGACAAAGGAAGAGCTTCACCATGAAGGGAAATAAGGATGATGCTGACTCCCCCACTACATTGACATTTTGACATGTCGAAGAACATGGTCACTTGATAGGTGAAGTGTGCCTGAGAGAAGGTCACGATGGACTCATTTGTAAACTCAAGAGGAGGAGGTTGATTGTATATTAAAGATACTTCAGCCAATTGGTTGGAAATGAATTAACCTTTAATTAAATTCTACTAAAGAAAATCAATGCCAAATTTAGCCAGAAGCATGAGCCACTTGGACATATATTGGTTTTGGTATGGCTTAGAGTGCATGCACTTGAGTGGGTCAGTATTGGTTATGACATAGGTTTTGTGATTGAGAAGGTAGTGGTGAAGTTTTATGTCCATGAAGATGAAATCTAGAAAAATTTTCTTGGCATGTGTGTATCGAGTCTCATACTCTACAAATATTTAGATAATGCAGTAGATGGCTTGCTATTTATGTTGTTCATCTTGATGAGCAAGCATTGCCCCTAAGGAGTAGTTGGTGGTAGAGATATAAAGGTAAAAAGGTTGATCTTCCTTAGAAAGAGTGAGCATAGGAGGAGACAAAAGGTATTTTTAAGTGAATCAAAGGCCTTTTTATATCCATTATTCCACTAAAAAGGTACATCCTTCTTCACAAGGTGATGGAAGGGTTGGCACTAGTATGAGAATTGAGAGATAGTGATAAATGGATTGGAGCTTCCCCTACAAGATACAAAGTTTATTGAGGTGGGTAGGAGGAGTCATGTCAAGGATTGATTTGATTTTGGCTAAATCAACTTTGATTCCCTAAAGGGAGATGATAAATCCAAGGAGCATGCTTGACAAAACCACAAAAATACACTTTTTAGGGCTAAGGTAGACATTGTAATGGATGAGTCACTCAAAGATAATATTGAGAATAACCAAATGATCTTTATGACATTTAGATTTCCCAAAAAGGTAATCAACATAATCTTTGACAATTTTGTGAATAAGGTCATGGAAGATGTAGGCCATAACACTTTGGTAGGTTACGCCAGCATTCTTCAGTCTAAAAGGCATGATCCTATAACAAAAATTTCCCTATGAGGTGATGAAGGTAGTTTTATATTGATATTTAGGGGAAATTAGGATCTGATTGTAACCTAAGAATCCATCCATTAGAAATAAGATTGTATGGCTAGCTGTAAGGTTAACTAGCTAATCAATCACTAGTAGAGGAAAGTCATCTTTTGGGTAAGAAAGGTTGAGGTCATAAAAGTCCACATAAATGTGAAGTCCCCCTATGGTTTTAGTGATAGGTACAATGTTGGAGACCCATTGGGGATAGTCAATGGGTTGAAGGAAATTGACTAATAGGAGATATTGAAGCTCTTCTTTGATGAGAAGGGCTATGCAATGGTGAACTCATTGAAGTTTTTGTCTAATGGGATTGGAATTATGGTTAGGGAATATGCTATGGGTAGCGATGGAGGGGTTTATTCTAGGCATGTCTATATAAGACCAAGAAAATGTTATGTTGCAATCTTGTAGGAAGGAGGGGAAGTCTTGAAGCTCCTCATAATTTAGTGATTGACCAATTTTGAGAATGCATGAGTTGTCTAGAGTGCCCAAGTTGATATCCATGGTGGATTAATTTAACATGGCTGAAGTCTCAAGAGGAATATATTTGTGGATAGAATAATATGGTGCACCAAGATAGATGATAATGGAATCATCATCCTAACATTGAATGGTGTTAATGATAGGAGAGTCATCTCCTATCATCTCAAGGTGAGTTAGAGGAATGGTTATAGTCACCCTTTCCTTTTGATAAGTCACTAGTCTAAGGCTAATCATGTTGATAAAGAAAAGTTAGGGTGGATGATGTTAGAATCCTCAGCTATCGATGGTGGAGTGGATGATGAGGATGGGACTTTCTCATCAATGATGGTAGAAGGAGGTAGGTTGGTTTGTTGTTTAGGTGGTGTGAACTCAAAGCCATGATTTTCATGAGGTTTTTGGGTTTTGATTGGAATCAACTTAGGTGGCCTGTGTTCATATCAACCTAGACCAAATCATTTCCAAGCACACCTATAAAGGTATGTCTGGGCAAATTATAGTTAGTCTAGATAGGAGAAGCTAGAGGTGAAAAGAGGTGGGGGAGGTGTCAAGGGGTTTATCAAGTCCCCCATAGATGTAATTGGTTTGATGAGTTGAGGGCCAAAAAAAATAATGGTTCCAATATTGGGATCATAGTTGGGTTGTTGGTCGAGATTCCCATACTCTTGGGGAGTAGGGAAAACATCAAAAGTTAAAAGGTGATACTCCCCCAATGAAAAATGCTATAAGGTTGATTCCAAAGGGTCCACTTTTGGGATTTGGGTGGAAATAATAGATGAAATGGTGGAGGATTTAGTGATAAAATAAGATATACCCTCATCTATTATTGGTGAAGGTTTTTTGGATGGAAAAAGGAGAACATCATTAGATTGGTATGTCATATTGCATGATGTAAAGGGACTGGGGTCAGCTTGTATGGTAACAACTTGACCTTTATGATCAAATTTGATGCATCAATGTAGGGTAGATGGAACATAACCCATGGAATTAATATAGGGGCATATCAAAGATACATTGTACTAGAACTCTCCTTATACTATATAAATGAGCTCTGAAAGGGTGTGGGGTCCTAGGTGAATGTGAAGGACAATAGTTCTTAAAGTTGTGGCCATGGTATCATTGAATGATCAGAGCACTGTTAATGTTTTTGACATGATGTTCTTGGGAAATTTGAGTTGGTTGTAGGTGTGGGAGGAGATGATGTTGATACTAGCTCTGCCATCAATCATAACCCTTTTAATGTAGGTTTGGTTGATATAGATGGTAATGAATAGAGGAGGGTTTGGATCATCTAGATGGATAGAGGGTATTTTTGAATCTTTGAAGGTAATGTTGACCAAATTTGACTTCTATTCAAATGAGGTCAACCCTTACTATTTCAAACTTTTGGATAAGGTTCTATAGGTCTTATAGGGGTGTCATTATTGGTCTATTATCGTACTTGGCCTTGTCATAGTCCTTGTCTAAGCTCAACCTCCTTGAAATGGCCTAGCCAACTAAAGTCAAACTTGGTTAAACCTTAGTAAAATTTGGTAAAAGGTATTTTTGTGTCCAATTTGTCCTAATATGTAATTTATCATTCTTTAAATGGTTTATAATTCATAAATTGGTCATTATTTATATCTCATGTAAAAAAGGGTCTTTTGGCCACTTTCTATCCCATTTATTGACTTGTATGGAATTTCAAGGAAAACTTGTCACCAAGGTGGATGAGAGCATGGAATAGGTCATAATATTGTTAGGATAAATTATATATTGGCTAGAGGTTAATTACAATAAAAAAATGGGAATTTCCCCTTATTTTTAGGCCCTTTTGGGCATTTGTATGGCCTCCATGATCTAATATTAAGCTAAAAGCATGGTGGGATGTATCTTCCCCTACCCACACCAATTTAAATGTTTAAACTTCAAGGATAATTCAAAAATATGCTTTTGAAACTAATTTTTCTTCCTTTTCCTCTTGGCATGCAAAGGAAGGTCAACTTCAAGTGCTCATTATGGGCCATACAGTTTGAGTTAGAGGAAATGATCTGGGGGGTGGATAGTAATCTAAGTCTAATTCACATCCATAAAAATAATTTGAAATTTTTTCCCTCCTCCTTTATGAATGATCGTTAACACTCTAGGCATATTTTAATGCCTATTCAACCATGAGGAGGTCTCTTTTTGAATCTATTTCAACTTTTCTTGCTTTGGATTGATGGAATGGTTTGTTTTAGGTGATTCCACATGTTTTTAAATATTATATTATGATTATTTGGGTGTTTTAAGTTTAAAATACTTGGAAAAGCCTCTTTTAGGCTTGTACATACTTGTAAATGCCCAGTTTGATTTTACAGTCAACTCAGTTGCTTTGAAAATGATTTATCCAAGTTGGAAAAATGGATTTGGTGATTTTTTTGATGATTCTCATGATTTTGGTTATATATTAAATGGTTGATAAGTGTTTTGTGGTAATTGGAAGGCCTTGCCTTGTTTTTTTTTGCTCTCTCATGTTTTCCTTGCATACAATAGTCAAAGTTTCACTTACAGGAGCATGTTGAAGTCATATTAATTTCAAGAAAATATTGGTGAGGTTTTAAACTCCTTGGAAACATTGAAATGGTATTTTATGATCAAAGAAAAGACCCTAAGGCCTAAACTATGTATAATTGTTCACTTCTTTCTTGTTCACTACCTAGCTTGTTACAGTCACCTTGTAATTGAGTTCTAGGAGGTTTGTATAGAGCATGAATGGTGAAAAACATGGTGGGATAAATTTTGAGCTTTAACATCCCCCAATAATCATGATTTTCATGACATTAAGACTTAGGATGGTATATGGTCAAGTCTTCACTTCAAGATAGGTTACCTCAATTTTGGGCTCTCAGTCCCCAAGTATATAAAACATAGATCATATAGCTTTTGTGGATTAATATTTGACATGTTAGAAGAGGATATCATCAATTTTATTGCTTTGGACTTGTATCCATATTCACCTAGTATAAATATGCCAAATTTTTGATCCAAATATTAAGGAGAAGATGGATTTTAAAGACTCCAAAAGTTGTTAAAACTCACTAAATTATGGTAGTGATGTCTACAAGAGTTTGAAGGAGATTTTCAACTTGCACTACATATGAGAATCCTAAACATTGTCCAAGTTGAGGAAAAATTTTCAAGGGTCTTAAAAAATAGTTTTGAGCACTTAGGTGATGGATGAGGAGGATATTGCATGAAATGCCCTGTTTAGGCCATCCCCTATTTGTACATAGGGCAAAGAGGCAATGAGGACAATGCTTTGATGAATGAAAAAAAAGATGGAGTAAGGAATCATAAAGAAGAATATAAGTATAATTTTGAGTCCTAAAAGTCTAAATTCACTCTAGACAGAACTTATATACTCTTAACATGCTCCAAGTGACCCTTAGTTGACCTATAGGGCTGGGAACATGTACTTATGGCCAAGGATGAGGAATTGGTGGCAGTCAAGGTGAAAAGGGTATTTTGAGATCAAATTGGGAATGTAGGTGAGTCATATGAAGATAATTAAATGATACGGAGATAACCAAATACCTTATACACACCTTTTTAATCTTGAATGCCTTATCATGAAGCTTATAGGTGTAGAAATCATCTATAGTCATAACCCTAAGTTTGATCTCAGTCAAGAATTAGGATATATTTTGACATCAAAAAGTGCATTAAAATGGGTAAGATGAATATGGTATAATTATAGTATGATCACTATAAGTTTTTATACACACATTTTCAGGATAAATACATCCATGAGAGCCTACAAATAATGCAGAGTGCGTCTCAGTCAAGTTGCAGGTAGTGACAAGAATGAAAGGTGAAAAGGATCTTTGGAACTGAAATGGAGAATGAAAATGAGGCATTGTGATGTAATTATTATTTTTTGAATATATAAAAATACTTTACAAACCTTTTTTAGGTTATAGGTCATTCATGAAAGCCCACAGGACTAGAAAATTATGTCTTAGTCCATACAGGCAGTATAGTGAAGCAATACATGAGATGGGGCTAGAGAAGCATGGGATAAGGTGTTTGAAAGGAAAATGAAATAAAATTGGTCAAAATAGGTTTTTTATGGAACAAATTTTCCTTAAATACTCCAATAAAACCCAAAATAATCAATTAGGCTTCCAAACACATTCCAAACCTTGCCTACCCTCAAACTATGTTTTTCCCAAAAGTTTGCCTTACAAATTTATTGAGTTGGAGGACCAAATAGAGGATTTAGGATATAAAATTTGTTAAATATTACCATTATGACCCATATAATATTATAAAATGATCATATTTGGTCATATAATAGTTTTGATACCCTCTATTTTATCTCAGAGGTAGGTCACTCCTTGCATGCGTGAGAGTGGTAGTTTTTGGGAAAAGTGAATAATGGAGGGTTTTACTCAATTTTATCAGTCAAGGAGGTTTTTAAAGTTGGGTAGGAAATATAGGGACATTATAAACTATCATATAGTGTTTTAATACCAATTATATGGTCTAGACAAGAAGTTTTGTAGGTAGACCTAGTAAGAAAGCATTCAAACAGAACCTCAAATGAAAGGTCACTTCAAGTTATAACTATATCCAAGAACTATAATGTTTTAATGATTAATATGGGGGTAAAATATTATGTTTTTATTTTTAAATAATTCATTTAAAGTTAAAAATATCATATTTTGGTTCACAAAGTACAAACAAGCATATTGGCAAGGCATAACTCTTGTCCCAAAATAGGAGTCATTCCCATTTTTGGTGCTTGGTGAGCTCTAAAAATGATTTTAATAGGTTTATAGGTCATAAATAGGTGATGAGGCTTTTTTTTGGCAAGGAAACTCCATAGGAAGCCACCTTTAGACCTAGACCTAATGAAACCCTCACAAGAAGCATGAAAGCAACTCGAAGATCAACTTCCATCACTCATATCTTTCAGTAATGATTACATTAGACCCTGATAAATTTATATAAGTTATAGGGGGTTATTAAGAGGCCACAAATGGAATTTTTCTATGGTTTAAATGTTTGACCTTTATGAACAAAGGTTAGGAGTCCAGGCCACTCAAAACCCTTGTAAAACCCTTATAGAGACCTAATTGGATAAAGGAAGAAAATGAGGTATCCAATTTTATGGGAATGGCCATGAAACAAATAAATTTTGTATATTAATATTATAG
This sequence comes from Torreya grandis, assembly GCA_037957365.1. Classification (NCBI taxonomy): domain Eukaryota; kingdom Viridiplantae; phylum Streptophyta; class Pinopsida; order Cupressales; family Taxaceae; genus Torreya; species Torreya grandis. The sequence goes on along the minus strand of JARHVA010001181.1, from coordinate 146,104 downwards.
GATCATACACATATGATTTTATTTTATGAAACTATACGGATTAGAGGAAAATAAGGATTGTTTTGACCATTTTGAGTGGTGTGCAAGCTACATGAGGAGTTAGGAGATGAAAAAATATTTGGGAGGAATATTTACACTTGAAATAACTCAAAAAATTTACCTAATCTCATGAATCATCCTATATGTGGCCCAAATAGGTCCTCACTTTCATCCAATCCAATGAGCCAACTAATGAACACTTGGGAAAAGTGGTGAAAAGTAATTAGGGAAGCCTTTTAAAGTTTTTTTTATTGAAATTGATGATATGGGAACCTTTTAAAAGTGTCATTACCTATTTTTCAAGGATTATTTTTTAGGTTTGAGGATTTTTGAAAGACAAGTGAAGAAGGTGCATGGAAAAGAGCCATTTTGAGACTACTAGGAATGATTTTGCATGTACACAAGAATAAGGATGGCCAGGGATCAATCCAATGCATGTGGGGACTTTTTAAAAACCATTATTGCTCATACCAACCATAATACATAATAATATTTAGGGATAAAGGTAGTTTTGGAAGGCAAATCATGAGGCCAGTTTCCTATGCCAAAATTGTAGGTTTTGTACCATTTTCACTATTCTTATGACTTGTTTTGGATAGTTATACTTATATGACATGGAATAACTCAACCCACCTCTCTTCCACATGTAATTTTAATTGATTATCTTAGATTTACACATGTCCAAGTGACTCTTGGACTTCCCTTCTCTCTATCTTCCCATTTCTTCTATAAATTTTGGCTTTTTTGCATTGTAATGGATAACTCCACTTGGGTATGGTGAATCCCTAAATTTTTTTTCATTGAATAAATAAATACAAGTTTTTTAACTCATTAAAATATTTCATTAAGTGTACATGCTTGGTATTAGTCTTGTGCAAGTGTAACTTCCATTTACCTTCACATGTTGATTCCATTAGTACCTAGTGTTTTGTGATTCCTTTCTTATAGGTCAAGAGGAAGTGTCAAGTGAGGTTGTAGGTGTAAGTGAGTAGCATATCCAATAGAGTATCTTATAATACCTATTTTTTATTTTTTCTAGCCTAAGCTAGCCCTAAGACCCCATGTTGAATCATTGATGTGAGAGAGAGAGAGTTGATGTTGAGTGAAGTGTATATGTAGCTTATTCCTAGTTTCAAGTGCCTGTGAAAGAGTGTGAGTAGAGTATACATTTGGTGCATCACCTCCAGTATAATAGGTTTACTTTTCATGTTATTGTTAATCCTTTTCAACACCCTAAGTTGTTAATAATAAGAATATGAGCTTAAATGATGCATCAAGGGGAGCTAGCTCCTAATCTAGAGATCCACCCCCAATAGGGATACCCATATCCTTGTGGTGGTTCCATTGTTTCACTTGAATGAGGAGAAACTTGTCCCATCTCCTCATTGGGTGCAAATTCAAGTGATAATAGGTAAAAAGGTTGGAAATGTGAAGAGCTATGGCAAAGGCTACTAAAGGTTGAGGGTCTTCTAGCCTAACTTCTATAGATTGTAATGCTTATATCATTGCTTGCCGATGATGAGGTGAGGTAATGATCAGTTCATAAAAACTCATCTTCATCAATGATCCATAAATTGGCATTAAAACATGCCAAAACATCTACCAAGGCATCCTTGTTGGCAATTTATTAAGCATACTAAAATTATTCTAAAAAAATCAACTTAAAGAAAAGCAATGCAAGAATATGAACCACACTACACAAAAGTTGATTATAGAGTTCAATAATGCCTACATCTCTGGGTTAGCTTAAACATGAACTGATCCATTTCCATGAATTTCAAGTACATGGACAAAATATTATAATTGTCTAATGGATCCTTTAAGAATGCATAAAATCAAAAATAGACTTTTGAAAAGTCCCAATATTCACGGTCAAACTTTCCGCCTTCCTGTCGTGAAAGCAATTTTGCATTCCTAAATTTCTCAACAAAGAGTCCCACTTCAAGGATTTAAAAATTAGCTCAAATTAACTCAAATCAATAAAATAATTATATCACCAAAAGTGTCTCAGAGTGTAGAACAACTCTCTAGTTTACTTTGAAGTCTGAAAATGAATCTAGATGCTTTAAAAATGGCAATACATGCAAATTGGTTCTAAACTAGCCATTACATAGTTTAAAAAGATTCACTTAGAGGCATTAAAATAATAATCAAACCACCTCAAATCCAAACACTCAGCATATGGGAAGAACCATATTAGATTTTAAAATATTTCACTAGTTCACTCTGAAGTTTGAAAATGCCTCTAAGTGCCTTAAAACTGAGGGATAGAGTAATTAGGTCTTTTATGCCTTAGCAAAATCAACTAAAATTTGGTTGTTCAAATATAAATTCTTTCACTTTATATAGTGTTTGCATGAACATCCCAATTAGTTGGGCATTTATCCTTTTACCACAACGGGCATGGTTCAAATCTTGTTGGTCAAGGTTTAATGCTTATCTATTATCCCAAATTTACAAGGGGGAATAAATTTTGCTTCTTAAAAGGCTCAAGATCCACCTTTGAAGTCACCAATATCCTTTTGTTGGCTAAGGTGTTTATACCTATCCACCTTAGATAAGCATGAGTTATTTTTGGTATTATGATGTGCCTTAGAAATCTGCTTCGCTATTATTGGCAAGCTCAATACAAGCTCAAACTCAGTAGGAAACATGTTTCTCATGCTATATTAAACTCAATAGTTAGAATGTAGACTATCAACTCAGCTTGGTAGGTAACTTAGCATCTGTTCTATGTAATCTTGAGCCAATATTGGCAATGTGTTGGCTCAACCATGTGGCAGGGTGTTGAACCATGTTTAAAAATATGTGGAATAATGCATGGTTGGCATTTGGTTAGAACCTTTGACCTGAGATTGAGTTGGTGACTTGATACCATACGTTGTCAAAGATGAAGGACCAAACAAACCCAATTTTTTACATGAATTGACTGCCACGTGTCATGTCCTCATTTATTCACATCACCACTTTGATTAGTTTTGACTGCAACTTTGATTGGTCATAACTTCCACATACATAATTTGATCTGTTTAAAATATGTTAGAAAGCTTATGATGATATCTATGCCATAGAATTGGATTATTAACTTCTCACGATGGTAAATTTTTTTAGTTTGACTAGCATTGATTACTTTTTGACCTACTTTGACTAAAAATTTGATTGATTACATTAAGAGTAGATGAGCTCTATTTTTAAAGTTTCACATACCATTAGAAATCTCTCAATAAGCCCCATGTAATGGTATATGTCTCAGTCTAATTTGGGAACTTTTATGAAATGACCTCTGAATCACACCTCCCCATTAAGAAGGCTTTTGGTCTACCAAAATTTGGTACCGAACTTGATCCTCTAAAATCATAATCAGTTCTAACGATACTCTGATGGGTCTTATTTGTCTACTCAAGTTCCAACACTATGCCTCAAATTTTGGAATAACTGGTTGATCATACCTTTCACAATTCCTCTACTACTTCATGGCCATCAATAGCCTCTATATAGAACTAGGATTCAAAATGCAATGACATCCTATGCTACATGGATTTACAAGAGCCTCTACATAGATAAGCCAAGTGATCTTCTCTATTACACAGATACAATTAGCCTCTACATAGAAGTCTAGTGATCTCCTTTGTTGCACGGCTTTAACAAGACTCTACATAGATCTGAGATCCTAGATCTCCTTTATTGCATGACCTTAATGAGCCTCTACATAGGTCTAAAATTTAGTACGTATATCCACATCTTCCTCTATTACATGGCCATTTAAGGGCCTCTACACATAAATATGTGTGGACCTAGTGCTTCCTAGGTCTACTAAACTATTCTCTATAGAATAACACTTGACAAAAACAAGAATATAACATACCCTATTTAATCTACATTTATCATTGTTAATGGAAAATTTCTACTAAAATGTGAGAAGATAACTTAAGTATGGTAAACTTGTCACTCAATTCTTCTCTATAGGTGACTCCACACTAAAAAAAATTATAAATTTTACAATGCATGTATATATAGATTATAAATAGTGCCTCTTGGATATGCATGATGTATGTCACAATACTACTCGTATGGGTCTTATTCATACATCCTAACTAGCACACTATTTATGATAATTTTATGAGCATATACAAATGGATAAGCCAAAATGTTTGAAATACTTTAACTACCACCTAAGATTCCTTACCAACCATTGAATCTTGGTATGGGATTGGCTCCTTTAGTATTCACCCTATGGATCATTTTGTTTCTCACATTTAGGTTCTTGATGGTCACTTGGTACATATAATTTTAATGTCTGATTAGAATCATCATGATTGGGTCGAGAGACCTGCTCTATCTCAAATTGCATGATCCAAATGTGATCCAGGTGAAACTCTATGCCATCATCTATGAAAGATGTTTGTCGAGTGAAGAGATAAAAATTTCCCAAAAAAATCTCATTCATCTCTAATGGGATGATATCAAGAGTCACCATGTTTGAGAACTATCTCCTAACTGCAAATCACAAGTTGCAGTAACATGTTTCCATACCTTGGACAATGTCATTCTATGTGCCAACTATTTTGGCATGAGTTAGTGGAAACATTGGCAAACCCAATAAATGTACTACATCATTGGTCACATAACCTATTCTGATGTCCCCATCGAATACACGTCTAACAACACATCCCTCTAAAAAAATTATAACACTCTACTTGGAGGTTATCATAGATCATAAGACAATGTTTGAAGGTCTAGATGGTGTCCTCTGTCAAACTAGGGATTCTTACTATTGACTGGTACTTAAAATAACAGGAGCCTTTCCTCTACTAGAACCATTATAGTGCATGATTAGGATGTCACAACCAACAATGTTCTACCACATGTCCACATCTTGAGCAATGACTATAGATTGGATTGATTGAAATACTAAGATCATCTCGATGGTGTTTCCTCCATCCCAACTCTTCTGCTAACTGAGTAAAAAGAGAGTCTACTTTCCACTAGAGTTTGATGATCTGCTAGTCCTATTTACAATTATGCACACTCACATTGACCATGATTATGCTTAATTTAACTATCTACTACATATAATATTTGTGGCATGAAATCATCTTATGTATTACTATGCCTAGGATTAATAGCCATGTAGGCAACTAAATCTAATGATACATATCCATTACAATGTAATCATAAAGGCCTAATCTTAATAGGCTTTGATACCAAACCTGATCTGTAAACTAGCACTAAAAATGTGCCAAAATGTTTACCAAGGTATCTTTGTAGGAAATTTATTAAACATACTAAAATTATTCTAAAAAATAATTAACTTAAAGAAAATCAATGCAAGAATATGAACCACACTACACAAAAGTTGATTACAGAGTTTGACAATGCCTATATCTTTGGGTTCACTTAAAAAATGAATCAATCCATTTCCATGAATTTAAAGTACATGGCCAAAATCTTAAAATTGTCTAATGGATCCTCTAAGACTGCATAAACTCAAAAATAGACCTTTGAAAAGTCCCGATACTCATGGTCGAACTTTCTACCTTCTTTTCATGAAAGCAATCTCGCATTCCTAAAGTTCTCTACCAAAAATATCACTTAGAGGATTTAAAATGTGGATCAAATAAAATTAAATCAAGAAATTAATTATATCACTAGAAGCATCTCAGAGTGTAAAATAACTCTCTAGTTTACTCTAAAGTTTGAAAATGACTCTTGATGCTTCAAAAATGGTGATACATGAAAATTGTCCTAAATTGGCCATTACATAGTTTGAGAAGCTTTCCTTTGAGGCATTAAAAAAAATAAAATGACCTCAAATCTAGACACTCAGCATATGGTTGGAACCATCTTAGAGTGTAAAACATTTCACTAGTTCACTTTGAAGTCTGAAAATGCCTCTAAGTGCCTCAAAACTGAGGGAGAGTACAATTGGGTATTTTATGCCTTAGCACAATCAGCTGAAACTTGATTGTTCAAATATAAATTCATTCACTTTATATAGTGTTTACATGAGCATCCCAATCAGTTGGGCACTTATCCTTTTACCACAATGGGTATGGTTCGAATCTCATTGATCTTGGTTTAGTGCTTATCTATTATCCCACTTTTGTAAGGGGGAATGAATTTTGCCTCTTAAAAGGCTCAAGATCCACCTTTGAAGTTTCCAATATCCTTTTTTTGGATAAGGCACTTATACCTATCCACCTTGGATAAGCACGAGTTATTTTTGGTATTGTGATGTGGCTTAGAAATCACTATTATTGACAAGCTCGACACGAGCTCAAGTTCAGTAGGTAGCATGTTTCTCAAGATATATTAAGATTAACAATTGAAATTTAGACTATCAAATCAAATTGATAAGTGACTCAACATCTATTCTATGTAATCTTGAGCCAATATTAGCAATGTGTTGGCTTGGCCATGTGGCAGGGTGTTGAACCATGTTTTGAAATCTATGGAACAATACAGATTGGCATTTAGTTGAAAACTTTGACCCAAGATTAAGTTGGTAACTCAACACCATACATTGCCAAAGATGAAGAACCAAACAAATCCAAAATTTTTACATGAACTGACTACCACATGTCATGTCCTCATTTGTCCACATCACCACTTTGACTAGTTTTGACTGGTCATAACTTTAGCATATGGACTCAGATTCGATCTGTTCAAAATGTGTCATAAAGATTAATACAATATATATGACATGGAACTATATTTTCAATGTCTCATGATGGTCAATTTTTCCATTTTGACCAACATTGACTACTTATTAACCTACTTTGACCAAAACTTTGACTAGCTACATGAGTAAATGCGCTATGTTTTTGGAGTTCCACATACCATTGGAAAGCTCTCAACAAGACCTATGAAATGGTATATGTATCAATATGATTTGGGAACTTTTCTAAAATGACCTCTAAATCAATCAACATTTGGTGAAGCTATTTGAGAACTACTCATTGTATTGATTCAGATGAATTGGAGTGAGAGGGTCCTAAGATGGACACTTTGGGCTTAGTTGAAGGTATGGGTGCTTGGTATTGGCTAGGTGATTGGGTGGTGGAAGAGGGATACATCCATGGAATGGCCACCTTGGATTTTACCTTATCCTTGGTTTGAACCTATAATCAAGAGACCACATGGATGGTATGGATTAGGGGAGGAGTCACGCTGGATGATTTCTTTAATTCCTCTTCACTTTGAGGTGAGAGTGGAGGAGTAGGTAGGTGTTTTTTGATGACTATTGGTTCTTATATCGGTATCAGTTTCATAAGAGGCTCATTTGATAATAATTTATCCTCATGATAAAGCTGATGGGTTATCAATTGGAGAGCTTTATAATTCTTAGTGTCATGCCTAGGTGTCTTATGGTATGAACACAATAATTTATCATTGTACCAAGATTGTTTAGGAGTATGTGGGTCAAATGGTGTGATATGTGGCAAGGTTAGGCAATATGCTTGTAATAGCCTCTATAGGATGGTTGAGTAAGACTCAATCAATGGTGGTAAAGGCATAGGGATCATAGGTTTGGTAGTTGAGGTGGAAGCACTTTTAGGAGTGGGCTTGGTGGTAGAGATTTTGGGTAAATGATCATTTTTGGTAGACCATTTTGGTTTCGATAGATAGGTTGATGGTTTGGGGTTAGAAGGTTTTGGGGTAGATTTTTAAGAGATAGGAGGTATGTCCATGGGGGGTTTAGTGAAAATAGGTGTGGATGAAATTAGGAGGGATGACATAACTAAAGGTGGTGGATGGGTTTTGATTGGGATGGTTGGCTTCCCAATTAAGGTAGAAGGATGAGGTCCCAAAATAAAGGGCAAAGTGGAGAGGGGAGGTAGAGTTTTGGTTTTTGGTTTTTTAATGGGTTTTACCTTCTTGGTTGTCTTAGCTTGAGGTTTGTTTGGTAAGTTTGGTGGGCTTAAATCCAACTTTACTGATGGGTGAGTAATGTTATGAGTAGGAAATATGCCAAGGCTCTTCGTGGGTTTGGTTATAATGGTAGAAGGTGGTTTAGTGACTTTGGGTGAGTTTGGTTTTGATGGTGCTACTATAGTTTGATGGGTAGAGGTGTATGATGGTTGGGTTGTGGTGACAGTGGATATGGTAGTGGAAATGATAGGTTGTTCTAATGGTGAAGGCTCCTTCTTGGTTCTATATAGGAGTGCCAAAAGGTGGCCCAATCTAGGTTAGGGTTAGATATGAATTCTAAGTTTTTAACCAGCCTAGAGAAGGGTTTATAGATGGTTCTAAATCCCCCAGTAATGGATTAAAAGGATAGACTCAGGGGTTGAGGGGAGGAATAATTACCTCATCCTTTTCCTAATCAAAAGGTTCTAATATCTGAGAAGGAGACTCCTCGATGGGTGGTGTAAGAAAATTGGTTTCTTCCTTAGGAGTGATCACTAAAGAAAGAGTGGACTATTGTATGATTAAGGAAAATGATGAAGTGGCAATGGTTTCCTCCTCTAATGTGCATATCAAAGAGGATGTTGGTAAATCTACTAGCTCAATAAGTGGAGTGGGGGAAGAGGTGATTTGGTTGATGGTTTGATCAGCAGTGAGTGTACCAATAACCATATTGATAGTATGGGCCTCATGATTATGAGAGGATTTTGCTTTGTTTTCATTATTGGAATGAGGAGCATAGTTGGTAAATAGTTGTCTACAGATGTTAAGTGGTTGGTTTGGGGGTACATTTGGGTTATCCAATACAAGTTCCCCCTTGTTAATGAGAGTTTAGATAATGTTCTTGAATGTGTTACATCTACTAATGTCATATCCAATGAATCAGTGCAAGGTACACAATTCATTCTCCTTGTACTATTTAGGTATAGGATGATAATAATCAAATTACTACAAAGATTTGATGGGGGGGAGTTGTATGATAATTGATTTTAATAATTTCTCCAAGATCAAAATGTATGAATCCCTAAGTAGAGTAAATTGCTTCTGGGAGTTACAATTTGTATTCCTGGTGTTTTGATTAGAGGAATTAGAAGAGTTATATTGGTTGAAAATGGGTAGAGGGGTGGTCTCAAGAACAACAACATTCATAGTTAACTTGTTTTTGGAGTTAGTGTTGGTTTTGTTGTTGGGTTTAAGGGATGAAGTCTCATTTGATTTGAAAGTAGAGTTCTTAATTCTTAATTTCAGTTTCCCCTTAGGAATAGCTCTATTATCTAGTTTGCATGCTATGGTGAAAGATTCATCAAAGGTCCTAAAGCTTTGAACCTGTAAAGTAGAGGAGGTATATTTGGTGCAAGCCCAAGTAAAGAGTTAAATCAACTCATGTTGGGGTAGAGAGAAGGAGAGTTGGTTTATCAAACTTTTCCAACTGGCCATGAAGTCAATAATGGATTTATCGTCAAATTTTTGAATGGAGTAGAGGTCAATGATGGATATTTTATTAGAGATGTTTATAGAAAAGTGATCTAAGAAAATTTGGGCTAGTTGGGTAAAAGAAAAGAGGGAGTGCTTTGTAATAGAACTATACCAATCTAGTGTTGGACTTGATAGAGACATGGGGAAGGTATTAAGAAGGAGAGAATCATCATAGGCAATCATATAAAATGAATGCCTAAATGATCTTAGATGTTGTTGAGGGTCCTCCTTACTTTGTAACTTTGAAAAATTAAAAAATTCCCATTGAGGAGGGTATGGTAAAATGGGGATGGATGGGTGAATTAGTTCATTACATATTTGGTCATATGATAAAATATTATGAACTCTAGAAATTGATGATTCCAAATTAGTCATTTTATCCATTAACAATTTGACAAGGTCAGTTTGGGGTTGTGCACCCCCATATTTATAAGGTATATTGTGTTGGGTTTAGGTAGGTGTAACATATGTATAGTTTGTGGGGGGTTGAGAGGCTACCACATATTTGTATGTGGACATGGGTGGTTGGGATGATGCCACATATGAATATGTGGAGATACATGGCTGGGTGGAAGGTAGAGGTATGCACCCTTGTGGGTTAGGGGTGTATCTTGGGTTTGGTGTAATGGGAACCTATTGAGATATCAACATAGGTTGGGTAGGAGGTATGGTTGGGTTAGTAGATAAAGGGTAGGTGGTGACTTTAGTAATAATGGGTGGAAGGGTATAGGTAATGGGAGCCACCAAACTCTGAAAGGGAGTGGAGGTAGGTAGGTTGTAAATGGGAGGAATGGTGGTGACACTAATAGAGGGTAATCCTAAGGTAAGGGAAGTGTTGGAACCCAAAGGTTGGGTTATTCCTATACTAAGAGGGTTATTAGTTGGGGAAGAAGGTGCTTGGGTGTTGCTTAGTTGAGTGGGTTGGTTTTAGATGGTGGTATTGGTAGGATTGTGGGTAGAAGATGATGCTTGGGTGACTAGAGGTTGAGTGGATATGGTGGTGACAAAAGTATTACCTATAAGGTGGGGTGGCATGCCATAGGTTGGGTCAATAGGTAGAACCAAAGCAGGGGTATAATGAGATATTGTGTTAAGGTAATGTTGGATGGTTATGGGGTTGTTATCTAGAAAGGTGGAGAAATCTACATCACCTTGGGAAACTATCTAATGGATGGTAGGAATCCCAAAAGGATGAGGAGAACTCTCTACATCTGAGATGTACTCCATAGATGAGGGAGAAGATAGAGATGGATAATTAGAAGGTGGGTCCTAGTTTCTTTGGTTTCTTAGTTGTTGCCTAGTCAAAACCATGAAGATAAGGAAAGGAGGAAGATACAAGCAATCTCACAATTCAAGCAAAGAGAAAACAATAAAAAATCAAGGAAATAAAACACACACTAAAGCAAGTTAAAATCCTAAGGTTACTTTTAGTCTCTCTTATGGCTTATGCCTTAAGCTTTAAGAACTGTGTGACTCAAAGTCAGCTTGTAGAGCATGTACTAAAAAAGAAGTCTATGGTAGGTTTTAAGTTGTGTTTAGGATCTCAAAGGGATTTATATTATAATTAATATGTGGCTTGATATTGGGGCCTACCCCCTTACTTCACACATTATAGTGATAAAGGTGTCAGGTGCTTAGCCAAGATATACCGATTACTATAGATTATACTCAACCAGAGAGTTGAGTTGGTTCTTCCCTTGATGATGAAATCCAAGTAGGATAGCTGAGAAAGGTGACTACTAGGTAATAAAATCTTTTTCAGGCCTTATGTCAATGTTTGATGCTTCATTAGATGTAACTGGTTTGATCTCATGTGTGTGATAAGAGTGAAGCTATGATTAATTAGGCTATGTGAGCTAAAATAAGCAAGCAAATAATGGATGCAATCAATTTTAGGCCTAAAATTAAAATTTGATTTCATTGTATGAGTAAAGAACAAGAAGAAAAAGCACCTAAATATAACTATTAACCCAAGAAAACACTCAAGGGTTTTACTAGATGTGCCAAAATGTTTTAGAGAAATTTATATTATATTCTTTGGAGGAAAGTGAAAAAGAAACTCAAGAAGGTTATGGTAGAAAAACCTAATATGTTGTGTGTGTATTTTATTTAGGTGGTTGTAGATAATCCTCTTTGGCTTAGAAGGAATGACCTATAAATAACAAATCACTCAAAGAAATGGTTTATTAGTTAGATAGTAGGGTGGATTTCCTAGCAAGCTAGATCCAAGAAGCATGAGCTTCTTTATAGGCGATCAATTCACACTTTTAAGCAATCAAGTTTTGAAAGATAAAATACTTGTATATATCATAAAAGATATTGAAATTAAATACAAGAAGTGCTTGATAAATGAATAGGTGGATTTGACTAATTTAACAATAAATATATTGATATTAATGTCAAATGAATCAGGTATGGCTCAAAAAATAGGGTAGGGTTCTATGATTAGGTAGAGGATCTAAAAGTTGGATTTGGTTGAGCTCTAGTGGGTGAAAGTAGATTGCTATTTATTTATTTGACTGTGACCATTGGTGATTAGATGTGACCATCAGTAGTTAGGGTGACCATTGGCAGTTGGGATAAACCATTGATGGTCAAAGTGATTATCTATAGTTACTGTGGGTTTTGGTCTAGTTAAGAAAGATTGATTAGAGAGGTTACAAAATGTAAGTTTGGAAGGTTGTTTTGGGTTTGGGTTAGTTGTGAAATGGAAAGAAAGTAACTAATTATAGATTCTTAGCTTGCCTAGTCATTGATATGAAGAATGATTGAGGTGGTTGGATGATAAACCCATTGATGGAGTATGAATCATTTTCAATAGAGTAACAGTACTTGGTTGTTGGCTGATGAGAAATAACACTTCAGATATCTATCACACTTTTTAGTTTGATGGAAGAAAATGTGCAAAAGGGAGGTGCTGATGTAAGAGGCTTTAGCTCAGGATGCAGATGATTGATCTATTTTGTATCCTTTTTCACCTCCTCCTCTTCTCTTTTTATAGGAAGGAAGGAAAGGTACAACAATAGGTTAACAAGATTTTTAGTAAGAAGTTCAAATTTAGATTTCACATGCATTGGCTTGTATATGAATTAGATGAGCTAAATATAAAAAAGCAAACTAGAGTTGATTGAAATTTGACTGTTCAATTGATGGGAACTAGACTGTCGATGGTCAAGCCTAACCATTAATGATTAGGATGACTATCAATGGTCGAGGGTCAAAGGTAAAGTTTGGTAAAAAGCTTTAGTTAGTTGGTTATCTAGTTAGCTAACCTAGCTTAGGTTTGCGGTTGAAGAGTTGTGGGATGGTCCCTAGGGGGCTCAAGGTGGTCTAAGGGTGTTCTGACATCTAGAACCATTATGTTCAGTTTTCTTGTGTCTACACTAAAAAATTAGTAATATTAAGGGATTTCATCACCTTAACCATACCAAAATTCAACCAACTACTACAGTATATTGGCTCAATATAGTTTGTAAAATTTTTCCCTAGGTATCAGTACATTAAAGTCTATGATATGGTAATATTCTATAGAAGAGTTTTCAAATCTAAAATTGATTTGTATTTTGAAATATTATGTGCACATTATATAGTATATGCACCTTACATATGTCTCATGCTAAAACTATGTATAATAATGGTACCAATGTAAAAAACCATAACTATGAATCTAAATTTATATGATTATGTGCTTTGGCCAATTCAAAAACTATGTAAATGTGGAAAACATGCTTCTAAAGCATGCCCCCACTATATATGAATAAATACAAAAACTAAAATAAGTATCAATATGGGGAAGATGTTTCCAAAACATGTCCCCACTATAATATGGAGATGTTGAATACTGAATAATTGTGGAGAACATGGTTCCAAAGTATGCCCCCACTGAATCTGAAAATTATGAATGTATGGAAACCATGCCTATGTGACATGCCCTAACTAAATCTAAAAATTGACATAAGTATCAAATACTATATAACTATGGAGAACATGATTCTAGCATGCCCCCACTAAATTTAAAATTGTGCCAAATGTAAATAAAATGTCCCTATGGCATGCCACCACTAATATCCCCCCCTTGAGGTGAGGAAACAATAGAAACTGGTAATTAAATCACCTCAAAAGGATAAGATAGTTGTATAATCTATGAATGCAATCATGTAGCATATAAAAGGAACATGTATATGTAAATATATCATTGAAGAGCATAAAATAATGTGATCACATGAATGCCTAAGATGCATGATAAGGATCATGGAAACATATAGATAGTAAAAAGACAAGCTCAATAAGAAAATCAAGCACACACATAAGAACACTCAAAATCAAGTCAAAATTCAATGGTTTGAGGGGACTGTAAATAAGAGGCATGTTCAAAATTCTTCACAATTAAATGGACACGACTTAGTCAAATTTACATAAGAGCAAGGATGACATATTCAAATGTTCATACAATAATCAATGACATATACAAATGTTAAGTAAAGCACACATATAGGCATGGGGGATGAAAACAAAGGAGCATATTAAAATGCTCAAACAAATAAGACAATAAAAAGGAAAGGCACTCAAGGAACTGCATAGAAGAAAGCATAAGCAACCAACATAAACTTATAATTATAGCTCATGCATCAAATGTGTTAGTAAAAAAAAGTCAATTCCATACCATATCAAGTACCTTGTGAAAGATATAATCATGGATAAAGGTATGTGTAAGTAAATATATGAGCTCAAAACATGATAATGTACAATGACCATAGAATGATATAATCTATAAGTATCATGATCATAGAGGTGGATTCCCCTAATGTCTATATGACATGAGTAGAGGGAAGGATTAACATTCAAAATAAGAATAAATCATGTATCTATGGATTCTTGTATCACACTTAATTATAATCATGACACACATGTGTATGTATAATTAACTGATATGACATCCATCAATATGGACTAACACATATATGCCAAGAAACCAATAGAATATGTAGGTGTCGAAAGTGTTTTTAAAATTTTGAGTTTTTTTTATGTTTTTTTAAAGAATGTTTGAAATGGAAATGCTATCATATGATCCCATCTGAAGGGTAATCATAGACATCTCCCCATTGTTAACCTGGTGTAATAATATAGTGACATTAATGAGGAGCAATTATTGGTATAATATCTATCATTGTAGTGTTTGTGATGCTTTATGTATGTAAAATATGACTTTGTGGTCTTGGATAAATAATAGGCGTAATATGATTAGGGGTTCATGGAACCCATCATTGAGTGCTCTATAATTTCTTTGTAATAATAGTAATAGGAACACATGTAAGTGCTCTAGATATCTGCACATGTTGCATAGTATATGAGGATTCCATGGAATCCACTATATGTCTCTGATGTAATGATCTTTCAAGTACTGACCACCTAGTAAAGGGGATTGCTAGTTACTTACCCTTTTGGGGTGTATTAACCTTAGTAGGTTTAATAGTTAATTTTCTAAGTATAAATTTCTCTTATTCAAGAGAATGTTTACATTTAATTCCAAAAAATATAATTACCCAATTGGCATGAATGTATCTAACACACCCATGCATTATAGAAGGTACTGATCAAAGTGTATGGATCCAAGGTCTTCCCAATAACATATTAAAGATGCCTATGGAATTGATAACTAAAAAGGTAATAACCACATGTGTGGGATCAACCTATAAAGGTAGGTCAATCTTACCAATAACCTTCTGGGAGATCCCATCGAATGCTCTAACTGATCTAGTAGAAAGATGTAAATAATTATGAATATAACCCAAGTGCATAAATAATGTCATGGTGTAAACATTATCACTTGAACCATTATAAATCATAACACTATGTGTAGAGTGTTTATCAAGGTATGATTGAATGAATAAAGGCTGGACATTAAAGTCATCATCCTTAATCTCACTATTATTGAAATAAATAGAGGGCTTGTGAACCATAAGAGGTATATGTCTCATCTAAGTACCAATAATCCTATCTAATGGGTTCTCATAATGTGATAGAAGAGGATGTGAATTATATACCATTTTCACTTCTAGTTCTTTATTGTAATGGCCTTGGAAAGGATTGCTAAATATTTTATGTTTGTGGTGATCACTAGTTTGTGAACCTGATTCCTTTGGAGGATCATCAAATATAATATTTTAATAATCAATAAGATATTGGATTTTATGTTTTAAGATAAAACATATGTTTGTAGAATGTCTTGGTCCCTAGTGATAATTACAATAAGTATTCTCATCATAACCTTTGGGTAGATGTATATTCATATCGTAAACTTCTGTAATGCACTCTTGTGGTCTCAGGGCCCTGTAAAACCTAGCTTTTACCATATCAAATGAAAAATATCAACCTCTATAGGATGAGGGAGAGATATAAGTAAACACTCTCTTAACCATGTGAGTAATGAAGTTGGGGACTTAGGTAAATGTGTAAATTATCTCCTTGGTGCATTGGATAAGATAATTTGATTAGACTATTGTGTAATTATTTTAACCATGGTGGTTGTTTATTTTTTAGGCTCAAGAGGTTTTACCTAATAACTTAGTTTGATCGTAAACTTTGTGCTAGATTAAGATGCAACTGGTGTGTTTGCTACATACTTGAGCTTATTAAATGAAATAAGTTTCATTACATGGTCCTATACAACATTACATAAGTCATCAAAATATTTTGACTTATTAAAAATAATGGACTCATGTAAAGGAGAAATCAAAATTTTCATGAATATTTCTTGCAACTCCTTATCTACCATGGGATTGGTCATTTTAGACAACATTGCCTTATATTTCAAGACATTCATTGATAGGTTCATTTTTTAATTATTTGATTGTGGAAATTTGAGCATAAGATACATTTTTGGAAATATTAACGAAAAAGTGTGCTAAAATTGATCTTCAAGAGGTTTGATTGCTTTCATGTATTGAAGAGGTAAGTCAAAGAACCACCTCAAATCATAGTCCTCAAGTATTCTTGGAAATAGTTTTATCAAAAGTTTATCATTAGGGACATAATAAAGTCATGCCACATAAAAATATTGAAGATGCTATTTAGGATCACCTTGCCATCATAAAATGTGAACTTAGGTCCAAAAAAAGTAGTTGGAAAAGGGTGCAAAGATATGTCAAGTACAAGAGGGTTATACAACACATCCTACTAATTAATAGCATGAAGATATTTTAAAGAATTTTGTTTAATGTTTGTAACCTTGTCCTCCAAGGACTTTATAACTTTAAGGAGTGTTTGAACTATAGACCCATTAGGATTTAGATTAGTAATTTGAGTGGTCATCAAAGGAGATGCAAACATTGTTTGAGTAGTAATAGGTATTAAAACTGGTATTTGAGTTGAAACATTTTGTAATTCCATGATAGATCAATAATAGTGTCTTGGTTTTCAAGAAACAAAATTTTAAACACATGACCCATGCCCCCAATAGATGTATTATTTTTCAATGTGTTCAAGGGGAGGGATGGTTCAACTATACTTTTTGAAATTTTTATTTTGAATATAATTTTGAGGATCTCATCGAGATCTTTAAGGTTTAAACATATACACTCATAAAATAATGTAATTGTTTGCACTTGATCATGGCATATATACTCATTTTCATCTATTTCATGGATTTCATTGTCATAATCTTATTATATGGTAAAATTATAAGTATGTTTTTCATTTTCAACATTGTTATAATCATGATCCATAGTATCGTATCCCTCATTGGTTTGAGACATCTTAGATGGTGGGAGGAGGGGAAGCTCAATGTAATCAATAGGGACACTTCCTAATCTAAGGCTACACCTTGGTTACATGAAAAATAATATAAGAAATAAATGAAAGTGTATAAAAATATGAAACCCTAGATAACTAAAAATTATAGGAATAAAAAATAATTGCATTCATACAAATTAGTTTCACCAAATGTTTAACCCTAAAAATGTGTTTTCCTAGGTTGAGGTTACCTAGATACTATTTAAAGATGTATATAAAAATGAATAAGCATAAGGGTGATAATCATATCTATAGTAGGAAAATTAAGTGATAAACTTAGATATAAACATACACTCAAATTATTATGTTGATTTATGCCTAAAATTATAAGTACATCTATGCTAGGTATATAAATGATAAATAAGTAATGTAGTTAACTTGTTATGATGTCAATGTAGTTCTAAATATGGAATAGGTGGTAAGAAGATTATAGTATGGTTATGAAAAAATAATCGAATTCTAATTTGGATGCTTCTAGAGCCATGAACACTAATGTCAACTTGGGATGATTATGTTGATGCTACTATCTGAACTCAATGCAAGTATCTTACATAGAATACTTGTTGAAAAAAGGATGAAACCACCTAGATGTTTCTGGGTTTGTCTTCACATTCACTTTGATATATTTAGATCTAGGTCATGGACCATCACTACTCATGAATTTGAAAAACCCTAATTTTTCATCGTCACAGTGACCCTTGGGGAAAATTGGTTAATAGGCACATGATGTTGAGCTAAACCTAAAAGCCCCTTTGTCAGTGAGTATTGTCTACATAGATAATACTTTGAAGAAGGCCTCAAAATGATGTAGTTCTCCCATATGTGTTATCTTTTGTATGAATCATACAATATGTGATAAGAAAGTACATTAGTGACCTAGCTTATAACTTGTAAAATATCTATCTTGGGCTACTCCTTTAGTACTTTAGACCTGTAGATGTGTTGTCCCTATGACTAATATGGAAATAGGATAAAATACAAAATATTTTCTCAATTTAATGTTTGATAAAATGATTTTTATAAGTTACTTTGGTGTCTCTTTTGATATTTTATAGGTTAGGAATGAATGAGGGTTAATCTTGTATTTATATCAATCCCTTTGAAGAAGTACATTGCATTAAAGCACATAGGCCAATCGTTAGGATATGTCTTTTTTGAAAATTTGATGGCTTTAGTGTACTAGACACTTGCGTCAGGTCAGGACACTAGAGTTGATGCTAGTGTTTGCCCCAGATGTTAGTGTATAAGTAATAAGAAAGTAGGTACAAACTCATAACTTGTAGAGGTTGAAGATAAGTAGGTTTTAAGCATTATGCGCAAGATAGAATGTCTGAGTCATCAATATAAAAATGGTTAGACTAAGAGATAGGCTAAATGGAATAATATAGAGAAGATACGATACTTTGGACAGTGGGAAATGTATAAAATTGAGAGGAAAATACAAGGTCTAGGTTGGCCAAGATTACAAGACTGAGGTGTTATATAATCCATAAATAGTGTCTACAAACTCATGAGGTAAGGCCTATATAATTTATAAATGAATCTATATAATTAGAAATAAAATTAGTATGTTAATATGTTAGAAGTGTATGATATGGATCATGAAACTTATAAAACTTCATCAAGCTCAACAAGCACAATGATATTAAAAACCAAAATATAAAGACCAAGGGCCAAAATTAATGACATGTTCAAATGTCTTAAATAATATAAATATACATGAATAATGTCACAAACAAGGGACATGTTTAAATGTCACACACACATAGAGCCAAGGACCAAAATTAAGAACATTTTTAAATGTTTCACATAGCACACATAATCTCATAGAGATGCATCAATAAATTATTTACACATAAGGAAAAAGGGCCAACATAATAGAAAATTAATGTTTTAATCTACTAAGTATAAGTAAATAAAATCAATGGAACATAAAACTGGAAAAGGCAATCTAATTATGCATATGAAACATGATCATATCCTATAAAATAACATGTTCATGTAAACTATGTAAGATAGTAATATTAGCAATACATTTATAAATAAGATGAAATCTCAATAGTACATGCATTATATAATGATACCATTATCATACTATAACATGCAAGTAAATATTCCCCCAAAATAACAAGGCCAATGGGTAGAGGAAATTATAACATCTTAATATTTTGAAATGTTTGTGTCTTACACAACACTCATGAATACCAGTGAAATGCTTGTGTAATATATAAATAATATGTTATCTACTAATCATTAAATAAATAACATATTGAAAATATGTAAACTCAATTGCCAATCCTGCTCGAGTCTTGAATTTGAAGTTTTTAGAATATTTGAGTGTTTTTACATTATTCTAATATCTGATTATTTTTTTATTTTTGTAATATTGAAACCAACAAGCTCTAATTTAAGTGTGGTGTCAAAAATAGAATAAAGAAGGAAGATCTGAGTAGTTCCTAAAAAGTTTCAATGTGAAAAATTCACTATGGAAGATCTGAATAATATTTCCCCCTATGGAATGTGAATTGTAACTGTTACAAACTTATAGAATACTGAAAATGTATGCAAAGGACTAATTGTACATTATCATTTCATTAATTGTACACTCATCAAAATATGTTGTATGTATAAATAAAAGAGATTGAAAAAGAGAGATTTTGCTTGACAAACAATGAATTTCATATTGAGATTGAGTGAATAATCTAAAAATTGAAAGAATTAAGTCTTGTGTACTAAAATTGTGAAGTTTGGGTAGAAAGTTGCAAAGTATAGGATCAACCAACTAGGATAACAATGGTAAACTATTTTGTCATGTTCTGGAAGATTTTGTCCTGTATTAAAAATGATAAAATGTTGATGCATACTATTCAAGTAGAGAGATAAATGTAAAATTTTATCAAAATTGACCATTGTTTGAAGTTATCTAGATTTGGAAAGCAAAATAAAAGGGTTAAAATGATGACAAGTCAATGAAATCCAAGGGAATAATATAATAGATCAATCATTCGTACATGTATTCAAATAGAATAACAAAATTCAATGATGTTTAAAAAAAAATATTATTATTTGAATGTTTTAAAATTTTTAGAATATTTAAAAATTCAACAAGCTACCTAATGATCTCACCCATATGAGTAGCCTAAAAATCTATGAGAAGTGGTAAATGGATGACTTGTCATGAATGAAATGTGCTAGATGTGTGTATATTAGAATCATAAAATGTATCATGTGTGTTATGACCCTTAATTATATTACCATATTCATCTAACATATTAGTTGTGTCATTTCAGTTATCTTCTAAATTATCATAATCATAATCATCCTATTGATCCTAAAATTATGGTATTTTACTCTTGTCCTCTTTTGTATTTGTATATGTAAAACCAACTACCCCATATTGTAGTATTAAACCTTGTGATTTATTTTTCTTTGCCATATGTGTTATTTCATGTTCCTTTGATACAATTGTATATATATTTTTGCTTGAGATATATTTTGTGTGTTCTTACTCTGAATATGTTCCCTCTTTTGAAATGGAAATCACCTTATCTTCGTGACCAAATGTAACACAAACTTTTTTCTATCAATAAATTCCCCTAAACATTGAAAGTACAATGACATCCTTTTGAAGAAAATAGTCATGTTACTCAATTGATTATTGACATGAAGTTTATGTCACAGTTTTATCTATGTGTTGAATCTCATATCCAGGAGATACAATAAATGACGTAGAAAAAAATTATTTTATGATATTCCATAATGTAGACATTGATAAATTTCTTTCCATCTATGTGGGCAATGATAGTGAAATGTCCTTGACAAGAAGAAGGGTTTGTAATTACCTCTTTTGGAATGACAGTTTTAACATGAAATTTCATAGGTATATCTTGATGTTGAACATTTTTTTGCTACTTCTCTTATAATATCTTTTGTATCCATTGATTTTCAAATTATTATTTTTGAAATACTGCTTTTTCATCTTGTTCCTTTAGTAGTTTTTATTGATCTAATTTTTCCTTGTGAATTTTTTTTTGTTCTAGATTTTCTATTTGAATTTTTTCTTGCTCTAAGTTTGTCCCTTTATATCCACACTCTATTTTTTTTGCACTTATACATTATAAGAAGCAATCATAGTGTGAGTGGGTTGCTTGATTGATATATCTATTATAGGATCACCACTTTTAATTATATTTTGTATTTTATTCTTCAAAACCAATCAACTATTTATATGATGACCATGCATTCTATTATATGCACAATAGTATTTTGACCTTCTTATAGGAAATATAAGATATAATTTGATTACTTCATTTCAAAGCATCTCTCTTAAATTTTCACTTGAACTTTTAGTAATCTTTTGTGCACTTTTAAAATTACTAGTTATATATGTATTTTGTTTTAGTTTTCAATCTTGATATGAATATTATTAGGCACAAAATTTCAAGATGAAGATTGAAATAGATGATTAACAATAACATGCTTTGGATTATTTTCATATATACTATTATTTTTTCTTGATGTTATATTTGAAATAAAACACTATTTTTAATTTTTCAATTCCTATATTGACTTGCTCATAGTGATGACTTGGCCCTTAAGAGATTCAAAAGCATGAAACCTGGGTACTTCTGATTGAATATGCATGCAAACACCATCAATATGAGATGTGGATGTGGATGGGGTTGAGGAAGGACATATTGGCTTCCTTTATTTGGCATTATAGGATAGTTCAAATTATATCTTGGGATAATGATAACATGGACTTGGGTAGAGGTAAAGTATCTATCACCATATTGAGGGTTAAGAGGAGAGATTATAGCATCTTAAATTATTTTTTGCTCTTGTTCCCATATTATAATTTAATTTACAAAATTTGGAAGTAGTAATGTTTGTATCTTACCTTGTGATTTTATTTGTTATATTGCATGATTATGAATGATTTTCTTGATTAATGAATACAACATGCAATAAAAACTTAAGATTCTTGAAACAAACAATAATCATCCATGATAGACATGAAATTATTTTCAAATGATAATAATAGAAAACTAAAAAAGGGTTTTTTTTGAAACACTAGGACAAAAAATTTGAAACCTTAGAAGGTTAGAACCTTAAGGGAAAGTTAGGGTTTGTAATACTAAATTAATAAATGGGTTCACCGAATGTTTTATATTAATTTTAATTAATATTAAATTTAACCTTAATTTAGATAAATAGAATGGAGTAATGTAGAGTTTTGTAAATGCACTTTTAAATAGTAAAGTGAAGGTACGTATCTAAAATAAATGAAACAAAACAATGACAAGCAATGTTAAACTATGAAATTATGAAATGGACTTGATGAAGAGACCACTAAATTAGAACACCTTCTTCAAGAGAAAGTAAGTCAAAACAAATTTGAGTATAAATCAGACCAAGTGATATATTTGGCTCAAAACTTACATAAGTTGCATATTAGTTGATTTTAAAAATAAATTTTAAATCAATGGAAAAGCTATGCTTAGTTATTTTGTTTCACAAAAAAAACTTAGACATTACATGTTTAATATTGAGACTCTCATTATTTCCAAGATTAATCCTTTGAGATATGTCATGTCCAAGTGTTATATATCTAGACACATAACTAAGTGGGTCATGTTAATTATGGGTTTTGATCTTAAGTTTGTACCACATAAATTGGTAAAATAGAAATTGATTTTTGACCAGCTCATTGTGACTCCCTTATTACACCACACTCCTATAAATGATACTTTTTGAGACACATTTTTTATATGTACCACTGTGAATAAGATATGGACCATGTACTTTTATGGGTCCAAATGTGATTAAAAGGTCAATACCAATATTGTATTAGTGACACCTTAGGGTTAGAATATGCCATTAGCATATTGATTGAAATTTTCATGTACAAACAATATAATAGAGTATAAGGCTTTGATTATTAATTTACATGTTGCACAAGGTTCAAATAAAAAATATATTAAATTTTATAATGAATCTTAACTTAAGTGATAGGCACTTATCAAACAAAATAAGAGAAACTATTTGCATATTGAGATCTTGTACATAACTTGATTACCCACTTTAATGACTTTAAGATTGGTAACATACCTGGATGAAATAATTATCATGTCAAGATTATGGATAGTGTTTCATGCATTGTTTTAGATTACGGTAAAAGTAGGTTTTGAAGGGACCCCAAAACCCTATAATAGAATCAAAAAAGATAAAGCATTAACAACCACTAGGAAAAGCAGTCCTAAAACCTACTAAAGAGCAGCATCAAAATCAAGGTTTACAGGGACTTGAAACCACAAACATAGTCCAAAAAAAAAGTACCTAGGTTTTACAAGGACCTGAAACCTCAAATAAAGTTTTAGACCAAGAACCAAGAAACAAGACCAAAAACAAGAACCAGTTAAAAAAACCAACAATAAGGACCTGAACAGGAACAAAACCAATAAAGAAGACCTTAGGATTTTATTGCAATTCCATGATCATCTTGATAGCCTCCTTCCCAATCATAGCAGTATCCTGGATGGAGTTAGTAGCTGAAGTAGTAGCAGCTTGCAAGGCTTTCTTCCTCAAACTCTACCTTCTCCTCTTACTTGGACCCTCCGAGGATATTGTTTCTTCATTTGCTCTTTTACCAAGACTAGCTGCAACAGCACAGATGCTTGATGTTACCTGCTTCATCTTTGTTCCACTTTCCTTGATGAACATTCTAAGATTATGTTCATAATCTTTAAGTTTTTTTTTCTTTTTGGGATATCTCTCATTTGCACCTCCAAGTGGTTGATTATGGCCCGATCAACATCCTGATTGTGTTGCATTGTTTCCACTTTCTTCTTCAGCCCCATTATTTCATTATAGATCCAAGAATCAACTTGGAGAATAGAGTCGGCATTGAACTTGGCAGAATGCAGGAAGGAAAGCTTGGTTTCATGCATTGTTACTATAAATATCATAGATTATTATTCTATACTTACTATTAATAAGTTTTAACAACTAAATATTTCACTACTATCTCTAGAGAGATTAGATGTATTTGTGATTTATAATGATGCTAACAATTTAAAGTGGTGTACTAATATCTACAAATTTTTATCTAATGAGATTATTCCTCTAAATTTTCTAAGGAAAAAAATTGAGAAGAGATGTCATTTGGTATGTTATCATTAGTGACACTCTTTTCAAGAGTTCCTTTGATGGTCACCTACTTATATTCTTTGGACAAGAAGAATCTAAAATTTACTCATAAGAGGTTATTTATAGGGAATGTGGTGGACATTTAGTGGAAAATCATTGTTATAAAAATTATTAAGAATGGGTTACTATTTTAATTCTATGGAACCTGATTTGTAAGAATATTCAAATGTTTATGAGAAATGTAAACAATATGATAATTTAATGTATGAACCGTTTCAATAATTAAAGCCTATTTTTTATCTTGGCCATTTTTCATTTTAAGTTTCAATCTAGTGGTAAAAATCAATCCTACATCATCATAAGGTCATAAATTTATCATTATAGCTACTGAATATTCTATAAAATAGGTTAAATATATCCCTTTAGAATATACCCTAAGTGATGACATATGAATATATCCAATGATACATATCATATCCAAGTTTGGCCTTTCATATTATATTATTAATGATAATGTTTCATATTTAAAGGATAAGGTGGTCAATAATTTTTGTGCTAAATACAAGATTTGACATAAACTTTATACTCATTATTATCCCCAAAGGAATGGCCAAGTTGAAGCTGAAAATAAGATATCCAATATCTTAGTAAAATTATTGATGAAAATGGAACATAATGGAATAAGTAAATTAAATATGCTTTATGGGCATATGGTATAAAAGTTAAGATAGATACACAATCCTTAATTTTTTGGATATTCCCTAAAAATTCATTAGTATGAATCTTATACTTTTCATATGTTTTATCCTAAAGTTTTATGTTATGTAATAAAAAAATTTATTTTGTAAAAGATGTTTCCTATCTCTTATGACAGTCATCTTCAAAATATAATCATTGTGCCACCCTTAACATGCAATCCCTACGTGCTACATACATTTCATACCATGATTAATATTTGCTCCTTACTAATATTTATTTTACCATATTTTTTATAAAAACAAATAATTTTTCATGTGATTATATAGGTGTAAAATTATAATATATTATAATTCTAAAGATGTACAATAATCAACAATTTTGATTTTGAATTTTTTTAAATTATGGAGAGCTATTATTTTTGGAAAACACTAGGAAGAAAATAACTTAGCTCAAACTAAAATTTTAGTCGACCATTCTAAATGTTTGAAAGTGGAAACCATTAAAATAGTTGAGTGTACATGCTCAAGCTTAGGAACAAAATCTAAAACTATATCTAGATAAGTCCAACAAAAATGGATAGAAGTGGTGATCTTCATGTCTATTTACACTAGTCATGTATGTGTTGATTGTGACAAGACTTTGAATTTGTCAATCACCATAAAGTAAGACCATGATGGTCAAGGATCAAAGATGGATATTATAACTATGTTTGGACAAGTCTAATAAAGGTGGACAATAGTGATGACCAATCTTATCTATTGGCATTGGCCATGTTTGTATTGACTATGATAAAAATATGACTAATGTCAACTTTGCATCTATGTCTATTAAGAAACATGATATATTGAAACTTGTACTATGTCATACATAATTCATTATTTAACTTCTTTTATATTTGAAACCCTAAGGGCACTTTCATATCTTGAAAACCTATAAACAAAAGGTAGGAGTGTAACAAGTTGAGATAACATCGATCACCCCCTTGTTGATTTATTATTTCCTACATATCCAATACTCCAAGGAGGAAAATAAATCCCACATAGTTCTCCCACCTATATTTATTGTGAGATTGTGTTCCTTGACTATGTGTATGCATCTAGAAAAATGGATTTGATACTTGAAAATAATAACTCTTGGATATATTTGAGATGCTCTAGATGTGAGTTTTGGTTCATCCTTGTGAGTTATCTTGAATTTAGAAACAATAGGGAAGATTTTGAATAGTGTATAATCTAAAAACAAAGCAATAGAAAGTGGAGATAATAAATGACTTTTGATGTGTATTTATAGGTGAACATTTTGATAATTTACTTTATTTAACCTTATGAAACATGTGAGAAGACCCAAAATAATGATTTGAATTTTGAAAACTAGTCATTATCTAGTGTGAGACATATCCATACTAAATGGATAGGAGTGTGGTGTTTCTTCTATCTACCTAGGGCAAAATTGTCTAGAAAGATGAGGGATACTTGTCAAAAATTGGAGATAGTTTAAGGTTAATTTTAAATAGCTTGAGTATTTGATATTTATAGTTTTATGTATTAGTAATGATAAATAAGGGGTTGAACTTGCATATGGATTAAAGGAATGCTAAATAAGATTTATTTAATTAGGTACAAGTCATGTGGTTTAGGATGTGTTAAGAATTAGTATTTTAAAGTACCTGTGACTAGATTTATAATAATAATTTTTTTGGAGTAAAGCAAAAATAATTTGAACCTGAGTGGGTACTTCAATGTAGGTCACTCAAATTTAAAAAACTTTGTAATAGTTCATGCAGTATTCAATTTTTCCTTTTTAAATTATAAAAAGTTAAGATTTGAAAAAAATTAATTTGAAAAGACAACAAGGAAGGAGTACACTTGTATGTAGGTGCAACTAAATTACCTTGTAACCTATGTTGAGATAAAATCAGCAATTTTGATTTCAGATAATCATGCAGTTCAAGTTAACTCTAGTTACAACCAATGTATCACATAGGTTAGTATTAAGTGGAGTTAGTTGTATTATTCATTCATAAAATTAAAAAAGTACGTGTGCTCATTCAAAGTAAAAATAACTTGTATATTTCCTGCTCTAACTTTATTTATTTATATATATAGAAAAGCCTTTACAATTCTATATATCTCTTTAATCTATACCTATACTATTTTTACTCTATTATTATTCTTATATAAACTATTACAAGTGTTTATATGCTCTATAGACTCTTATCTCACTCTTTTTATCTCTATTCAACTCTCTCTATGCTATATCTATAATATTACAATGTTGCGGTATAAATGTTGACTAGATACATTTACAATTCAATGATCATTTATATGTAATATATGAATTTTATTCATGTAGGTCATATTATGTTACAATAAGGATCTAATCCATACCACATTGCCCAGATCGGTAGAATCCTACGTCCCATTGGCCTAGAGATGTATTTTACAATTATGGTAGAGTTTAAGGTTATGTGATAATCCTATGTTAATCATATCTAATGATTAATTCTATTAATATTCACCCATATTTTATTCCTTTGTCTCATCCTCAAGACAAATTTTGAAAATTTTGGCAAATACCCAAAATAATTTATCCTACTTAATGTCCAAAACTTACTACCAAAATTTTGTTTTTTAAGATGTGGATCCCCCATGCTTTGGTAGATATTTATTATACTTGTCTATCAAAAAATTTGCAAATATTTATAGGTACTAAAATAATTCATCCTAATTAATGTCTAAAACTTGCTACCATTTTTTTTTTAAAGATGTGGATCGCCCATCTTTTGGTAGATATTTCCTTTACTTGTACATCATATAATTCAATAAAGTTTGCAAGTTCTAAAGTATGGATTTAGATCAAAGATCTTGTGTTCTAACATAGTAATCTCTTTGGTCACCATCACCACCTCTTTTGGGGTTGGGAATTCTCTAGTATTTATAGGTATGCTTTGTAACCTTTGATCTGAATATCTATTTTCTCCATCTAAATATTTAAAAAAATCCATAGTTCTCCATGTATTCATAGATAAGTATGCATTGATATTTATTTTCCTTATATTTTTCTTGTAGATATCATATTTAGCCACAATCAAGGATCAAAATAGATAGGATCAAATACATAAGCTGAATCTATATAGAGTAGTGAAATTTGAAGAATAATTCAAAAGGGAAGAAGCTTGTCTTCATAACCAAAAATTTGTATTAGCATCATTCATTATCTAAAAAATACATAGGAAGGTACATTATAAAGTAAGGAATTAGGTCACTTTAAAAATAAATTAACTCAACTCACAATTAGAAAATGACTTAAAGTAAATTTACGTTAATAACCTATTATTAATCTAAGCAAGCTAATTTGACCATATAAGTAAAACCACATAGGGGGGAAAAACCTACACTAACACCTTCCCCCTCCCTTAAGCATAGCTTAAGTGGGTAGTAGACTTTGGTCCTAACACAAAGGTCTGATGAGGAACCCAAGTACATATCAATATTTCATAAAGTGGAGAAAAGGATAAAACCTATAGGAAAAACTCTTCCCCCCTGCCAAAAAAAAAGAGATAAAATAATAAGAGTGGGATAAAAATCCCCGCTAAAAGCTACAACTACCTATATCCACTATGTATCATATAAAATATGGATAATGTATGCCTCCACAAAGAACAGAGAGAAGCTAAGCATAGAATATCTCATGTTGAATTTTGTAATAGGTCATTTTGCAACAAATTATATCTCTTCCTTTTAGAAGAAAGAGACCTCGAGATATAAACCTATTGAATTCCCACTCAAGTGGAATGCAATTAGGAATCAAGATGTAAATCTTTAAAAAATACTCAAATGTGTCTAAGCTTGTGCCCAAATGTGCCAACCTCTAATCAGGAATGATAGGCCTAAATATAGAAGATGGTAATAAGGAATCATAAAATGAAGGAGAGAGATCAAGAGGGTTTATAATTACCCTCATTATATCTATATAAGAAGATGTAACTCAAATAGAGTTGTCATCAAAGAGAATATAAATGTCCTCAATGGTGTCATCTAGATCTAAAATGTGAGATTCTAAAAAAAAGAAGAGATGTTTGGTAGAAATGTGTCCTAATAAGGTTAATATAGAATAAATATGTAATCCTAATATAAATAATCACTAGAAGTTCTCAAAGGAGTAACTTTGAATTCTATACTAGCAACTAGGGAAGGTGGATTCTCAGTCCATGTCATGTGACTACATTGCACATCCTATAAAATGTCTTGTTGTGAGTAATCACTAGAAACTCTCAGTGAAGTGACACTAAGCTCTAAATTAGTAAGAGGAGTGATATAAATCTCATCAAGGCCTATAAAAAAGAGTCTGAAGAGTGATCCAAATAATGGAGGGACACTTTATCTGCTCACATAGTGGTGTAAATCCCATGAAACATGCACCAATAAGTGACCACAAACACAATCACAAGAGTTGGCCAAGTCATTATATTGATAAAGGTTAGTGGGAATAGGAATCTATCCATATAAAAATGGAATAAGGTCATGTTTCATGAACAAGTATTCCATGGACATCCACCATGGAGCTTAGTTGTCCTTTCTAAGAAGAACTACTAGAGTAGAATCAACTATCCTCATATAGTATCTCCCAAGTCGAGATAGGTGAGTTGACATGACCATAAGTAACTGTGCACGTTTAATGTGATGAAAGTCAGAATCAATATAAAATGCATCCAAATGAATAGCAAGTGTAATAGTTACCAAATTCCCCCTGATATTTCATAGTTTGACACTTTATATTTGAGTGCATACATAATTAGTACATTCAAATGTGTATATAATCAACACATTTATAGAAGCAACACAAGTATGTAAAATAGAAGAATAAATATACCGCATAAAACTATATAGGATCAATTTTAAAAGGATCAAGAATAGAATAAATGTGTAGAGCTAAAAAAACTCACACTTTAAAAAAAATACATAAAAAAGAGCTATCAGTTGAAAGTTATGGAAGTTTGAATGTTTATTTCTCATAAAAAATAATGATCTCCACTTTGCAAAATTTTGGTCAATTTTTTTGATGAAATGTTAAGCCCCCTTATATTGGTTATGACCAAGATCTTAAATTCCCATATGACCAAGGGGATATGAGGTAGGATGTGGGTGCCCCCTTGATTGATTTGATTAATGTGGGAGTGATGTCACCCAAAAAATAGCTCCACTTTTGAAATAAATAGGGTCACTTTTTGTTATGATCCACACTTATAATAATTGAAATATGTAGAATATAATGTAGATCAACTCAACACAATAGATATTGGTGCGTCAAGATGCCCAAATATTTAATATATGTATAAATATAATAATCTCTCTTAAGGTAGGAAAACACCATACAATACTCCTTTAAAAAAGAATAACTCCAAAATGTCTCTTTGAGGGGACAACCTCTAATATCCTCTTACAATAGAAGAGTTAATTCTTACTTGATTCCTTTACAATGATAATCATCTCATTTATATAGACCTATATCTAACTAAGAATGGATGGGTAGATTTTTAATCCCAATATAGGGTGACCATTACTCAATGCACTAATTCCACAATTTACTCAATTATCCTAATATATTGGACCCATATAACTAAGGGGATATGTGCCACATGTCATCATCTCTATTTACCTATATAAATTAATATATCATATCCCTAAGTACATAACATTCTTTCCTTACTTGATATGTTTCATCCCTGAAACATAGGTAGAAACCAAATAATGAGTGTGATTCAAATCATTGCACACTTGTCTCCAAGCTCGATCATCCAACCATCCATATGTGATCCTAGTAGGTGATAGCTTTCCAACCTTATTTACAAATTCTAATGTGCTAATCTGATTCCATTCATGATCATAACTATACCACATTGGCATCAATTAATAATTATTCTTCTTTTGATTCTATGTACCATATTCCACGGTGCTACTTTGATTCCATTCATAACCATAGTAATTAGTATTCCATGTATAGTCATAGTGATTTTCCCACTAATTCCATGTTCCATAGGCCATTTTACTACTCTGATTACATACCTAGCTATAGTAGTTCTGATTTGGCTTCCATGCATAGCCATAGTTATTATAACTATGATTTTTTGTATAGCCAAAGTGATTGTTGTTATGACACTCCCTCACATGCCTTCATGATTTTTTCCTCTCACGATGATGTGGGTGTCTATATACCTCAATTTTTTTTGATACTTTGAACTTATCAACCTTTTATTCTACCTCTTCCACCTTTTTCTTTGGTGGATCCTTTTTCTCTTGAGTAGATGAAGTGTTATTATTTGTTTTTATTGTTTCTTCATCTATGTCTTCATTTGAATTTTGCACATTCTCTTCTTCACCTAATTTAATCTCATCTTCATGATCTACCTTGATTGTTCTTTATGCCTTTACAACTATGATATATTGTAAAGTGACCTTATTTTTCCTATACCAAAACTTCATGAACTTCTTATAAACATTAATTTTGATTATTCCCAAAGTCTCTAACCTTGGATATCCAAGAACCATATGCACATCATCCATATCCAAAGCATAAAAATCTGAATGCAAAACATATTTGTCCATAGTGAGCTTCAAATATTCTAAAACTTGAATATTATGACCATCTATTTGAGCCTTTTTTCTTTTTACTACTTGAACATGTAGATGTTGAGCCACATCTATGTTGATGAAGTTATACTTACTTCTAGGGTTTATGGACACAATGAACTTTTTCTTTTTAATGCATCCATGAAATTGAAAATTTGACTTTGATTTATTTGGAGCCAAATTATTCAAACCCTTATCATATAATCCTTCTTCTTCCTCTTCAAGATCCTCTACCTCTTCTTTTGCATGATATATCATCATCATCATCATCATCATCATCATCATCATCATCATCATCATCATCATCATCATCATCATCATCATCATCATCATCATGATGTATGATTTCTTCATCATCATCACTTTCATATTCTTCCTCATTGTCATTATTTTCTTCCATTATTTTTTCTTCTTCATCATCTCCATTCTATTATTCATTACCCCCCTCATCATCCACTTCTTCCTCTTTTGTATTTTTTTTCTTTTATACGCTATTGATCTATAAAAACCTATTCCATTTCTTCCCATGAAAATTTCCATCGTTTTAGTCCCAAATCATCCCACCAAAGTGCTACAGGACCATAAATAAAATTTTAGAAATGTCTTTGCCACCAAATTGTTCAAACATTATTCTCCTTAAAAAAGAACCACCATTATCTAGCATAAATCATCCTCCCCTAAAAATACTTGTAACTTCATGATTCATAAAAACTAGGGTTAATGAAAAAAACCATAAAATTTCAATTACTCATGCAAAACAAATCTAAAAAATCTAAAATTTTGATTGTATCTTCCATGTATGATAACACAACTTCAGTAAAAATTTTGTGAAAAAATTCAAACATTTCAACCTATGGAGAGAATCTATGAATAATCATAAAATAATAATAAATCTCTTAAAACATTTCACAAAATTCTAAAATTTTATTTTTCTATTTATTTATGTTGATACAATACCAAAATAAAATTCATAGAAAAATTCCTTATATCTTGATAGATATGATGAAATTATAAAAAAACACTAAAATATCAATAACTAGTTTTGCCCCACACAAATTTCCCAAATTGAAGATCTAATACCACTTGTTATGATCTACACTTATAATTGAAATATGCATAATATAATGTAGATCAACTACACACAATAGATATTGGTGGGCCAAGATTCCCAAATATTCAATATATGCAAAAATATAATAATCACCCTTAAGTTAGGGCAACACTATATAATACTCCTTTAGGAAGGAATAACTTCACAATGTCTCTTTGAGGGGACAACCTCCAATATCCTATTACAATAGAAGACTCAATGATTACTTGATTCATTTAAAATGATAATCATATCCTTTATATAGACCTATATCTAACTAAAAATAGATGGGTAACCTCTTAATCCCAATGTAGGGTGACTATTACCCAATGCACTAATTATACAAGTTACTCAATTATCCTATATATCACATCCATATAACTAACCAAGGGGGATGTGTGCCACATGTTAGTAGCTCCATTAACCTATATATATTAATATATCATATCCCTAGGTACATAGAAGTTTCCACTCAATCAAATTTAATAGTCTCTTAGACATCGTAGCATAAAACAAAGAAGGAGAAGGTGGGCATAAAATGGTGCCTTCTCAAGTAAGTGGTGGATCCCATGGTATGTATTCACACTAGGTGGAGTTCAAAGTGTGTCCAAGAAAGGGGTGGAGCTCAACTAGTATGCGAATAGGGGTCAGATCCCAGCTAATGTGTGAGTAAGGGGTATAACTCGATGGTTGTCCAAAGAGGGGGCAGAGTCTAAAAGGTGCATGAGCAGGGGTATAACCCAATACATGCTCGATTAGGTGCAAATTTTAGACTTATTTTTCTATCAAGAAAATTCTTCAAACTATTAAAATGGCCTATGAGGGTTAGAAATTCTATCGAGTTGAAGAAACCTTCAGAATTACATATTTTGTATGGTTCCTCCAGAATCTATTAAAAATCCACTTGGTTTATTAAAAATCCTAGAAAAACTCAAAAATATTCTTCCTCAAAGTCATTAAATGTACAATTTTTTGTAGAATTAAAAAATAGCCTTGAAACCCTCCAAAAATGGTTAAAAATTGATTGTCACGAAACTAGGTCATGTTTATAATCAATCCTAGGGTTTTTCCATCTTCTAAATTCAAGATGCTATATATTTTTAAATTTTATAATCAAAATATGAAAATTTACATGGATTTTTTAAAAACCCCACCAAACTTTAGAAAACTTAAATCAATAAAAAATCTTGAACAAGCTAGAATGCTAGATCTCATAAGAGAATTGATAGCATTCATCTATCAACGCATATTTGATACCATGTTGGAGTCGGCCATAATCTAAGTTTGAACTAGATAGGATCAAATGCATGAAGTTGAATCTATATGGAGTAGTGAAATTTGAAGAATAACTCAAAAGGGAAGAATCTTGTCTTCACAACCAAAAATTTGTATTAGCATCATTTATTAGTTAAAAAATACATGGGAAGGTACATTATATAGTGAGGAATTAGGTCACCCAAAAAATTAATTAACTCAACTCACAATTAGAAAATGACTTAAAGTGCATTTCCCCTAATGACCTATTATTAATCTAAGTAAGCTAATTAGATTATGTAGGTAAAAATACATAGTAGGAAAAATCATACACTAACAATGGACTTATCAATTTATCATGTTCTACCTAGGAATGAATATTTTGAGTACCAAAGCTAGTAGAAGAAATGTTTAGTTTGATTTCTATTTCCTCTAATTATTTATTCTTTCCTTGGGTCCTGTTGTCATCAAATCTTACATCCTAGAAAGGGTGTTCAATCCTCTTCCAAATTTGGGCAATATGGGAACACTTCTAGGTATGTGGGTGTACCTATAGTAGAAGTGAGCCTCCAAATTTAAAGGGCTAGCTTCCTGAATGTAGCTTGAAAATATTATCACTTATCTAATGATTGCTTGTGGAGTAAAAAGGGTTAGAAAAGGGTTAGAAATTTCATGAAATAAACCTATTATAAAAGGGTGATACACCAATATGTTTTCCACAATACTATCATGCTCTATC
This sequence comes from Torreya grandis, assembly GCA_037957365.1. Taxonomy (NCBI): domain Eukaryota; kingdom Viridiplantae; phylum Streptophyta; class Pinopsida; order Cupressales; family Taxaceae; genus Torreya; species Torreya grandis. The sequence goes on along the minus strand of JARHVA010001181.1, from coordinate 111,330 downwards.
ACAAAGAGGCAAGGGATAAAACACTAATCTAAGAGTCCCAAAATACACTAGCATTAGTGTTTAAATATGAAGGTGAGATGTATGAAGAATTTGTAAGGCAAATAAGACAATAGATCAGTTGTAGATACTAAGGCTCATTATACACTTAAGATAGATTCATACACTTGAATACACTTCCTATGACTTGCTAGGCTAAAATCACTTACATCAAACATCAAAGGACTGAGAGAAATCAAGGATAGATGAGTATCTCTTAACTATTCACTATACATCTCTTCACACACTTTGACAAGTTGATGTATGAACTCAAACCAAATTACATTTATTATTCTAAGGCAAATTACAATGCCAAAACTAGTGGGGCTTTACCATACATGGTGTGGTATTAGATTACAAAGGCCAAAATGGCATCTACTTATATAACATCAGAGAGAGGAGAAAAAATAAGTTCAAGAGTCACTAGAACACATGTCCAAGCATGAGGACCAGTTACATTTTAGGTGAAATTGAGTTTGAAATAAACCAATAAATGCTTTTAAGACAAATGTCCATATAAGTCGTGACAAACTCTCCAAAATAGTGCAAAAATTCTTCAACTAGCCTTCGTTGAACTATTTTCATCATATATCATCTCTTGAGAATTTGAAATTGAACTAGGAGAGGTGAAACATATGATATGATAGTCTCAGACATTTTCCATGTTGTGAATTATCTTCTAGACATTTGTATTTACCATCTACAGTCACTCATTGCTTTCTTAGACTTCATTCTTTACATCTGACAGTCATTTATCTTGGACCTTGATTAAGCTCTCATGGTAGTGTATGAGTCTAAAATGCTTGGTATTTCATATCTACCTATGTGGAATTCCCCTTGCCACATTATTCACTCCATTATATAATTTGCTCTATCATCAATTGGACATGTAGTCTCATTTTATCCATCTAGAATCTGATTAAATTTAACCTATCAATCTCCTCTAGAGCCTCTCTATTTCAAATTTTGATGTTTTCCATAGATCATTGACCTAGGGTCCCAAGATTATGACATCTTGCATTCACACTTTCAATCTAAGCTCCTTTGACTTATTGATCCAATCATACCATTAGATCTATTTATTTGATTTAACATGAGTCGTAGATCATGATCCAGTTGTTTAAATGTGATTCAATACTAGGATTCATTAATATTTTGAATTTGTTTACACCATTGATATACTTTTTCATGATCAAATGTGCACCATATATATTTGGAACCCATTGATACTATCAAATCATTCACTCCATTGATTTTGGTGTATGATGGAATGCTAACTGTTGATCTACAGGGACCCATTATTTGAACTCAAGTGGATATTTATCATAGCTGAAATTTAATGTTTGTGTTCCCATCATTTGACATCCATGTGACTATATTTTATGTATACATGACCATAATAGATATATTTGAATCCCAATAATTATTTCATGACTTATGTTTGACGTTCATGTGACTGTCAATGACATTTGTGAGACCGTTAATGATGTCTACATGATTGTCACTTTTTGAACGCCAATGATTTTTTACCTAGGCTCATTTTTTATGTTTACATAAATTTAATACTCTACTAGATCAACTTTCTTGAAATAATTTAATTCCCTTAGAGCTATTATTATCGATAATTTCTTCAAGCTCTTTATCTTTGGGACAATTTCCCTAAAAGAATGATGGCTTCAAACTTTTTACATCAGCAAATTTTCCCGAAACAATATGGGTCATCAAGATTTATGTTTCAATTTTTTTTTTTGAAATAATATGTCCTTATCCTTTTTTACCAGATAATTTGTCTGAAAAAAAATCAAACTTGACTCCTTTGCTATAGACAAAATGTTAGAAAGAAACAAACCTTCAAGATTTTTACATCAGACTATTTTTATTGGACACTTTGTCCAAAATAATTTTTCCTTTATTAGGACTTATGTTTCAGACATTTTCCCCAAAATAATATGTCCTTATATTTTGTGTTAGACAATTTGTCTGAGAGACTTGGGTCTTTAGGATTTTTGTTTCGAACAAAATGTCAGAAACAATTTGCACTTAGATTTTTAACGTGAACAAAATGTTTGAAAGAATTCTTTTTTTAGGAAAATTACTTGGACAATTTCCTCGATAAGTCCCTAACACTTAGCCAAAAACCTAAAATAGTTTCCCCAAAAAAATTATGTACTTAGATAGTTAAAGTTGGAGAATTTCAAAAGTGTCAAACAAGCCTTTAAACCCACAGGTTCTTATAGACTTGTTCTATCAACTATCACTTGATCCTTGAATCTCAAATGATTTCCTAATGTATAAGTGAACATGTTCCATGATCTGATAGAAATTAAAACTATAAAGACTACACACTTCCATATATGACTCTAAAATGACCCTTAAGATATAAAATGACACAAGAACTAAACCAAATAATGACCAAAACTAGAATGGCATATGAAATGACATTATATGAACTAAAATACACCCTATGATGTTATAATCAAACCCTTTTTAAGATTTTGACTATAGGGGGGTTGATCCATTTTAACTTGTGGTAAAAATGGTCAACATTCTTAGTGATTTCCCAAGGGTGTCATGCTTGTTGTGCCATGATCAGTTGCCTAATCATGTATATTGGGATATGGAGTCACATTTACAACAAGTTTGACACATATATGCCTTTGATAACACACAAAAATAGAAAAAATTAAAGATAAAACACAAAGTAGAAACAAACATATGTTCAACTAGAAAAATTAAGGAACAAAACACAGACCTAATCTATTATTTACAAAATTGAACTTTACCTTTCATAGAAAGGTTTCAAATGTATCCCATTTATAGGGATAGGCAACTCTTCTCCATTAATCCTTACTAATTAGAAATAATTACTTTGCTTGCGCTTGATGATGACATATGGTCCACTCCATAAGGTATCTAATTTTGTATGCCTTCTTGGTTTTGATCCATATTCATCCCATTTCAACACTGTATCACCTTCCTGGAATGTTTTTAGAGTTGCCTTCTTGTCAAAAGACCTCTTTATCAATACTTGGTGATGTTTTATAATTTGATGATCCTTCTTTTTGGCCTCTTGTAACTCCATTAATTTTTTCAATCTCACCTCCATTGGAGTGCTCTCAAGCATCTCTAGTTGATGTGCTAACTCTAAGGCAGGCAACTCTTGAGAGATAGAAAACCTAGCTTCCTTTCCATAGACAAGCATAAAAGGAGAATTCCCTATTGACCTCTTGGGAGTTATCATATCATCCCAAAAGGTTGTCTTCAATTTGTTGTGCCAAACCCTCTGATTATGCTCTGAGGTTCTCTTGATGATTATGATTAGGTTCTTGTTAGTTGACTTAGCTAACCCATTACCTTGAGGATAATAGTTGGATGAAGTGGTCATAAATATTTTGTTACTATGTGCCTAATTAGTTGTCTTAACACCCATAAAATCAAGAGCATTATCTAAAATAATAGTAGGAGTGCCAAACCTAGTTATGACGCTTTTATATAACTCTAAGATAGAATTCCCATTAGCTTACTTCAATGTTACTATCTCAACCCATCTTGTAATATAGTCAGTTACTGTGAGTATCCATTTATGACCAGCACTTGATGGGGAATTTATCATGCCAATGAAATCAAGACCCCATTGTATGAAAGGTTGATCAACATGGATAGACTTTAAAGGAAGAGATACAAGCTTCTATTTTCTTACAAAGAAAGCACATTGTATACACCTTCTTACCCAAGCATGGAGGTCTTTGAAAAGGCTGGACCAATAATAACATACCCTCATGATCTTGGTAGCTATGGTTCTAGGAGAGAATTGACCTCTTGCTATCCCATTATGGAATTTCTCAAGCAACATGCCAAATTGATCATTATCAATGCATATCAATATCACACCATTAATGTTCCTCCTAAAAATCACACCATCTATAGGGAAAAAGGGAATAGATTGTGATCTAAAATATCTCCTTTGTGATCTACTCATATTATTAGGATACTCACCACTTTGAAGAACCTCGATCACATCTTGTGTCCAACTCTATCTATACAAGGAACCAACCGGTTGGGAGAAATCATGATTGACTATAACCTCTTCTTTTGACTCATGAAATTTTGAAGCTAAGTGTTCACAAAGGCCTTTACCTCTTACCAATTTTGTTACTTTGATATCAACATCATATTCCATTACCTTAGTGATCCACCCTTCTCTCTTCTCACTAAGGTCTTTGCTTAAAAGAAACTCCTTGGTACTAGGATGAGAAACCATAACATGAATTTTATTGTTTGAAACCATATGCCTTAAATTATTTAATCCCTTTACAACAACAAGTACTTGTTTCTCCATAAAGGTGTAATTGACTTCATAATCTTCTAAACCTTGACTAAATAATGCAATAGACTACTCCACACCCTCATCATTATTTTGCATTAACATGGCTAAGATAGTATCAAGGTTAGTAAATGAATACAACATGAAGTCTTTAGAAAATTTAGGATTCACAAGAGTATGATCTTGTGTAATTGATTTCGTAATGGCTTCAAAACTATTCTTACCTTCCTCAATCTAGGAAAAGACCTAGTTCTTCCTAAGCATAATTGTGATAGGTTTCACCAAAGATGCAAAACTAGGTATGAACCTCCTTACAAAATTTATCTTGCCTAAGAAAATTTGAATAAATTTATTATGCAATGGTAATGATAGGCCTAAAATTTCATTTATCCTTTTAAGATCAATAGCCAAACCATCTTTGGAAATAATGTGTCCTGAGAGGTTACCTTTATGAACAACAAAGATGAATTTATTTGGATTAATAGATGCTCCATACTACCTACATCTTTCAAAAACTTGTCTCAAGTGTTGTATATGTTCATTAAAATCTTTATAAAACACTGTCATATCATCTAGATAAACCAACATCTCATTAATCAACCCTTTGAAGGCCATGTCTATTGTTCTTTGAAAGATATCATCAACATTTGACAAACCAATCACATCTTCCTATAAGAAAAATTCCCTCATTTAGTGGTAAATTTTGTCTTAAACTGATCATCTTCATTGACTCAAATTTTATTATAACCTGAGTATCCATATAGAAGAGAAAAATGTTGAGAACCTAAAATAATTTGCAAAATCTGATCCATTGAGGGTAGAGGATGGTGATCTTTGAGTGACACTAAGTCTTATCTCCTCATTCTTATTTCTAACAAGCACAAGGTTAGCTACCCATGTTTAATGCTTGCTAGGAAAGATTATTTTAGATTCAATAAATTTGGTAAGTTCTAACCTCATGAGTTGTTCAACCTTGGGGTTGATGGGTCTTTGTTTTTGTATAACAGGTTTAACTCTAGGTTCCAAATCAATAGTATGGCATTCTAGGATAGGATCAAATAATTTTAGGTCCTTATACTCACAAGAAAATATTTCATGAAACTCTCTACACAAATTAATGAATGCTTGCTTTTCTAATATAGAACATACCTTGCCTAGTTTGAGGAGTTTGTCCTTGAATATCAAGACTATTTCATAATTCTCCTCTTTTGTAGACATGCCTTTTCCTTTTTATTTTGATAATATTTATTTAATATAATTTCTAAGGTAACCAAGCCCTTAGGTATCGTATTCATCTTTAGCTACATAATCTAATCACCAAGTTATTCTTGAAGCCTCTTTTGATTCCTTGAAGAAAACTTAGATTCATTTTACAAGAAGCATGCAATGTGTTTATCATTGTCAAAAACTTGTCAAGACACTTAATTATTAGATATATAATGTATGATAATGATATTAATGTGATATTGCTTCCTCTCTTATTTAATGGTAGTTGGAGTATCAAATTGAGCTCTTATGGCAGCTACTATATCAACATGATTATTCTTCTCCCTTGGGACTGATTATATGTAGAATGCATTAAAGTCTTCAATAAAATCCCATACCCTATGATTATATGACTTGAGTAAAGTTTTATTGGTATAAACCACATTCCTAACCTAATGCACAAGCAATTCACTATCTCCATATACTTGCAAGTTCTAGATTCTTTTTCTTCTTGCCCATTGAAGGCCATGAATTAAACCTTCATACTCTATCATGTTACAAGTATAAATAAAATGAAATATATATGAAGTATAATATTGTTATTTGGATGGAGATACCAAAATTACACCAGATCCTACACGAATTTTACTTCTTGAACCATAAAAAAACATTTTCCACTTCTCATCTTCTTTACCCTCTTCTTTAGAAAGTAGAGGTGTTGGTACTCATTTTTCATGTATATAATATACTCCTAGATCAATTTCCTCCATAGATCATAAGGATAATGCTCATAATTATTAGTAACATATTCATCAAGAAACAAATATACAATGGCTTCAATCTTAGGGGAAGTGCCATCATCTACAAGAGAATCTTTTTCTTCATTAACAACATAATTCAAATTAGAACTTGTCTCAATGTAAGGTTCTATATGAAACTTTGAAATAGGTTATGTCCTAATCATCACCTTGGCCCCATATCTTGTTATGAAGGCCAATAAAGACTAATAAGCTAAGAGATAGACACCTATCTTAGTTGTGAAGTCCCTTGATAGGTAGATTATATAGTGGGTTGGAAGATCAATGATAACTAGTCTTGTAAGATAGGAAAATAAGGACAATCATGCAAGAAAACCTTTAAGACTTTTATTAGTTATACTATCTTGGTAGGTGTGCCATATAATTAAATGACCCCTTTGATATGTGTAATATCCCCTGTTTCCCTTGAATTCTGAAATTGAATATTTTTTTGACTCAATGCTCTTTATTTCTCCAAGATGATTACAATATTGAGTCTCTATCAATAATATAGAATATTGTCTTAAAACCCTAAAATTTTCACAAATTGGGAATAAAACCTAGATCTGGTACGTCTCAGCCTGCTATGTCAAAAACACAGTCACCAACATCAGTTATACTACCACCGTCAGTTTCTTGGTGTCGTTGACCTACCGACGTCGGTATGGGGGTCGGCCAATGTCGACTGCTGTCTATCTCTGCCTGCCGATGTTGGTCTCTGTGCTTTTCACTGATGCGTATGGATTTGCATGGATCTGTACGAGCTTCGTACGATCACCAATACAATATAGCACAACCTATATGTTGGATGCTTTATCTAAAGATATATGGCTCTAATATAGAAGATCTTTATCTGTGCAATATCTAAATACCCCTAATAAAAATAAATCCCTATAAATACTTGTAATAACTTCTATGTGAAGTTATCTCTCAACCTGGCAATAAATTAGATGATATCTCACATCCTCTAAATTGCATACACTGAAGAGGGCACATTTTTCAATGTAGATAAAATACTGGAACCCTTGGCTCAGTCTTCTCAAGAAAATCCTTAGCAAAAATTGTCTTCAATCAATAATCCATAATCATTCCAACTCTCTCCCATGAGAAACCCTTATACCCTCAAAAAGGTGTGCTTACCCTAATTAGGGTTTCTTAAATTAGAATTAGGGGTTCTTAAATTAGAATTAGGGTTTCTTAATTAAAATTAGACCAAATAATTAATATTTGATTAAATCAATCAAATATTAATATCTCCCTTAATACATGTCAGATCCTCGAACCGTTTAAAGCTGGTGAACTAGGGAGTGATTCTACACATGACTATACCATAACATGGATGCTCTGCTAAGTGCCAAAAATCCCTATATAATAGAAGCTCAAGAAAATGTGTCTGAAAGAGCCCAAACGATAAGCCAACTGGACAAATTCTGCTAATCGAAGCCAAGCCAAGCTCCATCAAGACCCTCTATCCATCCTATCAACCTATGAGGGTCGCATAATAGGCTAACCATCAACTCTAAAGATGTCAACTGAAAAGGGGACATGACAATCCACCCCTCCTAAAATTTCTTGCCCTCAAGCAATCGTTAAATGATAAACCAATCAATCCACCTAGATCCCAAATGTAGTCATGATCTCCACCATTGTCAATCAATGCAAACTCCATGCCATGTCTATCATTACTCTCATCCAATGGTGCCACATCATCCCAAGTACTAATATAAGGATCCCAACATCCAATCCATGAATGAAAGTCAACTGACAACTCAAGTAAACTCCTCACCTGAATAATATCTGAATCTGGAATGTGAATGCTAGACATACTCATATCATCATCAACAAGTGACCCGACTGTAACAGCGAGCTGAGTCCCTACCACATGTGCTAACTCCTAAACTAAACTCACCTCAAGACAAAGCTCATCCACATGTCTCTCCTGTAGTGGTTCCAATGTGCACTCAGTAGCGCACTCTCCCATATCATGTGGTATGAGTCTCTCCATCCGATGAAAAAACATATTTTTGATGTTGTTGCCCCATATTGCCTTAAGAATATGTGTCTTCCCACCAACATCAAAATGAACCTCCATGTCCTTGAGATGAAGAGTGACTTCTTCAAGGGAATGAAGCCACTTCATACCCAAGACTAAGTCTATATCCCCCATGTTCACCACATAATAATCAGCCTTGAACTCATAGTTTTTCAAGCGCAATGGGAGGTCTCTAATCATTTGCTCACACCTAAGAGTGTGACTGTCAGCCACCTTAACTCTAATGCCCTCAAAATCCTTGGTAGTGAGTCCACACTTGTCCACAAATCTAGCATCTATAAAATTATGTGTGGCTCTTGTATCAAGAAGGGTGATGACCTTCTGTCCTACCAAAACTCCACAGAGTCTGAATGAATCATTCAACTGAATGCTAGATAGGCGTGCCTCTTGTATGTGAAGCTCTAAATCTATCTCTGCCTTAGGCTCTGAAGCCTCTGCCTCTGACTCCTTAGAACTATCCTGCTGTTCAAAATCCTCTGATTTTGAATCCTCATAAAAAGCCCACATCACACAATTTGCCTTGCCCTTAGGCCTCAAAGGACAATCATGATTGGCATCATATGGACCTTTGCAATAGAAGCAAAGCTTCTTCCTATGTAGATCGTTAAGAGCCTCTTGATCCAAAGGTGGTGCTGCTAGATTTGCCTTCAAATCATTCTTAACACCTGATTTATCTATGTTAAAATCTGGTCTCTCTCTATTACCGTTGAAGCCCTTATTATCCCTGGATGAAGAAGTACCTCTTGAGTTAGATTTACTAGATGGGGCTGCCATCTCCATAATTCATGCCTTCTTCATAGCTTCCTATAATGAAGGAGGATCAAAGGCTTTGATCCAACCTCTCATTGGTTCTGTCAATCCCTCCATGAAGAGAACTACCAACCTACACTTTGAAATGTTTGGCACCATGACTGCCAATCTCTAAAAATCACCAATGAAGGACTCCAAGTTGCTTGTTTGTTTCAACTATGCCAGATCTTGAAAGTAAACTTCAGGATCTTTCTTGTTAAACCTCTCAACCAACCTATCCATGAAGTCCTGGTACTTGGTCACCTAGTTATGCTGAAGTGTTACCATACCATGGTACCACCAATCATGTGCTACTCCATCCAAGTGCAAAGTGGCATATTTGATGGCCTCTATCTCTGTCATTGGCCTCAATGCCAAGAATGTATCAAGCTTATGAACCCAAGCTTGCATTGTCATCTTGCCGCTATCATCAAAAGTAGTCAAAGAAAGCTTGCCAGTAGCCTTCTTCAGCTCACTGAGTTGACCTCTAGGCCTCCTGTCCTGTCTCACTGATCTGTAGTGCTCTCTCCTCTGATTAATAAAATGATCAAATGACATCCTCTCCTGAACTTGAGGAGCTAATAAGTCCCACTCATCATTTATAGCCATGAGGGCATCTATAAATAGGGAATCTCCTGCTACCTCCTCTGTTGGTGCTTCTTCTGGTTCATCCTGAACAAATGTAGGATGTGTAGGCCTATCAACAGTCCTAGAATGGGTCAGCTGTGGTCTCTGATTAACTATAGCACTCCTATTATCTCCTAGTTCCCCATTCTATCTAGCAGGTGGGTTCATCCTCTCTACCATAGTAGTGAGTATTTGTAGTGCCTGTGTCATCTGCTGTTGACCTGTAACCATAACATGAAAGAATTCTCTGGTGTCCTAATCATCATTATATTTGTGGCCCCTGGGTGGGCTACCCTCACACCTGTCACTCATTGTGATTGGCTGCTATTCTAACACTTGGGTACCTTCAAGCAAGGCTCTACTACATGTGTTGTACTTGTGTGGTCCCAACTCTTATGGCTGCATGAGATTGCTAAACCCTTAGGATGGTAGGAATTTAGCTCTGATACCACTGTAATATCCCTTGTTTCCCTTGAATTCTAAAATTGAATATTTTTTTGACTATTTTCTATGTATTCTAATTTTTTTGTGTTTTTTGTATGAAACAACAAGAATTGTGACTTTTGTAAAATAATTTCAAATAAATAAATAAACCACAGTAGTATAATCTGTCAACTAACTAATCAATGCTCTTTATTTCTCCAAGATGATTACAATATTGAGTCTCTGTCAATAATATAGAATATTGTCTTAAAACCTTGAATTTTTTGCAAATTGGGAATAAAACCTGGATCTAGTACGTCTTGGCCTACTGTGTCAAAAACACAGTCGCCGATGTTAGTTATACTGCCATCGTCGGTTTCCTAGTGTCGTTAACCTACCGACGTCAGTATGGGGGTCAACTAATTTCAGCCACTGTCTGTCTCTGCCTGCCAATGTCGGTCTCTACACTTTCCACTGATGCTTATGGATTTGCACAGATCTATACGAGCTTCATACGACTGCCAATATAATATAGCACAACCTATATGCTGGATGCCTGATCTCAAGATATATGGCTCTAATACGAAAGATCTTTATCTGTGCAATATCTGAATAACCCTAATAAAAATAAATACCTGTGATAACTTCTATGTGAAGTTATCTCTCAACTTGGCAATAAATCAACTGATATCTCTTAGCCTCTGAATTGCATACACTGAAGAGGGCATGTTCTTCAATGCAGATAGAATACTAGAACCCTTGGCTTAGTCTTCTCAAGAAAATCCTTAGCAAAAATTGTCTTTAATCAATAATCCATAATCATTCCAACTCTCTCCCATGAGAAACCCTTATACCCTCAAAAAGGTGTGCTTACCCTAATTAGGGTTTTTTAAATTAGAATTAGGGTTTCATAATTAAAATTAGACCAAATAATTAATATTTGATTAAATCAATCAAATATTAATATCTCCCTTAATACATGTCAGATCCTCGAACCGTTTAAAGTTGGTGAACTAGGGAGTGATTCTGCACATGACTATACCATAACAGGGATGCTCTGCTGAGTGCCAAAAATCCCTATATAATAGGAGCTCAGGCAAACATGTCTGAAAGAGCCCAAATGATAAGCCAACTAGACAAATTTTACTAATCAAAGCCAAGCCAAGCTCCATCAAGACCCTCTATCCATCCTATCAACCTACAAGGGTTGCATAATAGGCTAACCATCAACTCTAAAGATGTCAACTAAAAAGGGGACATGACAATCCACCCCTCCTGAAATTGCTTGCCCTTAAGCAATCATTGAATGATAAACCAATCAATCCACCTGGATCCCAAATGTAGTCATGATCTCCACCACTATCAATCAATGAAAACTTCATGCCATGTCTATTATTACTCTCATCCAATGGCACCACATCATCCCAAGTACTAAGATAAGGATCCCAACATCCAATCCATGAATGAAAGTCAACTGGCAACTCAAGTAAACTCCTCACCTGAATAATATCTCAAAGGACAATCGTGATTGGCATCATATGGACCTTTGTAGTAGAAGCAAAGCTTCTTCCTACATAGATCGTTAAGAGCCTCTTGATCCAAAGGTGGTGCTGCTGGATTTGCCTTCGAATCATTCTTAACACTTGATTTATCTATGTTAAAATCTGGTCTCTCTCTATTACCATTGAAGCCCTTATTGTCCCTAGATGAAGAAGTACCTCCTGAGTTAGATTTACTGGATGGGGCTGCCATCTCCATACTTCACGCCTTCTTTATAGCTTCCTGTAATGAAGGAGGATCAAAGGCTTTGATCCAACCTCTCAATGGTTCTATCAATCCCTTTGTTTCTAACTGTTTTCACTTTTCTACATTTAAAAGATGAAAGAAACTAAGATAATGGTCAGGGGTTTATATGTACCCGAATGAAGTTTGTGCACCATTATCCAGACGATTGAAGGGACTCCTCTTTAGCTATGGAAGATGACACCTATAGAGAGAAAGACTTAAACAAAGACACTGTTAGATAGATAAATAGTGGATTGCCAAGCAAAGCTCGATCCCAGAAGCACAAAGACTTCCTTGAGGGATGACAATCCACTATTTATAAGTAAAAGCATCAGAAATAAAGAAATGACAAATGACTAGCAAAGAGGAAATTAGATAATGCGTACCTATTTCTTTGTAGTTGGTCTGCCACAGTCACCAACGTCGATTGGTCTGTCGGCATTGGTTTGTCAAGTTGCTGACTTCAGTTGGACTGTCGACGTCAGTAGGGGCAATGGGCCTGGAGGCCAATGTCAGTTAGGGAAATGGGGCTTTAGACAAGTCCTAGGCCTATCTTTGGTCAATCAAAATAGTTTGGGAGGTCTGTGGTAGTTTAATGGCTTGTGCTGGGTTTTGCAGGGTAGAGAGTGTGACTGAAAAAGGGACCAGATAGAGGACAGGGGTGAGAGGGAGATAAGGGTGAGAGAAGGCTTTTCAGCCTCTCCAGGAAGAACAAATTGGGTTGTGTCAAGAATGCTTGGAAATGGACAATGGGCTGATTGCTAATGTATTTAAAAGGACACTGAAATAAAAACCAATAGAAATACTTAGTTGTAGGTGGAGAGGCAAAAGTGCAGGAGGTCTATTTTCATTGTGGCTGATGCAGGAGATGTTGTGCAATCTTCAATCTAGTGTGGAATGACTGGTGCAAAATCTCTAAGTTTGGAGAGTGCTGTTGAAACTTTGATACCTGCAATAAGTTGAGGAGTGAGAGAGCTTGAAGCCTGGAGTAAGAGAATTCACGTTCATGAGGGGGGTCAATAGAAGCAAAAATTTAATTTTAATAAAACTGACGTCAGCGATACCACCAGCGTTGGCTGAATACTGACCAACATCAGTGGCTAAAGAATGGGAAAAAGGCTATTTTTAGTCTTCTACCCATTCTTCCAATTGCCAGGGTCGATTGCCTTTAGAAAATGGTCTGAAAGCGAATTAAATGAGCGTGAGAGGCTAGTGAGAGAGGTGAGACGGGGTCTAAGCAATTAAGATTTGGCATGGGGTGATGGAGGTATCCAAGGAGAGGTATCCAAGGGTGATGTGCCATGGGTGATGTGTCAAAGGGAAGTGTTTATTAATTTAAAATAAATAATTATTTAAATTAATAAGTGTGTGGGTTAGGAATGTTTAGGTGGACCAAAGGGGACCAAGGGGGAGGATGACCAAAGAATAGACACAATTTTGGTGTCTACATTTGCCCCTTTTTGTCTTGTTGGTTGTTTTTGATGAACTACAAGACAAAAATAGGAGTAGGCTGCCCCAGGTATGGGATGAGGTGTTCCCCCCTCAAAGCAGGAGTCGAGGGAAGGGAACTTGAGATCGGGTGTCAATTTGACAAAGAGATGGATAGATACGGTGAAGGTTTGAGTGTGAACGCTGCAAAGGGTGAGATTGCGCATATACCACTCCACATGATAGGTAGGCCAGATTGTCATGGTCAAAGGTCAAGGAGTGCTAAAATTGAAATAACTGGACCCCAACATTTAGTCGTAGCTGATTGGGTTATTCGATCCAAGCTGTAGCTCCAATGGTCATTATGTTCCAAGTATCCTGGGCTCAGGAAGTGCTCCTAGAAAACATGAAAAAGTCACAAGTAGTGGAGATCAACTTGCTCGTGATCCAATACTTGTGAGGGTCAAAACATGGGTTGCGAATAATTTTGCTATCTATTCGTGAGGTAGCATACATGCAATCAAAACAACCAAGGCATAGTTGTCTCGAAAGTGGTTGTGGTCAAAGGAGATAGTCACGATCTCCAAGGTTGTTGGTCGAGGTGAGTTGAGATAGTTGGTCCATTAGATGGACAGATGAAGGAATGGCTGAGCTAACCTTAGAAGACCCCATGTCAACTGAGTGTTGCCTACATAGCCCCTGTCATTAGGGCCTCAGGCTAATGTAGTTCTCCCAAAAAGGGAGGAAGAGGGTTGGTTATGGATGAGGTTGGTCGAGGTTAAGTCATGGTTAAAGGTGTGGTTTGTCCATCAGGTAGACAAACAAATGAGTGTGGTCGAGCTAATCCCAGAAGATGTCATGTCATCTGAGTGCTACCTACATAGCCCTTGTTGAAAGGGCCTCAGACCAATGTAGTTCAGGATAAAGAGGCAAAGTGGTTGATGATTGGTTTGGTTAGGTTATAAATAATGAGGGTATGATGATGTTATAGCCTTTTCCATATTATGTGATGGTGTATTCTGTAACATTAGCTATGTGGTCTTTCATCCCTAGCAATTTTCCATATTAGTGATGGATGGATGCTAAAAATGAAATGAGTATTTTTATGCTTCAGCAAGTAATGGTTTATGCTTGGCATAAATTGTGTGGTCAATAGTTTCCATGTGTATTGGTTTCCATAGAAACTAGTGTGAATAGGCTATGTCATGTGAGTGGTCTGAAAAAAAGTTTGGTTGGTTTGGGTAAGGTTGAGAAAATGACTTGTTTGGATTGTTTGTGACCAAGATGTATAAGAAGTGAAAGGCGCATTTTTCCCTTTCATTGACAAGGACCATAATGATAGCATAGGTAGGGGTTTTTAGAAACAAAATCCCCATTCATGCATTATGTCGTTGACCATTGGTTGTGTTAGAGAAGTAATCGAATCACTTTGACATTAAAATGAGCTTGAAATCCCTTGAGTAGGTGATGTGATATGTTAGGATAGGGTAACCCCATTTAGTAGGGATAACTTTGCCCCTTTTTATAGGAGATCCTGAGAACAACTACAAGTCAAGTCCATGACCCTTTTTTTTTTGATAGACTGATCAATGCGAGAAGTCTACATAGGGATGTCGTTTTGTTTTGTGGTCATTTGTGAAGCTGATCGATGCGGGAAGCTTTTGAGAGTGCTATTTGTAGCAAGATTTTAGGCATAGCCATCCTTCAAGGGAGTGGTCTATATCTTTGCTTTATACATTTTTGAGGGCTTTGAATAGCTATCCTTCGAGGGAGTAGTCTATTAGCTATAGAAATGATAGTATAGCTGTCCTTCGAGGGAGCAGTCTACATTTAGAATTTTATGACCTTTTGATATTTTGTTTGACATCAATTTATTTTTTATAGAATTTGTGAGTCATGGACAAGACTATAGAAGTTCAAGGGCTCCCTTTTATTAGGACAAAGCATTCATACTTTATAAAAGGGTTACATAGTGTCAGTGTAGGGGAATAGGGTTAAAAGGAATGAGGATTAAAAGGACAAGGATTGCTCAAGGGATGAGCTCAAGTTAAATGTCAAGTGAATGAGTACTCGACTAATAGTAGAACGGTTGTAGATGCAAGGCATTAAGAGGCTCAAGTTCTGGCTGTCCATCAAGAGAGGACAGATGATAAGTCCCTAACCCATACTTGTGCGTTATGATGTAAAGTTCAAGCCAATTAAGAGCAAACTTGCCTCATTTGCTTCTTTCCATATTGGTCATGTGTTGGTTGATGTTGGACATGAAGTTGGTTGATATGTTGTCGGATTGTTTGGTTGGATGATGTTTGGTCATTGTTTGGTTGGTTGATGTTTGGTTGATGTTTGGTCAAAGCTCGATCGAGGCTTGGTCGATGCTTGGTTGAGGCTTGGTTGATGCTTGGTCGAGGCTTGATCAATGCTTGGTCGAGGCTTGGTCGATGCTTGGTCGAGGCTTGGTTGATGCTTGGTCAGTTGATATTTGGTTGAGGTTTGATCGATGCTTGGTTGAGGCTTGGTTGATGCTTGGTCGAGGCTTGGTTGGTTGATATTTGGTCAATGTTTGGTTGAGGTCAGTCGAGGCTTAGTCGGTGCTTGGTCGATTGATGTTTGGTTGAGGCTTGGTTAATGCTTGGTCGGTTGATGTTTGGTTGAGGTCGTGATAGTCAAGATAGAGTTAAACTCCCCCAGTTACTTATGTGATAGGGAGAATGTCTGGCAGATTTAGTTTGAGGGGGCAAGGTCCTGATCTTCCATGTTAGAGGTTGGAATCTTAGAATGACTGAAAGTGATGGAGGCAATGGTAGGTAATGATGTGACCAAAGCAGCCAATGGTTGGGGGTCTTCAGGTTAGACCTTCACTACCTGTAAGGCTTTGATCAAAGTTAGACAATGCTGTGGAGAGTTTTGTATGAGGTCATACAAAGATGTCTTCACAGAGGTTTGGCAACATTATTTCACTATGGGGTCATTACTTAGGTTTGAATAAGTTGGTTGAGATGTGCCCAAAATTGAAATCCTAGGTCTTGATGGTTGAGGAGACTTGACAAATGGATACGTTTGGGGGAGAGAAACCTTCTCTTTCCCTTTATCCTTCATGGTTTGTGACCTGTTGGCCACATTGATGGTGTTGATTTCAAATAAAGGGGTTGAAGGTGATAGAGGAACCATAGTCTTGCGTTGAGATCCTGATTTAGGCGATGAGGTTTGAGAGGCATGGGATGGTGTCAATGGTTTGTTGAAAGGGTGGTCAAAAGAATCCTTAGTGAGAAGGGTGTCCTTTTTGAAGTGGTGATGAATGACAACTTTAAGAGCACAACGACGCTCAGTGTCATGTCCAAGTGTGCGATGATATGCACAAAATTTAATGTCATCAAACCAAGATGGTTTTGATCTGAGAGTTGATGAGTGTGATGGCGAAGAGGTCTAAGAGAAATGAGATGGTGTTAGAGATTTGTTGCCAGTATCCTCAACAAGAGGGGCATTTTTCTCCATGAATTGGCAGATGGCAACCTTAAGGGCACAAGAATTCTCATTGTCATGCCCAGGTGTGCGATGATATTGGCAAATTTTGGTGTCATCGAACCATAATGGTTTTGGTCCAAGAGTTTGGTATGGCTTAACAGGTGGAAGAGTGATGTTAGAGGATTGCAAAAGTTGGCGTAATAGTAAGGTGTAAGAACTTGCTAATGGGTTTGCATGTTGTGTTGCAGTAAAAGTTGACAACTTCTATTTAGACATTGTCGAGGGAGTGTTTTGTACCATCCTTTTGTTTGGCAGTGTGGCCAGATGCGTAGATGACACTTTCGTGGTAGGAGGCGTTGGATGTTTTGAAGGAGGTATGTTTTTGTTAGGTGTTGGTAGTAATGGAGGTGATTTGTTTTTGTCGGGTGTCAGAGTAGGAAGCACTCCTATTATGGTAGAAAGATGAGGGCCCAAAATAGAGGGCAATGGTGATGGTGGGAGAAAAGTTCTTCGATGGGGTTTAGTAGCCTTCTTTGGTTTAGTGTAAGGACTACTATTATGAGGGGAGAGGTTTAAATCAGCCTTCACTGAATCTTCTTCAGTCAAAGTGGGTGAGGCGGCTAGTTCCTCTCTCGATGGAGAAGGGATTGGAGAGTTTGGCTCTTTAAGAGGGTAGAGCATAGGGATGGTGATGGCTTTGGTGTGTGGTCAAGGAGTGGGGAAAGTATGATCCCCCATTGATGATGGGAAGGATGAGGGCAAGGCTACCGACATTGGGATGGTCAAGGCATCCTCTAGTATAAGAGAGGTTGATGGAGAACTAATAAGAGAAGACGGTTCATCCACCTGTGGAAGAGAAGTGGGAGAAGAAGGCTCTTCTTCCTGTGATGGACCAATGGGTGGGCTAACCTCTTTAGACTGTGAGAGAGGTTGGTTAGGCATAAGAGGTGAGACTGTGTTGACTGTGCATATATTACACTCTTGGGAGTCATCAGCCATAGTTTGCATGTTGTTTTGGCTAGGGGGATGGTTAGGAAAAGGTTGCTTTAAATATGTCTATGCTTTGATTGGGTGGCATGTTTAGGTTATCCAAAACAAGATCCCCTTTATCTATCATGTCTTGGATAATGTTTTTGAAGGTCTTGCAGTTATTTATGTCATGGCCTTTGACACGGTGATAATGACAAAATTTGTTTTCCCTATACATGGTAGGGATGGCTTTTGCGGGGTCAAATTGTGGGGGTGGTCAAATTTGGGGGAGATTGAGAACTCCCTGTTTGGCAAGTTTATCCAACACAGATGCGTATGATTCTCCTAGTGGAGTATACTGATGCTGTATATACCATTGTTGGAATTGTTTGGTGATGCTTTGTGATGTGGAAGCTTCGGATTGGTTGGTTGTTGAAGATGATGGCCTAAGGACCACAACATTTGCCGATCCCTTGGACTTGGAATATGAAGAAGGAGATTTGGAGGAAGAGTCATTTGACTTGGAGTTGGGGCTTTTACTCTGCAATTTGACTTTGTTTTCCTTAACAACATGTAATTCAAGCTTCCTAGCCATCATGAAAGCTTCGTCAAAGGTGCAGAATGTTTGGACCTACAGAGTAGATGAAATATGTTTGGCACATGCTTGTGAAAAGAGCTTGATGAGCTCATGTTGAGGTAAAGAAAAGGAGAGTTGGTTGATTAAGCCCCTCCAATGGGCAACAAAATCAGCTATGGATTCGTCGTCAAACTGTCTGATAGAGTATAGGTCCATGATTGAGACCTTTTTGGTGATATTGATTGAAAAGTGGTCAAGGAAAAGTTGAGCTAGCTGGTTGAATGTGAAAAGAGAGTGACTGGTAAGAGAGCTATACCAGTTGAGGGCAGCACCAGAAAGTGACATGGGGAACATGTGTAGTAATAACGCATCATCATGTGCTATGAGATAACAAGCATGTCTAAATGCTCGTAGATGTTGTTGTGGGTCTTCTTTACTCTAGAAGTGAGTAAACTTGGGAAGTTCCCACTGACTAGGGTATGGTCAGATTGGGACTAAAGGATGAATGGGTTCATTACAAATTTGCTCATATGAGAGAGCATTTCTTGAACTCGAAAATGAGGTCTCAAGACTAGACATTTTGTCCATCAACATTTTGATTAGATCAGTTAACGAATTCATAGGTGGGGCACCCCCTAGGTTGTAAGGCACTTGGAGGGTGCTAGGAGGGGTGTATGACGTAGTCAGTTGTGCTTGTATGGGTGTAATGTATTGATAACTAGCCATTGGGATAGATGTTGAAACTAGGGGTGGTTATGTCATGAAGGTAGAAGGCACGACTAGGCTTGATGTTGCCAGAGGTGGTTGGATGGTGGTGACATTAGCCAAAGGATGAGTAGCCACCTTGGAGTTGATGGGGGCAAGAGTAGGGGGGATGGAGACAACTAGGTTTTGGAAAGGGGTAAAACTTTGTTGAATAGTTTGCAGTTGATGGGGGGTCGAAGCCCCAATGGAAGTGGGCCCAGAGATAAAAGGAGAAGCCACACTTCAAAGATTAGTCATGGGTAGGTTATCAGTTGGGGCGATGGCCTGGGTGTCTATGGGTTGGACTATAGACGCTGTTGATATGACTGCCATCTCAACTAAGGAGGTTGGCATCCCATAAATTGGGTTGCCTAAAGAGTCTCACGTTTGACTTCTTGAGAGATAATGTTGAAGGGCCTTGGCATTGATGTCAAGGAACCTTTCAAAGTCTTGGTCCCCTTTAGGGACAATAGGGGGCTAAGTCGGGGTTGGTTGGGTAGGAGTTCGTTTAGTCTCTGAATGATACTCCATTAGAGGACTAGTTATGGAAGGCAAAGGCGAAAGTGGTTGTTGCCTTACATGGTCAATAAAAGTCTTGGTTTGACTACCTGTCAAAACCATTCAAGGCAAGAGGTTTAGGTTCTAGAAACTATGTTTTTTAGTCATAGAAAACTAGAATGGGTGTTAGACAGCTAGAAAGTTGGGTTTTAAGCTTGTTGTTTGAGAAGAAGGATTTTGGACAGTGATCGATGTTAGTGGAAAAACCAATGTCAGTGAAATAGGTTGCCGATGTCGATTAGATAATCGATGCCAGTGAAGATTATTGTCAACATCAGTGGAAAAATTGATGTCAATTACTGTGTTTTTCCAAAAACTCAGAGATTTTGAGAGTTTTTGGAAGAAAGAAGAAAATGTCCTTACTAGCTCAAAAAACCAGATAAAAATAGAAAAGAAGATGGAGACAAACAGACCCTAAACATTAAATCCTAAGAATAAACTTTTAGAATCATGTTGGCTTATGCCTTAGAGTGTGTTTGGGAAGTTGGATTTTAGAACGGGTCCTAGAAGAGGCAATCTAAGGTTGGTTTTAGGTTAGTTTTAGTGCTCAAGATTTGTGTCAGGTTTTGTACGCAGCCTAGTGCTAAGGAGCAAGCTTCCCTCACTTCACGAGCCTAGAGATAAGCTGGGTCACTTAGCCAGTATATACTTCCCCTAAAGTTTATACTCTGCTAGAGAATAGAGTGGGCTTGCCCCTTGGTAGTGAAGTCCAAGTGGGATTACCAAGAAGGGTAAGTTATCTGCTAAGTGATGAAATCCTAGTCGGGCCTTGTCTTAGGTAGGCCTTGTCCCACTGGGCGTGCCAGAATGTTTCTAATTGTTTTCACTTTTCTACATTCAAAAGATGAAAGAAACTAAGATAATGGTTAGGGGTTTGTATGCACCTAGATGAAGTTTGTGCACTGTTATCTAGATGATTGAAGGGACTCCTCTTTGGCTATGGAGGATGAGAGAGAAAGACTTAAACAAAGATGCTGTTAGATAGATAGTGGACTGCCAAGCAAAGCCCAATCCCAAAAGCACAAAGACTTCCTTGAGGGATGACAGTCCACTATTTATAAGTAAAAGTGTTGGAAATAAAGAAATGAAAAATGACTAGCAAAGAAGAAATTAGATAATGCATACCTGTTTCTTTGCAGTTGGTCTGCCATAGTCGCCGATGTCGGTTGGTCTACCGGCATCAGTTTGTCAAGTTTCTAACATTGGTTAGACTGCCAATGTCGATAGGGGCAATGGGCCTAGAGGCTGACATCAGTCAGGGCAATGGGGCTTTAGACAAGTCCCAGGCCTATCTTTGGTCAATCAGAATAGTCTGGGAGGTCTGTGGTAGTTTAATGGCTTGTGCTGGGTTTTGTAGGGTAGAGAGTGTGACTAAAAAAGGGACCAGATAGAGGATAGGGGTGAGAGGGAGATAAGGGTGAGAGAAGACTTTTCAGCCTCTCCGAGAAGAATAGATTGGGTTGTGTCAAGAACGCTTGGAAATGGACAATAGGCTGATTGCTAATGTATTTAAAAGGACATTGAAATAAAAATCAATAGAAATACTTAGCTATAGGTGGAGAGGCAAAAGTGTAGGAGGTCTGTTTTCATTGTGGTTGATGCGGGAGATGTGCAATTAGTAATCTAGTTTGGAATGACTGGTGCAAAATCTCTGAGCCTGGAGAGTGTTATTGAAATGTTGATACCTATAAGAAATTGAGGAATGAGAGAGCTTAAAGCCTAGAGCAAGAGAATTCACGTTCGTGGGGGGTCAATAGAAGCAAAAATTTAGTTTTAATAGAACTGACATCGGTGATACCACCGGCGTCGGTCGAATACTGACCAATGTCGGTGGCTAAAGAATTGGAAAAAGGCTATTTTTAGTCTTCTGCTTGTTCTTCCAACTGCCAGGGTTGATTGCCTTTGGAAAATGGTCTGAAAGTGGATTAAATGAGCACGAGAGGCTAGTGAGAGAGGTGAAATGGGGTCTAAGCAATTAAGATTTGGCATGGGGTGATGGAGGTATCCAAGGGTGATGTGCCACGGGTGATGTGTCAAAGGGGGGTGTTTATTAATTTAAAATAGATAATTATTTAAATTAATAAGTGTGTGGGTTAAGAATGTTTAGGAGGTGGACCAAAGGGGACCAAGGGGGAGTATGACCAAAGAATAGACACGATTTTGGTGTCTACACCCTCCATGAAGAGAACTACCAACCTACGCTCTGAAATGTTTAGCACCATGACTACCAATCTCTGAGAATCACCAATGAAGGACTCCAAGTTGCTTGTTTGTTTCAACTATGCTAGATCTTGAAAGTAAACTTCAGGATCTTTCCTATTAAACCTCTCAACCAACCTATCCATGAAGTCCTAGTACTCGATCACCTAGTTATGCTGAAGTGTTACCATACCATGGTACCACCAATCATGTGCTACTCCATCCAAGTGCAAAGTGGCATATTTGATGGCCTGTATCTCTGTCATTGGCCTCAATGCCAAGAATGTATCAAGCTTATGAACCCAAGCTTGCACTGTCATCTTGCTGCTACCATCAAAAGTAGTCAAAGAAAGCTTGCCAGTAGCCTTCTTCAGCTCACTGAGTTGACCTCTAGGCCTCCTGTTTTGTCTCACTAATCTGTAGTGCTCTCTCCTCTGATTAAAAAAATGATCAAATGACATCCTCTCCCAAACTTGAGGAGTTAATAAGTCCCACTCATCATTTGCAGCCATGAGGGCATATGTAAATAGGGAATCTCCTACCGCCTCCTCTGCTGGTGCTTCTTCTGGTTCATCCTAACCAAATGTAGGATGTGTTGGCCTATCAGCAGTCCTAGAATGGGTTAGCTATGGTCTCTAATTAACTGTACACTCCTATTATCTCTTGGTTCCCCATTCTATCTAGCAGGTGGGTTCATCCTCTCTACCATAGTAGTGAGTGTCTGTAGTGCCTGTGTCATCTGCTACTGACCTGTAACCATAACACAGAAGAATTCTCTGGTGTCCTGATCATCATTATGTCTGTGGTCCCTGGGTGGGCTACCCTCATGCCTGTCACTCATGGTGATTCACTGATGTTCTAACACCCGAGTACCTTCAAGCAAGGCTCTCCTGTGCATGTTGTACCTGTGTGGTCCCAACTCTTGTGGTTGCATGAGATTGCTAAACCCTTAGGATGGTAGGAATTTAGCTCTGATACCACTCTAATATCCCCTGTTTCCCTTGAATTCTGAAACTGAATATTTTTTTGACTATTTTCTATGTATTCTAATTTTTTTGTGTTTTTTGTATGAAACAACAAGAATTGCAACTTTTGCAAAATAATTTCAAATAAATAAATAAACCACAGTAGTATAATCTATCAACTAACTAATCAATGCTCTTTATTTCTCCAAGATGATTACAATATTGAGTCTTTGTCAATAATATAGAATACTATCTTAAAACCCTAATTTTTTTGCAAACTAGAAATAAAACTTGGATCTCGTACGTGTTGACCTACTGTGTCAAAAACATAGTCGCTAACGTCGATTATACTGCCACCATCAATTTCTTGGTGTCATTAACCTGTTGACATTGGTATGGGGGTTGGCCGATGTCAGCCGCTATTTGTCTCTGCCTACTGATGTCGGTCTCTACACTTTTCGTTGATGCGTACAGATTTGCACAGATCTATACAAGCTTCGTATGGCCACCAATACAATATAGCACAACCTGTATGCTAGATGCTTGATCTCAAGATATATGGCTCTAATACAAAAGATCTTTATTTGTGCAATATCTGAATAAACTTAATAAAAATAAATCCCTGTAAATACCTATGATAACTTTTGTGTGAAGTTATCTCTCAACCTAGCAATAAATCAACTGATATCTCACAGCCTCTAAATCACATACACTAAAAAGGGCACATTCTTCAATGTAGATAGAATACTAGAACCCTTGGCTTAGTCTTCTCAAGAAAATCCTTAGCAAAAATTGTCTTCAATCAATAATCCATAATCATTCCAACTCTCTCCCATGAGAAACCCTTATACCCTCAAAAAGGTGTGCTTGCCCTAATTAGGGTTTCTTAAATTAGAATTAGGGTTTCTTAATTAAAATTAGACTAAATAATTAATATTTGATTAAATCAATCAAATATTAATATCTCCCTTAATACATGTCAGATCCTCAAACCGTCTAAATCTGGTGAACCAGGGAGTGATTCCACACATGACTATACCATAACAAGGATGCTTTATTGAGTGCCAAAAATCCCTATATAATAGGAGCTTAGGTAAACATGTCTGAAAGAGCTCGAACGATAAGCCAACCGGACAAATTTTGCTAATCGAATCCAAGCCAAGCTCCATCAAGACCCTCTATCCATCCTATCAGCCTACGAGGGTCACATAATAGGCTAATCATCAACTCTGAAGATGTCAAATGAAAAGGGGACATGACAATATGTGGCTCATATTTTAGATCTAACTTGTGTGCTACCACCTTGGGCATGACCAAAGTTAAAGCTCCACTATCAACTATGTAGTTATGGACAAGTTTGTCACCCACTATGAGGTGAGATAGAATGGTGGAGGTTTCTCAGCTTTGGTGGATGGTTCAAATAGTATTAGGGACACTTTAAAGGACAACATGACTTTGACTTTGATTTGAAAGAGGGACACCACTAGGGATAGTAGATAACTTTTTTGGTAGGAGCTCTTTTTAACTAGGCATATGGAGAACATCCCAAAGTGAAATGGATGTTTTAGTACTCTTCAATGAATCTAAAATGTATAAAGAATCCATACCTACTTTCTCTTTAATTCTTGGAGGCAATGAAGTGATCAGAACTTGAGGAGTTAGAGTGCCTTGAATAGTCCTTCCAATGTTTTGATTTGGAAGATGTGTAGAGTTATTCGAGTCTACAACACCTATAGCCATACCTTGCTACTTGATATGAGGATTGAATGAGCCTATAGACACAATAATATTACCACTTAAATCCTTTATCTTAGATTTAGTTTTGTCTACAATTGAGGTTCCTTGGTTAAGCACAAAAGTGTCCTCAACTAAAAAGTTGGTGAAGATCTCTTCTTGAGGATGTACACCTTCAATTGTCTACATCATCACTTCATATTTGGATGATAAGAGGGGAGTAACCTCTCCTTTATAAATAAAAGCATACTCTCTACCTTCATTAGCATCCATAAATTGTCCTTGTTTCCAATTATCACCTTGTAACAAGTTTCTATGGACAAGTATCATCTCCCTTGCATTGGTAGTAGATTTAGGATTGTATGCATAGGTAGGCCTATTGGGATTAAGATACCATTGGCCTATTCATCTTTCATATTTTGGATGATATTGATATTGATAAAGGTATGAATTTGATGGACACCTTGTTGCATATTTCCTCTCCCAAGTTTAGCTTCCAACCATTAAATATATGCATCTTTGTCTATGGCATTATCTACCTTCTTAGGAGAAGCTTTAGGATTGGTATTAGCATTAGGATTTTGAGCCACATTTAGAGCATTATCATAAGTATGAGATAATCAAGGCATATATACTTTAGGTAGAAATCTTCCATCTTGGATGAGATTATTTTCATCTTTGATATCAAGCTCATATGCTTTAGGGAGGGTGGAACCACCCATGGATTGAAGCATGATAGTAATTTAAATGTCAATAGCTCTCAAATATATTGGGATCACAAAGTTGGGAGGTGGTCTCATAGGAGGAGGTAGTCTATTCCAAGTCTTATAGAACCTCTCATTCAAATCATGTATTGTTTCTTTGGATCCTCTTTTGATTAAATTAAGCTGGTGTATGAGAGAGGCACGGTCACTCTCATTTATGAATCTTGAGGTCAATATCATTCCAAATTCATCCCATGATGTGATGAATCTACCTTCTAGAGTCTGATACCAATCAAGATCCTTCCCTCTAAGGGACATGAAAAGGAGTCTAATGGTAATGTTTTCTTAAGGGATATTATGGAAGATAAAAAATTTAGAGACATCTCTAATGTGCTCACTAGGTGTAACATGACTCTCACCATTAAATAGGGGCACACCTTTTATGGCATTGGGAGGAATGACATCATATGCCTGAAGGTGAACTGGATTTTCTATATTGAATGTAGGGAAAGCATGAGGTCTAGCCATATCTTCTTCAAAATATTCAAAATCTTTAGTATATTTAATTTCTTCAATTTCTTCTACCTCTTCCTCTCTATAAAAATCTATTGGTCTTCCAAAGGGTAGATTAGGCTAAGGATATTTAACTTTAAGAAAACGTTTAGGTTGAAAGAGTGGGTCAATGGGATTAAATTTTTTTCTAGAGGATGACCTAGTAAGAACCATGAATTATGAGAGCAATTTTATAATAAGACAATGGCCTCAAACTATATTTATTTTGATGGAGTCACCAAATGTTAAGTAGCACACTAATTTGGTGATGTTGTTAAGACCAAAATTCACCTTGAAAAGCTATCTTGAAGATAATAGTCCCACCTTGCATGCCAAAACTATTGTCACCAAATATTGCACCATAGAAGGGGGTGTTTAATCCTCTTCCAAATTTGGGCAACATGGGAACACTTACAAGTACATGGGTGTACCTATAGTGGAAGTGATCCTCTAGATTTAAAGGGTTAGCTCCCTAAAAGTATCTTGAAAATATTATCACTTATCTAATGCTTGCTTGTGGGGGAAAAAGGGTTAAAAATTGCATGAAATAAACCTATTCTAAAAGGGTGATGCACCAAGATGTTTTCCATAATATTATCATACTCTATCATAAAGAGCCAAGGGATACAACACTAATCTAAGTGTCTTAGAATGCACTAGCATTAGGATTTTGATATGAAGGTGAGATGCACAAATACTTTCCAAGGAAAATAAAACCATAGATTATTTGTAGATACTAAGGCTCATTATACATTTAAGATAGATTTGTACACTTGACTAGACTTCATATGACCTACTAGGCTGAAATCACTTGCATCAAACATGGAAGGACTTAGAAAAAGTAAGGATAGATGAATATCTCTTAACTATTCAATATACATCTCTTCACACACTTTGACAAGTTGATATATGAAATCAAACCAAATTACATTTATTTCTCTAAGGCAAATTACAATGTCAAAACTAGTAGGGCTTCACCATACATGGTATGGTATTAGATTACAAAGGTCAAAATGGCATCTACTTATATAAATTTAGAGGAGAAAATAAATAAGCTTAAGATTCATAGAACACATGTCCAGACATGAGGACCAATTATGTTGTAGGTACAAGTAAGTGTGAAATAGACCATGTAATCCTCTTAAGATAAATGTCCATATAAATCATGATAAACTCTCCAAAATGGTGTAGATATTATTTAGCTAGCCTTCATGAAACTATTTTCATCATGGATCATCTCTCAAGCATTTGAAACTAAACTAGGAAAGTCAACATATATGCTATGATAGTCACAAACATTTTCCAGATTGTGATCTATCTTCTATATATTTGCATTTACCATCTAGAATCACTTATTAATTTCCTAGACTTCGTTCTTTACATCTAATAGTCATTATTTATCTTGGACCTCAACCAAGCTTTCATAGCAGTGTAAAATGCTTTCTCCATCATATAATCCTTGTTATTTCTTAGTTGCCTATGTGGCATTCCCCTTGCCATGTTATTTGCTCCATTATATAATTTGCTTTATCATCGTCTAGATATATAGTCTCATTTTATCCATCTATAATCTGATCGAATTTGACTCATTGATCTCCTATGGAGCCTCTTTGCTTCAAATTTTGATGTTGGTCATCAATCATTAACTTGGGATCCTAAGATTATGACATCTAGCATTCACATGTTCAATCTAGTATCCTCTAGCTTATTGACCTACATGTACTATTGGATTTATTTATTTGACTAAACATGAGTTGTAGATCATGATATGATTACTTGAATGTGATTTGATCCCAAGATTCATTGACATTTTGACTCTACTCACACTATCGATCTACTTTTGCACAATCAAATACACACCATATATCTTTGGAACCCATTGATACTATCAAATCATCCACTCCATTTATTTTGGTGTATGATGGAATGTTGACCATTGATCTACTAGGACCCACTATTTAAACTCAAAGAACTATTTATCATGGCTGAAATTTGACATTTGTGTTCTTATCATTTGATGTCCATGCGACCATATTTGACATTTGCATGAAATCCCAATGGTTATTTTTCATGTCTTAAATTTGATGTTCACATGACTATCAACGATGTTTATGAGACCATCAATGACATTTACATGATCGTCACTTTTTGAATGCCAAAGATTTTTTGGTTGGGCTCATTTTTTATGTTTGTGCAAAAATCATACTCTGATAGAACAATTTTATCAAAATAATTTAATTCCATCAAAGATTTTATTGTGGGTAATTTCTTTGGGCTCTTTGTCTTCAAGACAATTTCCCCTCAAGAATGATAGCTTTGGACTTTTTATGTTTGCCAATTTTTTCAAAATAATATGGGTCATCGAGCTTTATGTTTCATACATTTTGTCTGAAACAATATGTTTTTAGCCTTTTGTATTAGACCATTTATTCAAAATAAATGAGACTTGGCTCCTTTGTTACAGACAAAATGTCTAAAAGAAATAAACCTTTAAGATTTTTGCATCAAACTATTTTTCTTAGACACTTTTTTTGAAATAATTATACCTTTGTCAGGACTTATGTTTCAGACATTTCTCCCAAAAGTATATGTCCTTAGCTTTTGTGTTAGATAATTTATTCGAGAGAATTGGGTCTTCAGGATTTTTGTTTTGAATAAAATGTCTAAAATGATTTGCACTTATCTTTTTCCTAAGGAAAAATGTCTGAAAGAATTTTGTCTTCATAAAAATTTCTTCAATAATTTCCCTAACAAGTCCCCAACACTTAGCCAAAAACCTGAAATAGTGGCCTCAAAATAATTTTGTACTTAGCCAATTAGAGTTAGAGAATTTCTAAAGTGTTAAACAAGCCTTTAAGCCCACAGGTTCTTCTAGACTTGTTCTCGAAACTATCAATTGATCTTTGAAGCTCAAATGATTACCTGAGGCATAAGCAAACTTGTTCCATACTCTAACTAAAATGAACATTGTAAAGACTAGCCACTTCCATATATAACTCTAAAATGACCCCTAATATATAAAATGACATAAGAACTAAACTAGACAATGACCAAAACTAGAATGGTGTATGAAATGACATCAGATGAACTAAGACACACCCTATGACATTATAATCAGCCCCATTTTAAGATATTGACTATAGCAGGGTTAATCCATTTTCACTTTTGGTAAAAATGGTCAACAGGTCCATAGGGACAACTAATGGAGTAGGCAAAATAGGTATTTGTATCTCCCATGACTTAATGTAACTTATCCACTTACTCTTGTAATCATTTTTAAAACTAATTCTTCTTAGTAGTAGATGCAACAATTCTTCCTCATACTCTTCTCTAGCCTCTACTTTGATTAGTCTCTTATCCACTATGGATCCTACATGGCTAAGGAAAAATTTTACAGTCTCCTCCAGTTGTTTCTCCATCAACCATGTTCTATAAAGATTGTAATTTGACCTAGTATGGTTAAGGTAGTAAGAAAATAATTATACTTTCTTCTAGATTCACAAACCACGTCATCCAATCTATCTTTTCACTCTCGATAAGAGTGTCTCCAATTGATTCCTTTTCTATTGGTGTGATTATTTTA
The DNA here is from genome assembly GCA_037957365.1 of Torreya grandis. Classification (NCBI taxonomy): domain Eukaryota; kingdom Viridiplantae; phylum Streptophyta; class Pinopsida; order Cupressales; family Taxaceae; genus Torreya; species Torreya grandis. The sequence goes on along the minus strand of JARHVA010001181.1, from coordinate 81,815 downwards.
TATAGATACAAAAATCTATCCCCCTATAGTAGGTTGAAAGAAAATTGGTACTGCCATAATGGTATCTATCATCTATTTATGTCAATCCAATTATGTGTTTATCCCCTTTAGGGGATCCATTGGAATATATGCATTATTCATCATAGTTCTTACCATTCCTATGGTACTCTATAATGATATTTTGTTGGTATACCCTATTTTTGTGGATGTTGCAGAAGGACTAATAACCTCTTTCCCCTTTTCTCATTTTCTTCATGTTTCCTCTTTTACTCCTCTTATTTTATTTTATTCTCCTCCTATTATTTTCTTTTCTCCTCCTCTTTTATTTTCTCCTCATCATCTTCTTTTATTTTACTCCTTTTATTTTCTTTCCCTTCTTCCCAATTCTTATCCTCTTCTTTTTTATTTTTTTATTCATCCTCCTTTTTATTTTCTTATTCCTCTTATTTATTATCCTCCTCCTTTTTCTTTTTCTTCTTCCTCCTTATTTTTATTTCCTTCTTCCTCTCGTTTCTTATCCTCATCCTTTTTCCTTCTTTTTCTTCTTCTTTTCTTTTCTTCTCTTCTTCCCATTTTTTCTTATTTTCTAATTCTTGTTTTTGTTTTTCTTCTTGTGCCTTTTGATCATTTTTATAATTTTAATTTTACCTCTAACTCTTTCTCTATTTTTTATTTTTCCAAGATATTTTTGGCCTACTAGTTAGCATGCTCTAGAATATCCTATATTTTATTATTTTCCTCTTCTGATTATTTTTATACTTCCTTTGTTGTTAACGACCTCTTATAATTATTTCAAATTTTTTATTTGTCTCTATTTTTCTGAGGCCTTCTCTAATAAGTATATTTTTTATTTGGTTCTCATTTTTATCTTTTATAATTACCTTAGTCTCTCATTATCTTAAAGAGACATAATTGTTTCCTTTATTTCCTTCTTCAATGCCTCTTATTTGTATTTTTCCACAGTCATATGATCTTATCTACTTTTCTTCTGTGTGTGTATTATTATTTCCTATAATGATTTAGGAAATCCCACTATTTTATCATCCAAGATAAATGGACTTAACTATCAGTAGTTAAAATTTTCTCTTACTATTTTGTGTTGTCCTTCCATATCTTCATTATCATACATTTTACCAAAGTTTGGTATACCACTTTTATTTGTACATTACCCTATTAGTGTATTCATATTTGTAACTTCTACTATGGTATCATTTCCTTCACCTATTTGTGTTTCTATTTCTCCTTCCTCTAATGACTTTGTTTCTAAATATGAAACATGTGTTTCTTTCCCCCCTCTCTTTTTCTTAGTTGCCTTTTATTTTGTCTTACCCTTGTGGTTTGCAATGAATGATTCATTTTTATATTCTCTCCACTCATTTATAATGAGGTCTCTCCTACTACTATAGATATTTATTTTTATCCCTTTAGAGTTCCCCTCCCCTATTTTATAATCCTTTTCCCTCAAATAGTATGGGGGAGTGCCCTTAGTCATGATTTATTATTCTTTTAGTACCCTATCGGTAATAGAGTCTTTGACAACAAAAGTGGTAGTATCCTCCACTTATATCTGAATTTGGGGATATTATATAGGAGTTTCATTTTATAACCATGATGACCTACATGGTGTGGGATAATCTAGGAAGAGCTTAGTAATACTTATTCTTTTGGTGTCTCATGTAGTTGACCCATACTGGGTATTTCTATTATAGGAGGTTCACTTCATTTAGTGGGTTGGGATCTAGAATGAACATCACTCATGAATTGAGTTAACAAGGGATCCTGTAGTAACCTTTTAGATCCTATAATGGTTGATTCAACTTGGTCATCAGTGAGCTTGTGTATACATGAATAACACATGTTAAACTATTCACTTGACTCCCTGAGGTCAGGTGGAGGAAATTGAAGTAATAGAGGGACTATGGATTGGGTTAATTATTAGGTATGATGGGATTTAGAATGGGTGGTGGTAATGGGTTATCATGATAGAACAAAATATCTCAATAGCATCATAGTACTCATTAAGAGCATCAAGTTGCATTGAAATAGAGATCCAAGGTCCTTCATTTTTTGAGATCATAAGAATTTCAATCTCTTGGCCAATTCTTGAGATAGGGAAATGGGGTATATTGGGTTGGACCACATGAGGAAAATGGTCAATGTTTTCAGGTTAACTATGCCTGCTCAATGTCATACATAGGTTGTGAATGATATAGATGATGATAGACCTAAGGATGAGAAAGGGGGAATGAAGACACAAATAAGGATGAGTGATATTTATTAAGTAAACTCTATATCAAGGATAGACAAATACAGATGGATTTTGGATGTGTTCTTGTTCATCCAAAGTATTCAAGGAGTTAGTAATAAGATGAGGAATTAAGGTGAAACAAAAAAATTCACATCTTAGTTCAATATTAATATATATTGAATATGCATATCTAGATCTGGGGCTCTAACTATAGGTAACAAACCTTGATGGATAAGACCTGGTGTCTTAGAAAGGGTCATCCAAATGAGCTTAGGGAAAAATCCAAGGTAAAAGTGTATGAACTTTTTTAGATAATGGCTTGTTGTGTATACTTGTTATGATGTTTGAATCAAGGCTTGGTGTAGGGTGCTTGTATTAATAGTAAAATCATAGATTAAATGTGGATTATTGTATGTGTTTTCAAGGATTCTAATGAAATACAAGTGTTTGCATGTGTTGGCAAAACTTCTTGACACTATTTTTTGAGTTTTTGTTATTTTTGGTTTGTTTTTGGGTTTTCTTGAGTTTATAGAAGTTAAATTCTTGCTTGATGAAATAAAAATGTTGAAAGAAAATAAATGAAAAAACTAAAATTAAATTAAAACAAATCTTCTTTTTATCAATTTCCAATAATTCACGATGTATAAAAAGGAGAGAGGAATAAACATATACTATTAGGCAAGGTGTTGATTTTTCCTAACTTTATCTAGATGCAAATTAGGTGGTAAGTCATCTAAATGTGTAATCAATGCAAAAGGTAATGTAGTTTAGAATATCAATATCACAACACTTTTTTTTACTCTTTTTTGTCTACAAACAACCTAAACCAACCCTTCAAATTTCTTAGTTTTCTATAAACAAGCCTTAAAAATGATTTACTAAAAGAGAGGCAAGAAATACAAATTTTGATTTTTATATTTTCAAGAGGAAATAATAGTACTTTTAATTCATTAAAAGAAACAAAATCATAAGTATGCTAGCTCTGTTTTGTGCACCTAAGATTGTCTAAACTATTGTGGTTGTCTAGTTGGTTGTTATAAGAACAAAAAAACTTGTTTTGACTTTGAAATTGAAGTGTTATGTTGGCTGGAAATGTTTTAAAATTTCACTAAGATCTTCCTATGAATTTTTTATGGAATGGTTTACTAATGGAGATAAAATTAATATTATTAGAATACAAGCAAAATTAAAACTAACTACTTTTTTCTTTTTGGTAGCAAAGACAATGAAAAGAAATAAACTTATCTCCCTATCAAATTTACTCTTTTTTGAATGATGAGATTATTATAATGCAGTAATAACTCTACTAATATAATCTAATAAATAAAGGAAATAATAAAAAAATAGAAAACTCTAACCTGACCATGGTAGCTCCTTTTATCCTTGTGTGAATTATGTGAACTCTCTAACTGGATAATGACCAAGCTCTGAAACAAATGGGAAAGGAGAGGAAGCACAACTAAAAATGGAGATAAGTTAAACTGAGGCTAACCATGTTAGAGTTATAATCACTAAAAGGGGGTAGTGAATCATTGAGCCCAAATAATCCAACTTCAATTTCAATCCTTTCAAACTCTTAATCAATTATCACAAGCATTCATGAATCATACACATCATTCATAGCAATGAACAAGAAAAACAATGCATGATTAAGCATATAACACATGATATATGTGGGAAACCCTCTTTGGGGAAAAAAACCATTGGAATCGATAATTGGACTATTGTCCTATAATACCAAGAACTAATTTAGACTAGCAAAAACTAATCAAGGAACTGCCATCCCTTATTTTAGTGACACTGCAATCCCATAAGGAGCTACTACACTTATTTAGCTTAGCTACCATAACAACTAAACCTTTAGAAAGTTTCACCTTGCAAAGAGGCTACAACCCCCTAGATTTTTAGAAGCCACAATAACACCTATGAATAGAACATCTCCTAGAATACTAATTACTTGCCAATCTGATGGAAATATAAAGTATATCAGCTCTCTTCAACTCTGTACACTCAATGCATCCAAAGCCACCTTTTGGATCACTCTTCACTCCTTAGTAAAAAATCCATCACTACATCAATAACATGAAAAAATGGTAATACACATAGTCCACACTCTGATCTATCTCTTAAAATAACCACCAAGCTCACATAAATAACATCTATCCTTTACTCACACTCTACGCATCTAAAACATCCTTTTGGATCACCCTAGACCTCTTCACTCACCCTCAACCTGCAAGAGTACTATTCTAACATCAAAATTATGACCTATAGGTCATACACATATTCCTCAATCTACTCATCTATTGGGCACTCTCCCTCTCCTTCACTCCATAACACTCACATACACATACCTCTTATAAGTCTAGAAACCATCACATTTAGTTTCAGTATTTATAGAGCATTCATGATCATCACCATATTGTTCTTCCAATAGGCATGATTTAATATTTAAGACATATATCACATCGATACACAACTCAATACCAACCACATAGGTCATCCATATCACCCATGGGTCACCCTTAAGCAGCTACACCTTTCAATTAGGCCTGTGTAGCCCTTATAGGTCTCAAGGAGACCTATTCACCCATTTAGCACTTCATCAAGTAAAAAAAGAACACAATACAAATTTAAAATGCATAGGTCTACTCCACATGACCCCTTATACATCTTTAAATGATCACAATCATCTCTACTCGCCTCTACATATAATCAATCAACTCAAGCAATGACCTTGTACATAGGAACACCATGAATGAACACACAATCAACTTATTAAGCATTGTTCATACTCATGATAGATTGATCACACCTCCAAAAACCATACATATTGTTCTCATGGAGTATAAAAAACTCTCCAATATCTAATTCATTATGAAACATTGAAACAATATCAACATAAGCTCAATTATCCTTCTTAGGTCACTTGCAAAACAAACATGAAAATATAGTCAATTTTAAACCTTCATAACTTTGACTATACACACCTTCAGAACTTAAAATTTATATTTATATATTCATCTTAGATCCTATATAAATTTTATTTTTACTTCATCTTTAAATTCATCTTGAATCAAAAATTATGGCCCAAAAACTAGACACTAGTCTTTCCTTTATTAAATTCAAATATTTGAATTCAAACGGCCACATTTAAACCTTGAACACCATGATATCATCTCATGTCATCACTAATTAGATAAATAATGCACCATTTATCTTATTTTAATGATCTCAACCTTTAACATATTTAAACAACTATCATTTTGACCACTTTAACTCCACTCATGTTGTTAGATCAATCTGTATGATTACATATGAATCATTTGATCCTTATCCTTTACCTTTACTCAGTGTTAAACATCAAACACTTTGAAATCATATCAATAAATACACACCATTGATATATATTTTTAAAATCACCTAATCATAATTATATCTTCATTTTTCCGTGATCTTTATCTCTTGTAAAATCAGCTAAGTATGGGAACCATTGCAATCTAATTGGAAGGCCAACTTTGGACCTTAATAACTTTTGTTTAGCTAAGTCACATGATATGAAACTTAGACCATATGATCTCCTAAGATAGGAGAATACAAAAATATATAAATATAATTTTGAAACTCTCATGTGTGTGAGATATAATTCCATTAATCTGCTCACTCAATTTTTTTACCACAGAGCCAACTATGCCTAGAATTGCCTAAAAGGCCAACCTTGCACATACATATATTTTGATGCACTTCATCGCATGACCTAAAACTTATAAAATATAAAATAGGAACAAAAATAAATAAACCAATATATTCAAATCATTTTAAAAGAACCACACATGTGAAATATGACTACAGCAAAATGCTTACTCAACTTTTCTTGCCACATGTAAATTTGGCTAAATATGGGAAAACACTGTCAAACTACTTGGGAGCCTAACTTTTCACTTGCATATATTTTATCATGATTAGTTATATGACCTAATATTTATTTTATAATATCTTATCTCATAGGGTAATTCATCAATATATCAATATTCTCCTAAAACATTCATACATGTGAGATATGATGTCACCAAATTGCTTACTCAGCTCTGTTTAAACATAGAAAACACTCAAAATGTCTAGGAACCCAATTTTGAATATAAATATATTTAAATGTGACTAATATCATGAATTTATACTTATACCATATAAAATTGGGACTAATTTGATTAAAACCATATGACCAACTTCCCTTGACTCATCCACACGTGAAAATTATGATGTCATCAAACTGCCTACCCAAAATGTCTAGATGAAAACTATGGACTACCAAATGAATTTAACTTATGAATATAATAAATAAATACATATTTTATCTCTAATATGACCCTTTTAATATGCTCAATACTTTAGACTCATCCCTAATCATCTCAAACCATGTCAAAATTAAAGATCAACCAAGCATACTTCAAGCATACTAAGACAAGCATATTGCAAACTTTGTCATTATCACTTAGGATATCAAGGAACTTCATCCAATCACTATAAAACCTCTATTACATCACCATGATATCATTTATGACTCTCTAATAGACCAATGCTCTGATTTATAAAGATTGAGTTGCTAGACCAATAACACTTATTCATTTATAGTAATGTAATTAATGGAAAAATTATAGAGGCTAGATGTTCAGGAAATTATATTAGGACTATGGATGTAAAAGATTCAAGATAAAAACTTCAAATGGAAATTTTTATATCTAAAATTAGGCCAAAAATGGATTTTTTTTAGAAAGAGCTGGGAGCTTGCATGAGGGAGCTTAACTGAGTTTATTTGGGAGTTAAACTTAGGAGTAAATCAAAATGATTAAAAATATAAGAGGGAGTGAGTTAGGATTGATTGGAGGTGAACTTAGGATGGAGTGAACAATAAACATGATAAAAATTATGCAAAATACATCAACAATGATTCTCGAGAGGTAAGTCTCAAAGATGAATACAAGGGGACATAATTATTGCTTTATACAAGGACAATTATGAATATGACACTTTAGGTGACATAACTACCACCTAAATTTGCCCAAATACTCCTTTTTTAATATAAACCACCTCCTTAAGATAGAACCAACACCTATATTATGAAACCACCACAATGGTTGTGTAACTTGAGGGTCAGTTCTATAAAGGAGAAGGGTAGTTTTATCACCTAGAGTGGTGGTTACATTCTACATGGGATGTTTTTACAACAAGATGACAAAAGTTGTGGAAGTAAAAAAAGGGGACCAAAAGTGGTTAAGGTAGGACTAGGGAAGTAAAAGAGGGAAAATAAGTTAGAGAGTTCCTTGTGGATCATAAAATAAGATATCATTACATCATCATTAGATTTATATTGAAAGTGTCACATCATGTAAAATTTGAGTGTATTACAAACCTCATAAGGGAATGGGTAAGTGATGTTTTCTTCCTAGATAATGGTTTTATGTAAATATTATATACATACTATGAATTTTACTTTGATAAAGTACTTTTGAACTAAACCTAGAGAGATTCTAAATCTCCAAGCTACCATATTTGTAATCATTCTCTCCCATGCAATAAAATTTCCTATTTCCTCCTCTACTGACTATATTGACTTTAATACAGTTTTGATTTGTGTTCCTAAAATATTATTAGTATGCCATTGAACTACCTCTTGATGTCTTGGAATGGTTTGTGTGAAGTACATAGCTAGAACTAGTAGGAGAGATCCATAACATAAGTCATATGTACTTTGATTTATCTAATGGAGGTTGTCTTGGTATTACTTACAGAGTGTTGTAGCCAAGTCCTTTTGAATGTTAGTGTTAAAAATATCCAAGGAAATTTCCACACTCCTTAAAATAGTTGAATCCTCTTAATTAGTGTAATATACCTTCCATGTAATTGTTTTTATGGCATAATGAACCCTAGGGGTTCTAATTCATTTAATAGAGAGGGCCCATTAATTTAGAACTATGCCTACTAGTTTCACCACTTATTATGTGCTAATATATTATTATTATCATATTTATGGGTTTTATGACTCTAGTTCAGTAATCCAGTCATTGTATGGATAGCCACTGGTGTAATGTAGTATGGTTGATATAAATACATGACATCTTCATGTGCTCTAATTAGTAGTACCCTAGTGGTACTTGTCATAAGTCAAAAGTAGGGGAACTAGCTCTAGACATATAAATGCATCCTTGGAATGGTGATATACTCTACCATGTAATTGACCTTTTATGTGTGTGGGTTCTATTGCTTTATTTTTATCCTATATGGATTTATAGCTCAGTGATCAATCTCAATCAAATTGGAATGGATATATTTTTTGGTGTCTTTATAGTGAGAAAGCAAGGCTAGAACACTTGAAAATACTCTTTAAGGATCTAAGAGATTAGACTTCATAGAGTGTCTCTTATATTTTGTGTGTTTAATCTACTTAGTGCTAACAATTTATGATACGTTCATTGTTATCTTCACTGTATCTAAGAATCTCTAAAGACTATATGTAGTGCATGTGAAATTTGAGTAGAGTGTCATATTCATAGGGTTCTTTTGGTTAATCTGTTAAGTAAAACCATGTTTTATAGTTTCCTTAATTTGGTCATTAATTGTATTAACTAAAATAGTTATCGTACCTATATTAATTATTTTTTGACCATTTTTTACCTAACTTCATTTCTTTGTCTTAAATATTTTAATTTTTCCTCTTTCTTAATTTAATTTCATCCTTATCTATTATGTCATCATCTTTTATTACTAATTATTTTCATATTTATTACCAACCACCCATTTATGTTGTTTTTAATTGTGTTTTAGTTGCAACTAATTTGTAATTTTTTCCCTTTTGCAAAAAAACATTACTAGAATTTTTACTCAAATCTCCCTTTATTCAGCATTGTTTCTCTCTTTTTCTATAAAACTTTGAATTCTATTGAAATCCTCCTATCTTCTTACTAAATATATTTTTCCTTGAAATTATTATTTTTTTCTAACCTTTTACTATTTTTTTAAAAAAAAATCTTCTAATTATATCTTCTTTTTTTACAAAAAAAATCAATTTTTTTTGTCTTTCTTCCATTTTTTCCATTTTTTAAAATAAATCCCCTACTCACCTACTAGGGGATAACATAATCAACAACCAATATATAGATGTTTGACATAATATATTGTAATATCCTTTCTCAACTCACCTGACTAGATTTATAGGACAATGTCACCCCTTAATTTATATTGTAGTTTCTTACCACATTTCACTACAGTTATTTGTGATGTAAAGTTCTAAATGGCTTGATTCACAAAACCTTTCCTCAATTTTTGAGCAAGAATTTTTTATTTTATTTCTTTAGACTCTAATATTTCTTCAATTTTATATGTCCCTATCCATCTTATCTTGAATTTGTTTGGCTTTTTATACTTTCTATCATAATGCAATATCTTATCATGAAATTAGAATTATTTCACCTTAATGTGTTTGTCATGTCATGTTTTTTGGATTTTTTCCCTTGATTTTAATTGTAAGTGGCTAATAATATTTATCATCAATTTTTTCCAAATTTATTAATCTTTCTTATTGGGAGTCTTTTCCATTTAACCTAAATGTTACCATTATTCTTAAGCTAGGTAATATATATTCCATGGGAATCATGGCCTCCAAACCATATACTAGATAAAATGGGTAGTACTTAGAGCCTTTTGTATGTGGTGCAATAAGACCAAATCACCACATGTATATTTGTGTCTCAATCAACAATATACATGCTATATACCTTCATTAATACTTTCTCCAAAACCTTATTGAATGCCTTTATAGTTCCATTGGCATGTAGATGGTATGGATTAATTCAATTGTGTTAGATAAATAAATGTTTGAATAACTCTAGAATAGTATTATTTATGAAAAAATTGGTCACTCTTTATACTGAGTAGACATCTAAACCATGTAATAATATTCTCATATAAGAACTTCATGGTAGGTGTAACAGTGCAATATTTTTTAGGTATAGCTTTAGGCCATCTCTTTAGATATTATGTTCATGTGATAATAAATCTTGCATTAATTCTCCATGAAATGAGTTTGATATGACCATTAAATTTAATACCCCACTTTTCAATTGGAACTAAAGCTATTACTGGTCATAGTGGAATTTCATCTCACACATTGTGTTTGATTACCTTTGGAATATATCACAATTTATAGCATAATTATGGACATATTTAAACATAATTGGTTACCATAGGATAGCTAATATTATATTTTTAACAGTCCCTTCCCCTTAATTATTTCCACTTGCTACATCATCATGCACTTCTCTTATGATATTTTCTCTTTCATGAAGTAAGGATACCCTCCTCAAAACGTAATTCCTTCCCTTTTTGTACAAGAACCATTCAATAAGTGTAAATAGGATGGTTTGCATCATCAATAATTTATAGTGCATTTTACTATACTCAATAAATTCTCCATTTGAAATAAATAAAGCATTGACTTCCATATATTTAGGGATAACCTCAATATGGAAAAGATGAGATCTTGGGAATGCATCCTCAATTGGGCCTACATCCTCTCCTATTGTTATTTGTGATATAAATTTGGGCCCATTGTTTATTCATTTATAGGTTTTACTATAATTTTAAATTCAAATTCCTAAAACAACATGAACCAATGGCATATCCTCCCTTGTGTGATTGGTTTATTGATCAAGGATTTTAAGGTTTCATGATTAGTAAAAGGTATAAATGGGAATCCAATAAATAATGCCAAAAAAATTATACCACATATACCATCGATAATGCTTCCCTCTCTATATTAGAGTAATTTTTCTCAACCTTTGTTAGCTTCCTTCTTGAAAAATAAATGGGGTGGTCAATATTATAGTGGGGTTATCGTAGTACCACTCCTATTTTTATACCTAAATCATCTATGTGGATGTGAAAAGGGACCTTCTAATAAAAAAATACTAATATTTTGAGTCTATAATTTTATTCTTTAATTTATCAAATGAGTCTTGATATTATGTTGATGTAACAGCCCCTCAAGTTATAATTAAGAAAATGCAATAATTTTTTTTAACAAGTAAACAATTAACATTCATTCCACAAAATAAAACAATAAAACACAACTAAATCATAACTAAGAACAATAATACTTTAAATTTAAATATTGCATATAATATACATCTTATTCAATTCCAAAGAAAGTAAACATCACAGGACACAACTACATCTAGTCTGACAATATAGATATTATTTTTCAAATATAAAATTACATTCATTTAGGCATACAACCTAATACAATAAATAGATACTAAGATCTCTAGAGCTCGAGTCATGTTAACTCATGTATCACTAATAATCTCAAGTGTCATCTCTAGGTAATAATGTAGTGGGGAGAAAAAGAATCATCTAAGCACTTTACCACTCCAATCATAAACCAATGATCCCTCACAAAATCCCCCATCAATAAATGTCCCTCTCTTCATGGATAGGTAGATAGAATGGTGCAAGAATCTAATGAGACATGCTAGTACCCTGTGTATTGTAAGATTTTTAAAAATATGTAGTGTACCATAAAGAAATCTATTCTAACATGATCATGAAAATAAAACATATGAAATGACAAAGTTTATCTAACATTACTTTGGCTAAATTTTTTAAAGAACATACAATCATTTAGATCGGTCAATTTAATAACACACCACTTTATCAAATTATCTATTGGTGGTACTACCTAGGCTAGTGGAATCTATTTCACTACCTATTAGTATAATCAATATGGTTTCTAAAATAAACATATATAACATAGTATATAACTCAAAGACTCATACAAATTTCATACTCCTATCGATAATATCACATATCATGCTAAACAAGGAGAAAGAAAGGTATACACATAATCATCTATGCATGAATGAGTCTTTAATTAAAATCAATCCCAAAATGGAAATAATGAAAGCTATTTATACCACCTAGGTAAAACACACAATAAACTATAGACTACTACTACTACAATAAGATCCAAGTAACTACACCTCAAGATAACCCTTATCATCTTAGTCTAGTATTCTTAGACATGACTACTAATTTTCCCACTATTAATCATAAAAATTAATCATAAATATGTAGAAGCATACTCTTTTAATCAATCAATTACAAATAATAAAACAAGTCATACAAACACATACAAGTCTAACCTAATCATTCATTTACACTTACAAGGTTGTATGTATACAAGATATCCTACTAACTACTACAAAACCATGTTGATCAATAACAATCCAACACCTACATTAAATTGGTCAACATAGGTGAGAGTCTAGGCATGCAAAAACAATATGTATCATCTGGGCATATATATTTAAGCTGAAGCATACTATGATATTACATACTATCATAACTCATTATGCCAAAAACAGTCTTTCCAACATGAATAAATGATCTTACACTGTAATTATTAACCCAACAAATAGGGATAACACCACCCAAGTATACCCTAGATTAAATTGCACAATAATTTTTAGATGAAAACATATCTCAAGGCACACATCATGATGAACTATTTTTATTCTATAAATATCCAATCACTTACACATATAATATTCTCACAAATATACTACACACAAGATTTCATCAATACATGACTCCACCAATTTGACCTTGTCACGATATTGTATAAAATGAATTTATAAGCATACTATTATTATGTATATAATAGATAAACAATCCATACATAATCATACCATTCAATTATGCTAAACAAAGACTGAAACAACATATATACAATATCATATATAAATAAGTACTATTGACAAGATCACAACAACCAAGTATGATAACAATTAGTCTATAACTACTTATGTATAATAGGTATTTAAGCATATTCTAACTTGTTCATACCAATCAAGTATTCTAAACAAAAGGATCTTACATACTATTCATTCATACTTGAATTTGGTTCCGAACACCATCAAACTTAAGTAGGATTTAATAACTAATCTTTCTTGGTTTTTTTTAAACACAATTGAGTTTTAAATAAGTAACCTCCAAGTAAAAAATGAGTAAACCCAAACAATAATCAGACTTGTCTAAGTTTTCAATAACTTAAGCCTTCTTTTATAATTTCAAATAGATTTTTTTACATATAATCTAACTTATCTAGTTATACTACCATGATGGGTTCAACTTAATGATTTAAATGTAATTAAATACACTACCTGAGACTATAAAACCTTATTCAGTGAAATACACTAACCCCTTTTGATAAATTATGCTCATTCCTTTGAGTTGTAACTCAGGCTAAATGTAATATGGAAATCCAAGGCAAAATTAAGTTCCACCCAACATTCGATCTTGTATTAAAGAGGAAACATAGTTTTCCAGGCTAATTTAATTCCTCTCAGGAATATATAGCATTTCACTTTTTAATATTTAATATTTTAATAACACATTGCTATTAACAATTTTAACTTAGCTATATATTTTAAACTCAGCATTATTTTTATAAGAATCTTTGATAATTATGCTTATTATATAAACATAGCTAATTCAGTTTTAACTCAGTGAATAACATAACTGGTATACACTAAGTGTTCTTTATTTAAACTTGGCACTTTAACATAAGCACTCAACCATTTATATTAAACACTCAACATTATTTTTAATGACTTGATCTTTATATAGTAATGTAGGCTCTTCAATAAAATAAATAACATTTTCAATAATATAACTCAATCAATATCAATCCAACACTTTTGAAATGTATATACAATGTGTTTAAAAACACAAACTCATCCATCTCATTAAAGTATATTCATATGCCCAGTGTTTCAAAGTATGCCCCATTTTCAACCTTTTACTTAGCATTTTAATTAAATATATAGCCAAATAAAATATACGCATCATCAAATAAATAAATACATAGTGTCTTCCAAACTTAGGCTTTATAAAAATATATACAATAATTTTTATATTTATTAAACTCAACGTCTCATTACATATACATAGTTATTATAAATATATACATAACAAGTTCATTTAATGTACACCATGTTATCATATACATAGCTTCTATCATATACACAACCACACTTTATATATTATGCTCTTTTAAATGACTCAATGATAAATCTAATTTACTCAACAATTTAAATAATTATGCTCATATCTATACACAATGATTCCATTTGCAAATATAACTAGTGATTTCTATTATATATACTACTATGATTTTTGTATATATACTTCTATGACTTCCTAATAGACATTAGTGACTTTTATATTTAGACTTGGCATCTTAAAAATATGACAATACATTTCAACTCTCAAAAACATAGCATTAAATCATAAACACATTCTTTTAGAAATGAAGACTTAGCATCTAGCACTTAAGATTCAACATTTTATAAAGAGACTACTGTGTTTTATTTAAGCTTGATGATTCAAATAGAACTGGGTAATTTAATAAAAAACTCAACATTTTAATAAAATACTCAATAATTTCCCATAGAATGCAGGCTTGATTACTATGCAGTACATTGGCTAAAATAAGGCATTGCCTAAAGGTTTATTTAAATATAAAATTTGGATGTTGGCATAACATATATAAGTGGATATCTTATTCTTTACACACCCTTCACACAAAAATAAATGTGATCTAAGATAATTAAAAATGATATACTTGGCATTGCATTTCATGAAGAGACTTAGACATTTTAGTTATGAAACTTAGTGTTTCATTCAAAAAGGCTCAATGTTTTAACAAGAATGCAGTCCAAAAATTATCATTAAAGATGTAGTCTAAAAAGAATGATACACAAGCCTTTTCAAAAAGCTACATAGGGATAATAATCAAATGAAGGCTATTATTTAAAACGTTGGCTATGTCTATTAAAACACAGATCTTAAATTCAACTAATGATTTCTTTCTTAGATTATACATAATTCATACACATGTAATTAAATTACAACCCTTACCTTTAAATAATTTGCTTGCAATATGAAACACCTCCCAACGTGCTTTTTTCCATAACTTTCTCTTTTAATCCTTTGCTTTTCTCTTTTTTTGTATCTTTGTCCTTCTCCTCTTCAATGTCTATGTGTATATTCAACTAAAAAAAATTCCTTTACTTATAAATTTCACTCTCCTAATTTTTGTGCCACATAGGGATAATAATCAAAAGAAGGCTATTATTTAAAACATTGGCTATATCTATTAAAACACAGATCTTAAATTCAACTAATGATTTTTTTCTTAGTTTATACATAATTCATACACATATAATTAAATTACAACCCTTATCGTTAAATAATTTGCTTGCAATATGAAACAACGCCCAACGTGCTTTTTCCATAACTTTCTCTTTTAATCCTTTGCTTTTCTCTTTTTTTGTATCTTTGTCCTTCTCCTCTTCAATGTCTATGTGTATATTCAATTAAAAAAAATTCCTTTACTTATAAATTTCACTCTCCTTCTAATTTTTGTGCCCCACCCTTGCATGAAAATTCTCCATTTAATTTACCCCATGCATGTCAAGTTAACTCAACTTCCAAATTTATTAACTTCCATTAATTATTTCTTTCATTTTAGTTTACCAACTAATATCCAAAACATGATAATTTAACTAAAATAATTATAAAATCCATTTTTTTAAATTTTCAAATAAATTCCTACATGTTAATTCAAGATTAATACTTAAATTACATTAACTCAACTTCCATGCAATTTTTTAAAACAATGTTAAATAATTAGTTATCTAAAAGATAAATAAGTCATTAAATGCCTTCTATTTAAAAGATAATTATTTTCACAATAATTATATCTATTAGCACTAATATTTAGTTTTTAGATTTAAATTCAAAAATCAAGTCAATTAGACTAAAGAAATGTAATGCATACTAAAACTAATTCCACACACACAAATATAATTGCAAGAATGCATACTAACATTTTTATGCAAATATCATTTAAAGTTTATTGTGTGTGTATGAAGGGTCACTAGCATTTTCCATTGATATTTCCCCCAATCACTCCATCTAGCCAATCCTCTTTGATGATGCTTTCCCTTGTCAATATCTAAGGGTAGGACGTATCCTGCATCCACCTTGCAACAAGTAGGTAGTTAGTCTGAGTCATCATATATATCAATCAATGATGTTAAACCAACAAATATACATCCTTAATGTACAGAATTATCAAAATATAACTTATCATGCAGTGTATACTAATTAACAATATCACTATCCCATTACCATATATGTCAAAAAACTCAAATAAAAGCAATAGTAATTAGATATTAACCATACTAATCCATGGATTTATAGGTTGTTAATTATAAGGGTGAAATAGGGATGTGACAGTTGACCATTCTATGGGTTGGTTATCTATTTTCTTTAACAACTCCTCTATTGGTGTACTAATGGATACATAATTCTTAATGAATCTATGATGATTACCTTTGCACCCTATGATTATTCTTACCTATTTTTGTGTTTTAGGGGGAGGTATTTCTATTAAAAATTTTACCATTTTTAATGGATCTAACATTAACCCCTCTTTACAAATGGTATGTCCTAAAATGGATCTAAATAGAGTATCAAACACAAATTTATTCATATTTAATGAAATTTTGAGTTTTATACATTATTAGAAAATTAACACAATACCTAGACATAATATCTTAACATCCCATACAACATCCAATCATCTAGGTACACTTATAAAAAATCATGTATAAATTATCTAAATTCATAACATTATCTTATTGAATATAGTTGGAGCATTGTTTAACCCAAAAGGCATTACCATATATATTAAAAATTCCCATTTAATTGTAAATGTAGTTTTTGGGTGATCTTCAAGGGCTATCTAGACCTAATGGTTACTGTATACACTCAATTCTCACTACTTTCATGCTGAAATTACAAATGGCATGATTTCCCAAAATAATGCACAAAGTCACTATTTATTCCAAATTTGTGTGCACACATATGTTTATATTATAAAACACATTGGTGCATCCTTGATTGGGGAATACACTTTATGTAATCCTCAGCTTCATCTAATTCATCCTAAGTCAAATTGTGACTTTGTAACTGACATTTTAGATTAATTAGATTGCACGATTATTTGACTTTTAAAAATCACATATTTTTATCAAGATAATTAACCTAATATTCCTCTAATGGGAAATTATATAGATTTTGGAATTCCCTATTTTCTAAATTAATTAATTAGATTTATTCTTCAATCCTTATGGCAAGTGGCCAAATAGTTGATGACATTATAGTAAAATGTCTGCAATCATAACATCATCATGAAAGTTGTTAAACATTTACAAAAAATAAAACAAATATCAGAATTTGAAAAATATTATCATAAATACAACCCATGAATGATTAATGCAAACTCAACCATAGTTATTAGTGATATAATTCCTCCAATATTAATTGTTCTCATCCACTCATCTTGATCTTTATTTGATGACCACAATCAATCTGAAAAATTTGTAAATACAAGGCTCACCTTATGCCTTCAAAAATATTTTTTGTACAAATATAATCTATAAAAATGTATTTAAAAGATTCAACATTCTTCATGTTGATCAATCAAACCACTCATAGACAAGGGGAAATCTCATCGAAATTAATAAGTGAGATTAATAAAGACTCCTAGCTCTACAATCTAGGCAAAAAGAAACCTGAATTGGGCTTGGAAAATGAATCTATGGGAAAGGTATAGTTTGTATGTTTATGTCTTTCTATTTGTTTGTATTCTCCTATAACTTTCCCAACCCAAGGGATTATGCTTGAGGTGTTACATTTATCAATTTGTTTTGGTTTGAATAGCTAACAATGAACTAACCCCTCTTATAATTTTAATCTACATTTGGCATGCCTTTTGGGATTGACGCACCCCCAAAATATTTTTTGTAACATTCATAGACCTTATAAATTCTAAAAAATATCATTTTGACCTTTTTTACTTCTTTTTCACTGATTTTTCTATGTTTTCATTTTCTATTGATCAATGAGATCACCTCACATTTCAATGGGATCGCTCCCTATGATTGGTAGTGTTGACCTATATAACAATAATATTGCTTCAAAACTATTTTTTTGTCTCCATGTATTATCAATAAAATAGAAATAATACTGTGTATCAACAATATCACACTACAGAATGGTAGGATCACTCTGTTACATTCAAACTGTCAAATGGTGAGATCAAAAACCCGAATGATGAGAATGACCTATGAAACAATGAGATCATCTTGTGGAACAATGAGATTTCTTAGGTGACATTTTATATACATTTATTTCTATCATTTTATAATATCAATGGGAATACCCTACACAATGACAATATCTTCCTACAAATTGGTAATATCATCCTACAAATTAGTGATATGACCCTGCTAGTCAATGGAATATTCAATTTCATGTTCATTATTTTTAGATTTTACATAATGATGAGATCAACTTACTAAATGGTGGGATCTCTCTACTAAATGGTGAGATTGTACTATATATTTTTCCCATGGGCTAAACAGTCAATTTTTCAACTTCCCATGCTAGTCAAAGACCACATTTAAAATGGTTAACTTATTTCTTACCATTTTCACTACCCAATGACATGGATTTATCACCAAACTAAGGCTATTTTTCAAAATCACATTTTTATTTAGTGCTTAATCAAATAACCAACACTTCTATTTTATGCTCTAAGAAAACTTTATTTCTTGCTTGCTTTATTTGTGTGTTTGTTTTACTTGTTTTCTTATAAATAATCTCTTATGCGTATGTTTTCCTTTTTACCCCTTTAAGGAACCTAGGTGACCAAAAAAAGGGATTATGTTTGTCCTTTTTTTCTTTTTTATTGATCACATGGAGTGGATTTCATCTCCTTCTCATGATTTCTTAGGGCACAACACTTGGGGTTTCATCTCCCATTGTAAATATCAATCCCATACATCTATCATGGATATAAATTAAGGGAAATTATTGTTAAGAGTATATCAAAATTACCCATAATGTGTTTTGATAAAAAATTGGTTTAACCCTAATTATACACTATCAAACCTTACCCTCAAAGTTAGAATTATCAATAGTATTTTACTGAGACATTTACACTTGAAATGATAAAAAAGGGACTAAAAACTCTTTTGAATGACCCACTCTTTAAGTTCTTATTAACCATTTTTTGAGCCCCATGTACCACAAGGTATATCAGGGACCATTTAGAAAATCCATGTCAAAACTTTATCTTAAGAACATCAGCTATAGATAAATTATAGTGTGAGAGAAACCAACCTCCCATAAGATTTCATGATGGATTGCTTAAAGTGGGGGTTAGGTGAAATTAATATATCATCACTTCAAGTAAGGTAGTTTCATGGACTGTAGTTACATTATACACATGTCTTCCATTAAAAATAGGGATTTTTATTTATGAGTGTCATGTTTGATTGTTGCCAACCTATACTGATTGTAACATTTAAACAACATCAAACCAAATCAAATCATATCATGTCCAAACATTGTCATATTGCATTTATGCAATGAGGTATTACTTTACCAATTTTTTGGGCATTCTTTACCCCATATTAGCATTCTGCTAGTTGATTTTATTGATATGTTGTTTATGTGGTACCATTATATTAAGCATTCAAGAATCAAATCTAAATTTGGTTCATTTTGAAACACATTCCAATCTAATTATGTTCATCTTGAATCACATTCTAATCTAATCATGTTCATTTTTGAACCACATTCCCATTCCAATTAAGTTTATCTTGAACCAAATTCTAATTCTAATTCTAAATTGGTCAAATTTTGAAAAGTTAACTAAAGACAACCGTTTGAAGCCAAAATATTGAAATCAAAACTAATTCAACATTCCAAATTAGGTCAACTTTGACCAAAGTCAACTTTAAAGCCACATATTAGAATAATTCCAAATTAGTTCTATTTTGACCAAATCTAATTATTCTACAATCACTTCCCAATTCAAATCACTTCTTGTCTTTTCATTCAATATCCTATCCCTATTGATTGGGAATGATGAATTCATATCATTCATATTTTATTTCATTTGAATTGTATCAAAGCATTCCACCCTTTTTGGGGCCAAGCCAAGCTAATTGCATTGAATCAAGATTCCCCTATTTAGGCCCATTTTGATCAAAGACCAAGACCACCTTCTTTTGGCCCATTTCAATCAAAGACCAAAATGACCCTCTTTCAGCATATTTTAGTAAAATAAAAAGACCACCCTCTTTGGGCCCATTTCAATCAAATAATAAGACTTCCTTCTTTAGGCCTATTTCAATCAAAAACTAAGTACACCCTCTTTGGGGCCAATTTCTTCTAATCTAATTCCCTTGCATGTATCCTTGCTTGGGGGAATTAGTCCAAGGTTAATTTGAGTCATGAAATATTGCAATCCTAAACCTATTCTATAATTATCTCTCTTTATTCAAGACATGATATATTACCTTACCCAACTTAACCAATAGTTAGTCAACCTTACATCTACTCTAACACTTCATCTATTGGTCCAAAATCCAATTCGAACTTAAAGTCACAACAAATCCAATAATTTCCCCTCCAAGGGCCATTATATATTGAAGACCAAAGTGTGTCAAAGTTTGATAATTATTCAATTAGATATGTCATGATCCCCTCTCAAGTATAATTAGATTCATCCACTTCCAAATTTGGATCAGTATAATCAACTCATTATCAATATTTTTGTTGAGTCGCCCATATTTTATCAGCCTCACATTGATGAGCATCACTCTAATAGTACACCTATCTTTGAAACAACAACCATTTTTTATGAAGGACCTATTTTTTATGATCCCATAATTGAATAACACATTATTATTGAGAAAAAACCCATTATTTTTTCATTGCCAAACATTCCCCATTTGAGAAAATTCCTTTGTCCCAAAGCCTTCATTTCCAAGCAAAAGGTTAACAAGATACTTATGGACAACATAATTCAAGAGGCCCTACTTGTGGCTACATTTACATCAAAAATAATTTCCATTTTAGAACCAACATTATTATCAGCATTAACATCAAAATCAAGTTTAATTTTAAAACTAATATCATAATTAGGTTCTATCCTAGAAATAATATTAGATTTAACATTAGAAGTTGAATAAATGTTAGTATCAACATCAAATTTAGATCCTCTTGAGTCAAAATTAGCTTTAGAATCAAAATACATTAGCGTATATCACAACATTGGATATAGACTTCTACCATATCCACTTGAGTCTAAACAACTTCAAAAATAATAGACATTAATAATTATTTTGAGATTATTTACACACTTATAGAAGATCCATTTTAAAACATTGGTGATTCTTCCATGATTTTAGATGAATCTTCCTTTAACATTGACATAATTTATCCTAGTAGTTTCTTTGAGTATTGTGTTACCTTTTACCCTTCAAATATCATTACCTAGCCTATTCAAATTACTTAACCTATCCATTCCTTTGATAAACAATTTCCCATAACGACTGACTGAGACCAATAAAATCACAAATTATTGGCCTTTTTCCTTGGTGATATATCAGTTGTAGACTTTCTATGGATCCAAGGTAACAATCAAATAAAATATAGGTCTCATATTGAAACCTTATTTGAGGTACTAAGGGATAATCAAATTCTAAAATTAGTATATCCTAGTGAAACCTTATTCGAGGCACTAACGAATAATCAAAGTCAAAAATCAATATCTTTTAGTAAAACCTTGTTTGAGATGATAGAGAACAATAAAAATCAATAAGACTTTATTGGTGAAAAATCCTTCAAGATTCCAATATCTAAACAACTCAATTTTTCATTTTTTGATGAGGACATTATTGAAATCAATATCAACACAGTTGATAATCCAAAAATTATTTAGTTTGCAACAACTCTCATGCCTAAGGAATAAAAAAATTATGGCCTTTTGGAGATAATTTATAGAGGTATTTGACCCCATCACAACCAAAATATTATTGAATATAGAATAAATAATAATGTGTGCGATTTAAAATCCCAGTCTTCATTTATCTCCCAATAATTATATATTCAATTTTGATCCTATTATTCATTCAACTCCTATATTACATTACTAAATTAGATCATTTATCTAATTCTGATCCTTCTTCCCCTTCCCTAGTGGAATTTTTTTTCATAAATGATACAAAGACACCTTGTTTATAATTTTGGAGGAAGAAAAATCAAAATCCAATGAAGATCATAACAACAACAATGTAGTCTACATCAACATCAAGTTCTTGACAGAGTAACTATTTAAAGTAGGTATAGGCTAGACATTAAAAGGGTACACATTATTCATATTTTAATTCTCCATTGAGTTGATATGCTAAAAAATTTAAAATAAAATAAAATAAACAATAATCAAAATAAAAAGATAAATAATTCATCCAACCGTGAAAACCTTGCTTGTGGTGCATTGGGAAAGTACCATGATGAAAACTAGGTTTTTAACATCATGTGTAAATAATTTGTTATCTAAGAGTACCTTAAAACTTGGAGGAAACCTCACTTGTATTGAATACCATTCCATCCATTTTGTCCATTCAATCCTATTTAGCCCATCCCATCTTATTGTGACCATCAACCTTCTCGTCTTATATTTGTTATAAAAGTAGAAGGTATATTAAGACCTATTTAGGAAACATTTTAGTGTATTATCCACATGACACTTTAATGACTAGACAGATTTGGTTCTCATGTGACATGGTCCTTGCAAATTCCTAGTCCCTTCCCTCATTATCATCCATTATTATCAAGCATTATCCATTCATCCATCATTCATGTTTATCTTCCATTATAGGAGAACTACAATGGCCTAAGGTTTGTTTAAACTATGTAAGTAGCATTAAGTCACACAGAGTTTATGTTGTCAGCTCAACCACCATTCCCCCATCCCCCATGCTCTCACCATTTTTATGATTTATTTCCTATGCTCTTACCCTTTTTCAAGTCATTATCCATTCCTATACTAGAATAGGTCTTCCCTTTGCTCGTTATATTTTGTGGATATTTGTTCTAAAAATCCTAAAATTTGGAAAAGGATTACAATCTCCATGAGAGATATTAATCCACAAAATCCTAAACATTTTAAAAGGTGTCAAATCACCATGAGAGATATTAATCCAAAAAATTCATAAACATTTGTCTTGTCCTAAAGCCTATCATTATCTTTGATTTATCATTGATGTACTCATTTTAACAACCACTGGGATGTGTCCTTCCTAAATCCTCTCTACTAGGGTAGATTCATTATTTTCTCCAATAATTTTAGCCACCTTGGGATGTGTCTTTTCCCCCATGAGATGTGTCCTTTCCTTGCATGTACTTTTCTTGGGGGCACCATCCATTTATCATTTCATTGAGCCTTTACACATTGAATTTGAATTCATTAAATGACAAGATACTTTCTATTGATTTTTATTTTTAAGCTTTGTGTGTGTTTGTTTGATTAGTTACTTGTTTGTTTATCTATTTGATTTTTTGTGTGCCTTTATTTGGTCCATATGTGTCTATGGGGTGATTCCTTATATTTTTAATTAAGTATATCCATTGGCATATGACTATAATTTCATCTTGATTTTTCCATATCATGGTGTATTTTTTCATTTATCTATTGGATTGGGAATTAGTCTTTATGCACATCATGACTAGGCCATTAGGGTGTTTTATTGCATGATGCATTCCATTATGTGCTATATTAAAAATTAAGTGCTTGAAGCTTATACACAATTTCACACTACATTGGTAGTATTTCCCCTTGAAAATTCATTCATTATTTAATCTAATCATTTCGATAATCTTTGACCATATCACACCATCCCATTTTTATTGATCAATTCAAAACACTTGAACATTCTGGATACATATATGTTAATCAAGATGTTCATATCCACATAAGCATATAAAGGAGATTCATACACATTATTCATCATTATTCTCATTTTAGTCATCTATTCTATTCTTCATAATCCATTTTCTCCCATCTTAGGAGAACTATATTGGCCTAAGGTCCATTTGGACTATATAGGCAACACTCAGTTACATTCAATTTATGGGTTCAAATTAAATACCATTATCTCATTATTCTTCAATAATTATTGTGTTCTTACAATCATTTATTTCATTATCTTTGAGAATTATTATGTGCATGTATTTTTATGGCTTCTTCATTTTTTGAAAAGTCATTATACCATCACTCCTACATTTTTTCTATTCATCTCATCTTTAATATGTGTAACAGGTTAAATACTTGATCTATGATTTCTAATTAATCAATCAAATCAATTAGATCAATCAACAATCAACACATCCCTGCTAGGGCAAATCATTTAATCAATGATCAAATCTACCCTACTAGGGCAAATCAATTAATCAATCAATTCCTCTTATTTAGGGCAATTCAATCATTCTCTCTTTCTTTGAATTACAAGCTTATAACTTTCACCCTATTTGGGATAAATCAAATTGTGCAACTTATTTTGAGATAAATCATTCCCTCAACCTGAATCTTTTGCCTTGTTTGGGAAAGTTAAATTGTGCCACTTATCTTGGGATTCATCCTTCCCAATTCACCCCTCTTTTGGATAAATCATTTTTATACTTTATCATCATTGTAAATCAAATAATTCAAGCATTAAATAATATGTGCTAATCTCATACATGGGTTAATTTCGCTCTTCTTCTTGTCCATTTTTTTCCTTTTGAGAGCTCATCCATCACTCTTATTTTTTGTCCACTCCCTCAAGGGGGCATTTCAGCATCTTTGTGAAGTCATTTTCAATAAATTGAATAATAATAAATAAAAAATTAAGCACATCATACTTCAATCTTTATAAATAATTTTATCAACTTTTTTATTATTTAAAAAAAATGTTATTTCATCTGGTGTCTTGCAATTCCATTTCAAATAGGTAAAAATGTAGATACTCAATTCTCACCACTTTCATGCTGAAATTACAAATGGGGTGATTTCCCACAATAACACACAAATTTATTATTTCTTTCAAATATTTTTTCACACGTCACATGCATATTCTAAAAAGTATTGATGCATCCTTGATTGGGGCAATACACTATATGCAATCTTTATCTTGTCTAATTCAACTTGAGTCAAATTGGGACTTTACAACTAACATTTGGATTAATTAGGTTGAATGGTTATTGAAATTTTAAAAATCAAATATTTGTATTAATATAATTAACCTAATCTTCCTCTAATGGGAAATTCCATAGATTTTGGAATTCCCTATTTTTTAAATTCATTAATTGGATAGTAAGTATCCAAATGGTTGATGATAACATAGGCAAATATATGGAGTCATGACATCATCATGAATGTTTTCAATCATTTGTAAAATATCAAACAAATATCATAATTTTCAAAATATCTACATTAATTTAACCCATACCTGATTAATGCAAACTCAACCACAATTATTAATGGCTTAAGTCCTCCAATAGTTACTATTTTTCACCATTCATATTGATCCTCATCTGATATCCACAATCAATCTAGAAAATATATAAATACAAGGCTCAACTTATGGCTTCAAGAAGCTTTTTTGTGTAAAGAAGCTAGTAGAAATCTATTGAAAAGCTTCAACATTCTTCAAATTGATAAATCAAACCACTCATAGACAAGGGTAAATGTTGTGAAATTGAACAAGTTGCATTGATAAAGACTCCTATATCTACAATCTGGGCATAAACAAACTTGAATTAGGCTTAGAGAATGAATCCATGGGAAATGTATATATATTTATTTGTATTATCCTAGACCTTGCCCAATCTGAGAGATTATGCTTGAGGTCTTACATTTGTCAATTTGTTTTTTAATAGATAACAATGAGTTAACCCCTCTTATAATTATAATCTACAGTAATAAAAAAATCCATCTTTAAATGAATATATTTCTCTTCTTAAAATAGTTTCAAATATTTATTCCATAAATGGTGTCAAGAAAGGATCATGTAAACATGCCTTATTTATTTCTTTGTAATCAGTGAAAATCCATATTTCTCATGTTTTATTATTTTTAATGACCATAGGGATTATCCAATTTATGTCTTCAACTAGATTGATAATACCATTAGCTAACATTTTATCTAATTCAATTTTTACTTTGACTTTAACACTCAGGTTCAACCTATATGGTTTTTTCTGTAAGGGTTTTATATCATCTTTGATTTGTATTTTCATTATGCTAATTTCTTATTTTATCCTTTTTAATTTAGTAAATGTGTGGGAAAATAAATCTTTGTATTCACATAATAGTTCAAGGATTTTCTTAACTTCTTTTGCCTAATAATATTAAATTTATATTATCTTGGGGTTTCTTTAGCTATATTTTCTTCTCTTATTTTTATAGAGTTTATAAAAATATTGATTTTTATCTTCAACAATATCGATTAGTTGCCTTTCCCCTTCCTCTATTTTTAATTTTATATTATCCAGTCTATCTTCATCATCCCCCTCATATTTATTTTTATTTTTATTCAATGCATTATGTTCTAAAGTTTTCCTTTATGGGTGTGTTTCCCTCCTCTTTTGGTATTATTCTAATCATAGTTATGATGGGTTCCCAATTGTATTTGTGTTCCATTTTCATTAATTCTATTTTCAATTTACTACATTGTTATTTAGCTTCATGATCTAACATAAGAAAGAATGTTTTAATTTTCTTTAATGCTCAACATACCATGTATTTAGGTCTCAAAAGTTAAAAGTGTGATATAAATCCATTTTTATATCCTCCCATTTTGATGTTCCTCTACACATATCTTGGTTCATGTACTAGGTTAATGGATATGCTGGATATGCCTCAAGGGTCCAATAAAATAGTATGCCCAAATACATTTTTTTGTTTCTTCTTTTCTTATCCATATTCTTTCACAAAGTTTTGTATTCTAGGGTTAGTTATTCCCACATATCATGGTATGTCTTTAAAACATCATTCCATTTTGATGAATACTATTTTTAATAAAATGTAGAAGGCTTTATAGTTTAGGGTTGTACATTGTTGTGTGTTCTACCACCATGTGGTGGTGATAATCATTGTATCACCAATTACCCTCATCCTTATATGTTCATGGGGGAATAATTATGTCATCTATTGGAGGTAATCATCTACATGTTTGATCCCACTAAACTTGGGTATTTTATGTAATAAATTCATTCAATGTGGTGTGAATTTATTCTCCATAATTTAACATCATCTACTGTAGTAAAATTGGTTCCATTAGATTATAATTTATACATGTGACATACTTTCCTAATATATGATTTCGATTCTCCATACAATCAGCTTGATATCATCATCAAAATTTGTTTCTCTTTCTTCACTTTAGAGTATTAGTTATCCCTCTTTGTGATGTTTGTGATCATCATCAATTGTTGTGATATTTTTAATGTGTGTACCTTGATATTTCATCAAAAAAAATTCACCCTCATCTAGCCATAGTTCTTCTAACCATGCAACCCCCATACTGATTTCTAGAGGAAAATGTACTACTTACCCATTACCTTCAAAAGTAACTTATTTTTATTCTAAATTTAAATTAATATTATGATTGAAAAACCATTATAAGTTAAGTAATGCTAGGTAAAATTTAACATACATGTCAATGACCTCAAAATACACCTTCCTTTTTATACCCATCAAATTGACCTATACATTTCTTAATGTCCTTATTAGTGATCATGGTGTTCAATCAACCATAGTGATGTCATATGTTGCTACATGTAACTATGGTTTACCTAATAACTCCCAGGTACTATGGGGTAGAAAAATCATGTCTACCCATAAATCCAATAATGTCTTTTTAACAACATGGTCATTGATCTTAACATCAAGTAGTATTGTCATTTTCTTCCATTTTCTATTTGTTCTAAAGACATTATAAATTTTTATTTTTCTCATCTATTTGTACCTAATATTTATTTTAATATTTATAAAAATACGTTAATTTTTTACCAAATCTTGATTTTTCAACAATTTTAACATTTTTTATGTTTTCAGTTTCTTTTTCATCGAAATAAGTCATCTTTAGTTGATATTTTTCTTGTTTATCCTAAATGATTTTATTACTCTTCTCTAATATTCTTTCATCTACCTAGGTATTAGGGTAATCCCTATAACTTTTAGTTTCTGAATTATCTTTAAAGTATGTATTTTTCTCCTTACCTTTCCTTCTTTTTTCTCCACTCTTGTTTGTTATTGCAACATTGGTTGTGGTTCCTATATTATCACTCCTAACTATTTCCTACTTGAATTATCCTTATGTTATTTTATTGATACTATACATTTCATTATTTTATTACAAATTATTATTCATCTATATGATCCTTCTTGCTCTTCCTAAATTTTACCATCACCATCTTCATGCTTCACTTATTTAACCTTCCCTTGGTCTCTTGGACCTTCATAACTTTCTTTAGATGTTTTATTCCCTTTTGTAAGGGGGATTATACCAATTCATCTATCTTTATGCCTCCATTTTTATAAAGTTGTGTCATTTTAGGGAAAAAATAAT
Source organism: Torreya grandis (assembly GCA_037957365.1). Taxonomy (NCBI): domain Eukaryota; kingdom Viridiplantae; phylum Streptophyta; class Pinopsida; order Cupressales; family Taxaceae; genus Torreya; species Torreya grandis. Next base: position 52,976 of record JARHVA010001181.1, on the reverse strand, counting down.
AATCATGATTTCCCTTCTCATGAAAAAATACACATTCCCACCTATGGTTCTTCCATGCAATTTCATGCAATATAGCTAATCTTTCTACATTTATAACATGTTGGAGGTGGTCTCTCCTGGATATATCCTTGATTAAAGATTTGGATATATCTTTGACTATATACTCTCCTACCTTGATAATTTCCTCTTACCCCATGGTATATTCCTTTATAACCATGATGGCCTCCTATTTGATACCTTCCTTGATTGTTATTATAATAATGTGTCTAGGATTTTTGTGGTGTGAAGTCTTATATTAATAGAGGGTTTAAGTATTGTTGACTAGGGTGTGGTGAAGTAGAGCTTCTTATTTGGAGCTTCAATTATGACAATATTAGACTACCATTATTTTTATTCTATTTTTCTCTTGTATTTCCACTATTGTGTCATGTTTGAGGCATGTGTGATTATAATTCTTGAATGACCCACCCATAAATAGTAAAATATATTAAATGGTTGGTGGGTGGAGCCATTTCCATTATTGGACACAAATTTTATGAATGTTGGTCATATGTTTGACATATGCCATAATAAACCATATCTTCATAAATTGGTTGTTGAATCGGTGAGGACATACCCACTAATATTTGGGATGCCATCATTGTTGCCACTCATTTTGCCATTTAATGGTGCAAACATTTGATCTATGAATTACCTTCCATGCAATATATAATACACCATATTATATCACTTAGTGGGATGTTTTTAGCTAGGGTTGAGCTAATATTATCTCTTTTCATTTGAATCTCTTATTTTAGCCTTAATTTCTCTAACTCTTATTATAATATCTCCATGCTATATTTTAAGGATGAATTTGTTTCCATCTCCATGAATGGGCTCCCAAGTGTGGGGCCACCTCCAATGTCTTTGAAAATGTAGTAAATATCTTACCATCCTTGTTAGCTCTTAGGTATGGTATTAATCTTGAGTAAATCACTCAATGCTTTATTTCTCATTTAATAGTTCCTATAACATTTTCATAATTTCCTTAAATCACTACTCATATTATTTCATAATTTCTTTTTTATTTGTATTAGTTATCTCATTTTACTTATACTTTCAGTTGGGATGTTAGGGTAATGAAAATCCCATTTAAATGTTTGTTGTTCATCTATCCATGAATTGGTATGTCCTAAATTGGTTTTCACATACCATTTTAATGCATCATCTCTCAGTATCCTAAACAAGTCAAACAATATTATTTTTTCATTTACAAGGTTGTGGATGCTCTAATATGAACCTAGTAAAAATAGGTGTTCCTTAGCATCCTTAGTATCTTTATTAAATAAGTTAAATTTCATTATGTAATCACATAAAAATGACACCTGAGTGCTAAAAGTGCTACTTGAGACCACCCATCCCTAACTTACCCCTAGACCTATCTTAAGGACTATTTTCACACTTATCCAATGTTAATATAGGCCACAAGCATCCCTAGACATCCCTAAAGCAATCCCAAATCCTCATCTTGACATCCTGGCCCCTAGTGCCTCAAGTTCTACCACCTAGACACTAGCACCATAATAAGGACAATAGTGCCACATGGCACTAGTGTCCCAATTTTGGTGTTATTATCTTTTCCCTCCTTTTTATACCAATAGACATATTTTAAGACCTATAAAAGCACAAAAATAATATATATACATGAATTTTATCCATATAACCACTAGATGAAAATTAGATACAAATTACACATAAAAACTCAAAACAAGCTGTGCACAATCAATGTTATCAATCCTTATTCTACCCTACTTCTACATACAACCATCTACAACATTCCTAAGATTAGATTACTTAGATTTCCAATCTCAAGCAAATTATAAGAACTCAAATCAACATTCATAATAGCTTCACTTGAACTTACACTAACACTTAGGTAGGGAGAACTACATAAGAATTTATGCCTATTTAGAGTATTGGTATGTAGGCAACTCTCATCACAGTGGGGTGTTAAGGATGTCTAGCCTACCCTATTAACAACACACTTTAATAATTGTGTCAATATAATGACCCAAAAACATGGAGGATTAGGGTTTTCACATAAAATTGGTCAAAACAAGCCATTTACAAAGATCTAGAATTTGTACACATAAGAACAAACTTGACAGACCCAGACACAAGTACACCTAAAAACTCAAAAATGTTATTCACAAAGGACACTAATGAGAAAATATGGACACTAGATCTACATGCAACTAATATATAGGAAGGTTTTTGACACTTGGGTCCTATTTGTGACACTCATACTAGCCTTTGTCTTAGTTTTCAACCTTTAGATCTCCCATTTCAGTCATTTTCTAGCCAAGTACTTGTTTACATTATTTATTATTATTTTTAGAAATTTCAATTTAAGTCAATTATATTATAGATCATTGGTTGTATTTATTTCATATTTTTACCTTGATTTACTATACTCATCCCCCTTAACAACATAGGATTTACATTTCCTAAGTCATAAAAGGTTAAAACATTTGGTGAACCTAACTTACTTTTAATACTACTCAAACCCTAACCCTAGCCTTATATGTTCTTAGGGTTTGTATCCTTTTATTTTATATGATCAAATATTAGTTTTAAAATTTCATATTTATTTCATTATTTAATTCTTTCAATAATTCATAGATTAAATTTCTTTAAAGGTTTAAAATATACAACAATTTATTTTCCTACTCCTCAACCTACAATGGCAGAATTCAATAACAAATTTGATGAAATTGATAAGAGACAATTGCAATATTTTGTTTCCAAACATTCAAACATGAAAGATGATATTATCAATATTATCCATGAATAATTTTTAAAATAAAGTAATCGTTAATCATCTACTCCCCTAGATAACAACCTTGTTACACCTACTTTGGGCCAACTTAGCTTATATAACAACCTATTTTAACTCAAAAATATTCAATGGTAGCTACACCTCCTATGGCTAGTTCCTCCTCTCTAGATGTAAAATACCTTATGCATGAGATTCATTCTCTACAAGCTAAGGTTTTACACCTTGAGCAAGGAGATACTAGTCCATCACATGCCTTGGATTATCATGTGATTTTACATACACCTTTAGCACATCACATAGTAGCAAATCCTTTGCCATTTGGATTTGTGGCACCTAGGCTTACATTGTATGATGGTAAGGATGACCCAGAGTACCATCTTTGAGATTTACATGCATCATGTTTGGAATACATGTCCAATGATTAGATCCTCACTAAGTTGTTCCTGCATAGTCTAAATGACTATGATTTATAGTGGTTATATGATCTATTGAATCAGTCTATCACCATATTCAATCCATTGGTAGTGTAGACACCGAAAATGTGTCTGCACCTTGGTCATCTTTCGTCCTCCCCCCTCGTCCCCCATCGACCCATGTCCTAACCCTTGTCCTAGTCCCCTCCATTCATTAAATTAAAATAACTTAAACATTTTAATTTAGTGGCCCCCTTTCCACCTCACCCTTGCCACCTTGGATCCCCTCCTTGGATCCCCCCACCTCTCTCCTAGCTTTTATGGCCCAAATCTCCCCTTTATCCCTCCTCCCGTGCCCATTTAAGCCTTCCCGTGACCGTTTTCCCACAGCCCCTTGACCTGGTGGCGTGCAAGAACAAACAGAGGCTAATTTTAGCCTCTATGCCCATTCTGACCTCGCCGATGTCGGTCATTATTCGGCTGATGTCGGTGGTTCTGCTAGCATCGACAACCTTCAAAATGGTTCTCTGCAACCATTCTGCCCCCCCCCCCTGTGAATAGAATCCTCTTGGCACTTTGGCATTCGCATTCTCCTTTCTCTCCACCTCGTACAGCAACAATAGCAGGTACAGGCACTCTACATCAGTGATTTCTTCTTGCAACAAGTCTTTTGTAGCTCCAACAACAGGCTCCTCTATTCTTCAACTAGCAAGCAAAAAGGTAAGCAATTTCATTGTTTTATTTCATTCTTTCATTTAATTTCAGTTATCTATCCTACCCACTGTCTACCACTTGTTTTGTCCTTCCCCTGAGAGGCTGAAAAGCCTTCTCGGACCCCTGTCTCCCGTCCATATTCCCTTTGCCCTGTCACCCTTTCAGTCTAGTCCCACACAACTTCCTCAGTCCCTCAGGCCCAAGACAAATTCCTCAAACCTCCAAGCAATCCTTCAGACCTCTGAACAGACCTCCTTGACCCTCAGACAAAACCATAGTTCGTTCTGTGTGTCCAGAGACCCTATCCACAGTCCTGAAACCTGGCCTGACCCGTCTCTGACTATTGCCCCGACTGACCTCGGCCAGTTTCCCTACCGACATTGGCAGTATAACCGACATTGGCGACCTTCCTGACCGACACCGACAACACCCCCGACCTCGGTGACTATGCAAAGGTAGACAGATTCTAAACAGGTACGCATTTGTCTTAAGTTCTTTCTTTCTATTTTCCATCACTTATCATTTTCTATTTTTAATCAAAATTCTATTTTAACAATGGACTGACATCCTCCAAGAAGCCTTTGCGCTTCTAGGACCAAGCTCTTGCTTGGCAGTCCACTCTTTTGTCATCTAACATCCTTCCTATTTAGTGTCTTTCTCTTTTAGGTGTCATTCCTCCACAGCCAAAGAGGAGTACCTTCCTTCATCTAAATTCTAGTGTGCAATGTCTACAATCTAGGTACGTACAAACCCCTCATCCCTTTTCTTTAAGTTTCTCATTTCTCTATCTTTTGAATGTAGAAAGTGATTTAGTGTAGAAACATTCTGGCACGCTCGGTGGGACCCTAGGGTCTCCCTTGGGTTTCTTTCCTTCTTTTCATATAGGGTGCATTAGGATCCTCCCTTTTCACCTCTTCCTTCTTTTCTAAATGACATCATAAGCAGGGATAAAAAGAACTTTTCTTTTCTTTTCTTGCATTTCTAGACTAGTCAAAAATCATATTCCTCAACCCTTTCTCGACTTGCTTTCATCCAAACTTAACATTTCGATTTGGGGCTTAAAACACTTTGCATTCCATTTCTGCTTGTGCTTGCATTAGTCCACACTTAGTAATTAACAAAACACATATTGAATTAATCGTAGATCACTTGATGTTACACAACCTAAACCACTTGCACTAAATCTAAACATCAAACTTACCTGAGACAAGGCCCGACTGGGATTTCATCCCCCAGCGGATACCTTACCCCTCCCGGCAATCCTACTTGGATTTCATCACCAAGGGGAAAGTCCACTCTGTTCTCTGGCAGAGTCTAAACTATAGGGAAAGTATATTTTGGCTAAGCAAGACTAGCTTACCACTGGACTCGTGAAGTGAGGGGAGCTTACTCCTTAGCACCAGGCCATGTACGGAACCTAACCCAGACTTCTTGAGTGCCTAAACAAAACCTAAAACCATCCATAGACTACCTCTTATAGGACCTGACTCAAAAGCCAAATCTTCCTACACACATTTTTAAGGCATAAGCCACCATGATCCTAATAAATTTCTAGGAATTTAACGCTTAGGATTTGCTTGTGCTCTTCATCTTTTTTCTTCTCATCTACTTGTTTGAGCTTGTGAGGACGTCCTTTCTTGCCTTGAATGGTTCTGACTCGTAGTCAAGCCAAGGCTCTAGTCAACCACACGAGGCATCAACCACTTCCGTCTACCCCGTCCATAACCAGTCCTATAATGGAGTTCCACTCGAAAACTGAAAGAACTCCTACTCGTCCAACCCCGCCCCAGACTCCTATTATCCTAGAAGGGAACCAAGATTTTACATGATTCTTGGACCTCAACGTCAAAGCCTCGCAGCACTATCTCACGCATAGCCAAATGCGAGACTCTTTGGGTAATCCGATTTACAGAATGCCGACCTCTCTTGTCGCGACTACGGCCATATCGACAACGTCCGTAGTTCAACCCTTAGACACTCAAGTTATCACCTCAACCAATGACCAGACCTTAACCAACCTTCCAAGTGTGGCCTCTCCCTCCATCTTTGGGCCCACTTCCACCGGGGTTTTGGCCCCTATCAACCTCAGCCCACTCAACCGCTATCCACTCTTTTTCAAAACCTGGTCGTCTCTATTCTGCCTACCCTTGCTCCTATCAACACTAGGGTGGCTACCTATCCATTGGCCCCTGTTACCACAATCCAACCTCTCATGGTAACATCGGGCCTAGCTATGCCTTCTACCCAACCACCCTTAGTCTCCTCTTCTATTCCTACGACTAGTTATCCCTATGTTGCGCCCTTACAGGGACAACCAACTACATCGTATGCCTCCTCTAGCCTCTTCCAAGCACCCTACTATCTAGGGGGCGCTCCATCCATTAATCCATCAGCAGATGTCATCAAAATGTTGATGGACAAGATGTATAGCCTAGAGACCTCTATTTCTAGCTCACGCAATGCTCTCTCATACTAGCAAATTTGCAATGAGCCTATTCATCCTTTTGTCCCAATCAGGCCATATCCCAACCAGTGGGAACTTCCAAAGTTTTCTCGCTTTCAAAGCAAGGAAAACCCACAACAACACTTACAGGCATTTAGACATGCCTGTTACCTTATTACCCATGATGATGCATTGCTTTTATGCACGCTTCCTATGTCCCTCTCTGGTGCTGCACTTGACTAGTACAGCTCCCTTGCTAGCCATTCCCTCTTCACATTCACACAGCTAGCCTAGCTCTTTCTTGATCACTTCTCCATCAACATCACCAAGAAGGTCTCGATTACGGACCTCTATTCTATCTGCCAATTCGAGGATGAATCCATAGCTGACTTTGTTGCTCGATGGAGAGGCCTCATCAATCAACTCTCTTTTTCCTACCCCAGCCTGAACTTATTGAAATTTTCTCCCAAGCCTACGCCAGACATATTTCTTCCACCTTAAGGGTTCAGACCTTCTGCACCTTCGACAAAGCCTTCACGATGGCCCACAAACTTGAGTTATGTGCCATCGAGGAGAATAAAGTCAAGTTGCAGAGCAAGAATCCCAGCTCTAAGACCCATGACTCCTCTTCTTCTAAACCATCATCATCCAATCCTAAGTCTAAAGCTTCAGCTAACGCTGTGGTCGTTAGACCTTCATCCTCTTCACCTTCAACCAATTAGCCTGAGCCATCCACATCTTAGAGTGCCACCCACCAATTTTAGTAGAGATATGTACAACGACGGTATACTCCTCTTGGAGAATCATACGCATCTGTGCTAGAAAAACTTGTTAAACAAGGGGTTCTCAATCTCCCCCAGATCCAACCACCTCCACAATTTGATCCCTCACACGCCATCCCTGCGTGGTATAGGGAACATGACTTCTGCAACTTCCACCGTGTTAAAGGACATGACACGAAAAACTACAAAACTTTTAAAAACATAATCCAAGACATGCTTGAAAAGGGCGACCTCATCCTAGACAATCCCAATGCACCTCCTAATCAAGGCATCGACATCTTCAAGCAACCATTCCCCAATCATCCACCGACCCAAAACAATGTCCGGACCTTAATTGACGACACTCATGAACACAACATTCGAACAGTCAATACGGTCTCGTCCTTCATCCCCGACCAACCTCAAGAGGTTAGTCCATCTGTCAGTCCATCACGTGTGGACGAACCTCTTTCCTTGATTAGTCCTCCGTCAACCTCTCTCATCTTGGAGGATACCTCAACCTTACTAGCACCACCAGTCTCACCATCCTCCTTCCTGCTGCCTATGGAGGACTCGACCCTTCCTACTCCTCGATCGCAAGTGGAGGGCACCATCATCCCTGCCCTTTACCCGCTTGAGGAGCCTCATTCTCCGATTGCTTCTCCACCCAGGGAAGAACCTGCCTCTCCTTTGTCTCTAACCAAGGACGAATCTATCACGACTTCATCATGTCATGGGACTGAGATTGCTACACCCATCTCGTCTTTGGCCCCGCAACCGTCAACATCTTCTCAAGAACCCAAATCTCATCCATCATCTTCTCAGCCATTTTCTCGATTAGTGGAGAAAATCGGACTTCTCCCTTCAAGGAAAGTGATGCATTAGGTATTGTGGGAGAGTCTTAAAGCCCTTCAACATGCCCGTGCCCTCTCGTCTCATGCTACCAATCCTCCCAAGATAGAATCTCCCAAGACTCTCAACAAAAACCAGACTCCCAAACCTCAAGCAACCCCATCAAAACCGAAACCCGCATCTACCCCATCTAAACCTATCAAGTCACTTGGCATTCACCCTGTCTCTACCCTCACTCACCCGCAAGTGAAGGTGGACTTAGACCAGACCTCGACCAGTAGTAGTCTTCCAACCAAGTTAAAAAAGGCTACCAGACCACAAAAGCGAACGCCTCCTCCCCCGTCACCATTGCCTTCCATTTTAGGCCCCCATCCTTCGACCCTGACCAAAATCCTTCCCACTCTGACCTCCAATCAAAACCAGTTGCCTCCTTTGCTTCCTTTACCTACCTCCAGCCTACCCTCTCCTAAAAAGGTAGTACCTCTCACGAAGAAAGTACCATCTCTGCCTATCACCGCACCATCGAACCAAAAGGTGGTACAAAAACCTCCCCTAACTCCACCTAAGCAAAAGTCACCTACCTCGCACATACCAGCTAGCACGGACCCTTTAGTGGGCTCATACTCGTTGATATTGCATCAACTTTTGTAGACTTCCAGCATAACCCTTCCACCCATCAGGCCTTTCCAACCTCTTAGGTCCAAGCCCTCCTGGTTTGACGACACAAAAATTTGCTTATACCATCATGCACCAGGACACGATACCGAGACCTGCTATGCCCTCAAGGCTGTCATTTGCCATTATATGGAGAAGGACACTCTTCTCTTTGAGGACACTCTTGACCAAACCTTGACACCTTCCCATCCAACCTCTTCAACCACATCGACATCTCACCAGCAGGCCATGACCCCTTCTTCACCTCCTATCTTTGAAATCAATGCTATCCATATAACCACTAGGTCCCAAAAGGATAAGGTGAAAGAAAAAGCTGCCATCCCTTGGACCTACCCTTTCATCAAACCCCCTCTTGCACCCAAGCCTAAAATTTCTATCCTTGGCACATCTCAGCCTTCTTCATCTTCCTCTTTAGGGGCGATTCATGACTCCATGCTGAAACAGCTTCACCAGACGCCTGTGAAGATGTCCCTTTATGACCTCATCCAAACCTCACCTCAGCATCGTCAATCCCTCATTCGAGCCTTGCAGGCAGTGGAGGTCTAACCTGAGGACCCTCAACCACTCGCTGCCCTCGTCCATTCTTTATCTCCTATCGCCTCCATCACATTTAGTGATTCTGAGATTCCCATATCCAACACAGAAGATCAAGATGTTGCCCTCTTCATCACTGCCTATGTTGATCAGACACGCATTAAACACATTATGATTGATGGAGGTGCCAGCATCAACATTATCTCTACCCATGCCTTTGATCAGTTGGCTCTTCCCAAGAATTGCGTCTCCAAAACTGACGCGATCTTGCACTCTTTCAGTGACACCACTGCCACGACCATTGGCATAGTCATCCTTCACATTCACATTGGTCCATGCACAATCTTGGAGCTCTTCTATATCATTGAAGGAGAGTTTCAATACAACATGTTACTGGGCCGACCCTAGATCCGCGCCATGGCCTGTGTCCCCTCCACCCTGCACCGTTGCGTGAAATTTGAGCATGATGGACAAGTCCACACCATTCCTACTGACCCTTCACCCTTCAAGACTTGTAACACAACCTACTATCCAAATGACGTTTTTATTCCTATCAAGTCATCAACTTTGGCACCGCCTCCATCCGTGGAAGCTTCGACCAGTTTGCAATCGATGGTCGCCCTTACCCCTCCTCTTCAAGCGATGACCAAAGACCCCATGGAAGACATCTTCCAATGACTTTCACTGGGGGAATATCGCTTGTTGGCCTTAGACATGTTCCAAACTCCAAAAGAGTATGGACGCCTTCATCTCAGTCCCAGTTATGACCATCGGATCGGGATGGTCATGCCTTATGGTCCTCCTCACCTTCGAACCAACCTTGTCTATGGGGGGCTCAATCAAGCTCCTACCGATGGCAATCCTCTTTCTTCACCCCAACCTTTCACATCAGACTTCTCATTTCTTGGCAACCCTGCGTTTGCACACACTTACCTTTATAGGTGTGCATGGAAGGGTTTTGGTTACAGACGCTATGAGCAGGGCTCCCATCAGCCTATTAAGCCTCTCAATGACAATGATGCCAAGAAACGGTATGGCCTGGGATATCACGACCCCACTCAGGCCCCTTTAGACCTTTGTCCCAAGCCAACCATTGACCAATCTCCTCCAAGCCCACCTATCCCTCCTCCTTCACCTACGGAGTCAGTGGTTTCCATCCCTCCTAGTTTTTTTTTCCATAAACACCATCCACCTGGAACCCCTGACATATCAGCTAAATGGGGTGTCTAGGTCCTTCCCTCTCATTTATCCCAGCATGATAGAGGATGAGTCGGCAACCATTCACACTATCCACTGCATTGACGATGACGCCATCCTTTCTTACATGGGTGTCGATGACTCTTTCATCCAGTGCTCCCTCCCTTCTAAGACCCAGGTTATGTTAAATGAATCAACCATTGACATCAACCTCCCTTCTTCTGATGTTCCTCACGTCTTGAAGATTGGCCAATCTTTAGACGCTCAGGAGTAGTTAGACTACACCCAGTTCCTCTCAGACCACAACAAGGCCTTTGCCTGGACTTACAGTGACATGCCCGGCATTGACCCCACCATTGCTACCCATAACATTGTCACCAAACCAGAGGCTAAGCCTATTAGGCAAAAGCTTTGAAAGATGGATCCTCGCGTTGTGCTCCTTGTCAAAGAAGAGCTTCAGCGCCTTCTTTCTGTCTCTTTCATCCAGCCCATCGATTATCTATAGTGGGTCTCTAACATTGTCCCAGTCACCAAAGCAATTGGGGGGATTTGGATCTGCATGGACTATCGTGACCTTAATCTAGCCTGTCCTAAAGACAACTTCCCTCTTCCTAACATTGACCAGCTTGTTGATCTCACGACTGGTCATGAGATGCTATCTCTCATGGACGGATTTTTAGGATACAACCAAATCTTGATCACACTAGAAGATCAGCACAAGACTTCCTTTATCACCCCATGGGGGACTTTTTGCTATCAAGTCATGCCTTTTGGCTTGAAGAATGCAGGAGCCACTTATCAGCGTGCCATGACTTATATTTTCCACAATCTCTTCCACAAAATTATGGAGGACTATGTGGACGAGATTCTCAGCAAGTCCAAGATTCACCATGACCATTTGACCATTCTCAAGATCATCTTCTCTCATCTTCTTCAATACAATGTCTGCCTTAACCCCAAGAAATGCGTCTTTGGGGTCCTCTCAGGCAAGCTCCTCAGCTTCATTATTTCCTTCCGTGGCATCAAGATAGATCCCACCAAGATCCGTGCTATCCTCGAGATGCCACCCCCGACCAATCTCAAGCAGCTTCGTAGTCTACAAGGGAAGCTCTAGTCCATTCACCGTTTCATCTCGCAGCTTTCTGACCGCTGCCAACCTTTTCATCATCTCCTTAAGAAGGATGTCTCCTTTAAATGGGATGAGGACTGTCAAGAGGATTTTGAAGCCCTCAAAAGCTATCTGGTCTCTCCACCAGTCCTCATTCCACCTAAAGATGACCAACCCTTCTACCTTTACATCTTTGCCACCAACCATTCGTTAGGTGCCATGATTGCGCACTGAGACAAGCATCACTGTGTGGAAGCGGTTTACTACATTAGCCGAACACTGATCGACTATGAAACTCGGTATACTCATATCGAGAAACTCTATTTGGCATTAGTCTTTTTTTGCTACCAAGCTCTGTCACTATCTTCTCAACCATAAGACCTTTGTCATCACTCACACCGACTCTCTCAAGTATATGCACTCCAAGCCATATCAGAATCAATGTATGGCTCAGTGGCTCATGTTGCTCACTGAGTTTAACCTCAAATTCATCTAGTAGAAATCTATCAAGGGGCAAACCATCGCTGACCAACTGGCAGATGCCCCTCTTCTCGACAATCAACCTTTGAAGTGCGAGTTTCCTAACGAATCTATCACCGCGCTTTCCACCGATGACATCATCTACCAAATGACCATGTTCTTTGACGGCTCCAAATGTCAACTTGGTGGGGGTGCAGGTGTCATTCTCATCCCACTCAAAGGTGAGCCCATGCCTCTATCTTTCAAGCTCAACTTTGATTGTACCAATAATATGGTTGAATATGAGGCCTTAACTTTGGGACTTCAGACCGCCCTTTCTCTCAATATCAAGTCTATCAACATCTTTGGTGACTCACAGCTCATCGTCAATCAGGTCAACGGTTCATACCTCTACAAAAACAAAGCTTTGCAAAGGTATAAAAATTGTGCTGTCCTTCTTCTAGCATCTTTCGACCATTACCTATTGCAGACTGTTCCTCGATCCATGAATAAGTTTACTGACACCATGGCTTCTCTTGCTTCGCATATCCCATCTTCATCATCATCATCATCTCAAATTTTGTCATGGTGCATCGTGTACCGTTGCCTTCATACATCTCTCCTCACATCAATTATATCAACACTGTCAATTCTAGTCCATGAGATGATTGGTATAAGCAACTTGTGGACTACTTGTCTCTTTCTGTCATTCCTCCCAACCTCTCTAGCAATGCGCAGTGAGCTTTCATCAAACGCACAGCTCGCTACACCATGCTAGGGGGTCTTCTCTATAAGCAAGGCTTTGACGGCCTCCTTCTTCACTATCTAACCTCCACTGAAGCCTCTCATGCCATTAAACAAGTCCACGATGAGATTTGTGGCAGACACTTTAGTGGGAACTCAGTTGCCAAGCGCATCCTTCGCCTGGGTTATTATTGGCCCACCCTTCATCAAGACTATAGCAACTATGTTCAGCGTTGCATCAAGTGTCAGCAGCACTCTAACTTGATTCATCTCCCTAGCCACACCTTACAAGTCGCTCAAGATTTTTGGCCTTTTTCTCAATGGGGCTTAGATCTCATCAGTGAGATTAACCCTCACTCATCTCTTCGTCATCAGTCCATCATCACCGCCACTGAATATTTCACCAAGTGGGTGGAAGCCATTCCTCTCGTCTCCACAAAAGTCGATAAAATTGTTGACTTCATCAGCAGCCACATCATTTATCATTTCGGTGTCCCTCATAAATCATCACCGACAACGGTAAGTCCTTAAAAAACAAGACTGTCTAAAAGCTATGCGACTCATTCGGCATCAAGCTCAGCTTTTCTTCACCTTACTACCCACAAGCAAATGGGCAGGCCAAGGCTTCCAACAAAATTTTGACTAAAATTCTCATGAAGGTGGTCAACGACACAGGAAGGGACTGGCACATTCATATTCCCTTCACTTTGTGGGCCTACCACACTAGCATCCGAACCTCTATGGGTGCTACCACTTTCTCTCTAGTGTACGGAACAGAGGCTGTCTTACCTCTCAAAGTACAGATCCCATCTCTCTGCATCTCTCTACATGACATTCTAGCCAATGATGACTTTCATCAAGATCACCTAGCTCAACTTGAGTTACTTGATGAGCATCGTCTTCTTGCCCTCAGTCATCTCCATGTCTATCAAAATCGCATAAAGCGAGCCTACGACAAAAATCTATGAGAATGAGATTTCAACATCAGAGACCTCATCCTCAAAGAAAATCAGCACGTGACCAATATGGAATGAAGTAAACAAGGCAAATTCACCCCTAATTGACTTGGACCTTTCATCATCACGCACAAGTATGGGTCAGAGACTTATCGTCTATCCTCTCTTGACGGACGGCCAGAACTTGAGCCTCTCAATGCGTTGCATCTGCGATCATTCTTCTGTTAGTCGAGGTACTCGTCAACTTGACATTTAACTTGAGCTCGTCCCTTAAGCAATCCCCATCCTTCTAATCCTCATTCCTTTCAACCTTATTCCCATTAACAAGTCCTCTATAACCCTTTTGTGATGCATGGATGCTTTGTCTAATAAAAGGGAGCCCTTGAACTTCTATAGTCTTGTCCATGACTCCAAAATTCTGTCAAAAAAAAACAAAAAACAAAAAAAATCAAGATGTCAAAAAATATCCAAGGTCACAAAAACAAATCAAAAGACAGACTGCTCCCTCGAAGGATAGTTGTACTATCATTGTTGTAGCTAATAGATTAATCCCTCGAAGGACAGCTATTCAAACATTATATAAAGCAAAAATATAGACCACTCCCTCGAAGGATGGCTATGACTAAATCTTGCTACAAATAGCAACCTTTCTTAGAAGCTTCCTGCATCGATCAGCTTCATAAATGACCACCAAGCAAATGACATCTCTATGTAGACTTCCCGCATTGATCAGTCTGCACCAAAAAAAAAACGGGTCATGGACGTGGCTTGTAGTTGTCTCAAGGTCTCCTATAAAAAAGGGCAAGGTTATCCCTACTCTTAAAATGGGTTACCCTATCCTCCTATCATAACACCTGCTCAAGGGACTTCGAGCTCACTTTAATGTCAAAGTGATTCGATTACCACTTTAACACAATTATGGTCAATGACACAACGCATGAATGGGGCTTTTGGTTCTAACAACCCTTATCTATGCTGTCATTTTGGTCCTTGTCAATGAAAGAGCAATTTGCCTTTCACCTTCTTTTCACTTTTGGTCATCAAACCAAACCATTTTCAGACCAGCATCATGACACCATCATCATCATAGTCCATTTTCACATAGTTTCTATGGACAACAATACACATGAAAACTATTGACCAGACAGAATTTATGTTAAGCATAAACCAATACTTGCTGAAGCATAAATAGACCCCAATTCATTTTTAGCATACATCCATCACGACTATGGACAATTGCTAGGGATGAAAGACCCTCAACCAATGTTACAGAATACACCATTTGTAGCATCATCTTATCCTCATCATTTCGACACATGACCCAACCAATCATCGACCAATCTTCTCAACTACTTCGAACTACATTGGTCTGAGGCCCTAAAATTGGGGCTATGTAGGCAGCACTCAGATAACACGACATTTTCTGGGGTTAGCTTGACCACCCTCATTTGTTCATCTCTTTGATGGATAAACCTTCTTTTCTCTTGACCATGACCTTGACCTCGTCCAAAACCAATCCTCGACCTTGACCTTAACCAAGACCAGTCTATCGACCACTTTGACCCATCAATCTCTTTGACCCTTCCTCCCTTTTAGGGAGAACTACATTGGCCTGAGGCCCTTCACACAAGGGCTATGTAGGCAGCACTCAGTCCTTTGATGCTAGCTCGGCCACATCCTTTAACCTCAGATGTGGCCGAGTGTAGGGCAATCGACTCCTATTTTTGTCTTGCAGTTCATCAAGAACAACCAACAAGACAAAAAGGGGCAAATGTAGACATCGAAAATGTGTCTGCACCTTGGTCATCTTTCGTCCTCCCCCCTCGTCCCCCATCGACCCATGCCCTAACCCTTGTCCTAGTCCCCTCCATTCATTAAATTAAAATAACTTAAACATTTTAATTTAGTGGCCCCCTTTCCACCTCACCCTTGCCACCTTGGATCCCCTCCTTGGATCCCCCCACCTCTCTCCTAGCTTTTATGGCCCAAATCTCCCCTTTATCCCTCCTCCCGCACCCATTTAAGCCTTCTCGTGACCATTTTCCCATGGCCCCTTGACCTAGCAGCATGCAAGAATGGACAGAGGCTAATTTTAGCCTCTATGCCCATTCTGACCTCGCCGACGTCGGTCATTATTCAGCCGACGTTGGCGGTTTTGTCGGTGTTGGCAACCTTCAAAACAGTTCTTTGTAACCATTCTACCCCCCCCCCACGAACAAAATCCTCTTGGCACTTTGGCATTCACATTCTCCTTTCTCTCCACCTCGTACAGTAATAGCAGCAAGTACAAGCACTCTACATCAGTGATTTCTTCTTGCAACAAGTCTTTTGTAGCTCCAACAACAGGCTCTTCTATTCTTCAACCAGTAAGCAAAAAGGTAAGCAATTTCATTATTTTATTTCATTATTTTATTTAATTTTAGTTATCTATCCTACCCACTATCTACCACTTGCTCTGTCCTTCCCCTGAGAGGCTGAAAAGCCTTCTCAGACCCTTGTCTCCCATCCATCTTCCCTTTGCCCTGTCACCCTTTCAGTCTAGTCCCACACAGCTTCCTTAGTCCCTCAGGCCTAAGACAAATTCCTCAGACCTCCAAGCAATCCTTCAGACCTCTGAACAGACCTCCCTGACCCTCAGACAAAACCATAGTCCATTCTACGCGTCCATAGACCCTGTCCACAGTCCTGAAACCTGGCCTGACCCGTCTCTGACTACTACCCCGACCGACCTCGGCTAGTTCCCCTACCAACGTCGGTAGTATAACCGACATCGGTGACCTTCCTGATCAATGCTGACAACACCCCTGACCTCGATGACTGTGCAAAGGCAGATAGCTTCTAAATAGGTACGCATTTGTCTTAAGTTCTTTCTTTCTATTTTCCATCACTTATCATTTTCTATTTTTAATCAACATTCTATTTTAACAGTGGACTGACATCCTCCAAGAAGCTTTTGTGCTTCTAGGACCAAGCTCTTACTTGGCAGTCCACTCTTTTGTCATCTAGCATCCTTCGTGTTTAGTGTCTTTCTCTTTCAGGTGTCATTCCTCCATAGCGAAAGAGGAGTACCTTCCTTCGTCTGAATTTTGGTGCACAACGTCTACAATCTGGGTACGTACAAACCCCTCGTCCCTTTTCTTTAAGTTTCTCATTTCTCTATCTTTTGAATGTAGAATGTGATTTAGCATAGAAACAGGTAGATATGTTTTTAACACACTTCTTAATTAACATCAATGATAAGATCTCATATGCTCAAGTATCATAACTAAATCAAAACTCTAATCAGCTTATTGTAGAATGTCTTGTGATTTAAAACTATATTGGAAAATATGACTATCCCCATGGTAGATAGAGAGTTCCAATAAATATTCAAATAGAGCCTACTACCAGTAGTACATGAATCTATCTTGTTCAAGAAGTTTTCAACCTTCATATATTTATGCCACACAATGAAAGAGATGGAAGTCAAGCTTCTCTCTATGGGTAAACTAAAATATATAAGTGGATCAAAATCAACTACTAAGATTTGTAGTAAGCCTCCATACAAAGTAAGGTCTAATGAAAATAAGAGTGATCAAGAGGCCATAGTTAATTCAGCTTTAGATCCATCTCCTCACCTAGTCTTATTAGCTCTTCCATAGAGAATTTTCACCAACCTCCTAAAATCACCAGCACGTGTTTTATAGTAGATCTTGGAATGTAATGTCATATCTCTCCCTCCCATAAAAGAGGTTGATATGACATGGTCTCTTACAAAAATCTATGATTCTAATGCATTCTATGAAAATCATAGGGCACGAGGCCATACTAAAAATTGATGCATCACCTTGAAACATAAGATCCAAGATTTGATGAAGGCCAACATAATTGATGTGGGAATACCCGAAAAGGCACCTAAAGTAAAACAAATAGAAGTTAAAGGATTGAAAATATTCTTAGATCCATTTCCAAATCATACATCAAATGAGGTAGGGGGCACTTCAAGTGTTCATTATACATATTAGGCACATCCACCATTGACATCATATCACACTACTATAGAGTATGCACATACCTTATATAATATCATTAGTGTGTATCATACTACAATACCAACTAGACCACTCATCACTTTCTTAGAGTAAGAGATTGTTGATGATGATTCTAATTTATATGCACTCTTTGTATGAGACTACATAGATCATCATCCTATTTGGAGTATAATGGTTAATAATGGGTCAAGTATTACATGTGCACTATCACACTTATAAAACATTTGGTTTATTCAAATTAGGATATTTCTCCTATAGACACATTTATTCATGGTTTTGGTGGCCATGTTTAGAGCTCCAATGGGGAGATTATACTTCCACTATAGGTTTAACCAGCACATGTGGCCACTAGATTCTTAGTAATACCTAGTGTAGACACATTTGGCATGTTATTATATAGGCCATGGATATAGTATCTATGATCTATCCCATCCACCATGCACATATG
This sequence comes from Torreya grandis, assembly GCA_037957365.1. Lineage (NCBI taxonomy): Eukaryota > Viridiplantae > Streptophyta > Pinopsida > Cupressales > Taxaceae > Torreya > Torreya grandis. The sequence goes on along the minus strand of JARHVA010001181.1, from coordinate 34,823 downwards.
CCTCAAATATATACATGATAATTAGGTGATCAAAGTTGAGGATATTTCATATGATTATCCTCTATTTATCCCACAAGAAGTCACACCACAATTACTAGTTATATCTCCAAGCACAATTCCTATTAGTACATCATAGAGTCTAGTGGAGCCACCAGTGTAGGTGAGGTCTACTCCTAAAATGTTACCACATATGCATACTCTCCCATAGAGACCTCTATAGTAGAGATATGTTACATATTATAGAGGGCCTCCCTCTAATCCTTTTCTTTTGAGATTAGTATTATTGAATTCTTAGGGTTCTCAACATAGGTCACATATGCTAGCTACAACATCTTCTAACATATGGGTCCCTAAGACCCCTATAGTTCACACGACACCACATTTAGTTTCATAGATTCCTAACACCATTTCATAGGTAGTTCTAGTTATAGATCACTCAATACAATAGATTTTGGGACCTTAATTACCTTTTAATACAACACACATGATCATTAATCCTTTATTTAACATAGGCCACATTGATAGTGAGTCTCCCATGAGACACATTAGTTAGTATTATTCCTCCCTTATTGTACATACTTTTCTTATTTCTCACACCTTGTATATAGTTTCATTTCATGTTGCTTGTACATAGCTTATATCTAGAAAATACAAAAAACAATGTAATACGTCAAAAACATAAAAATGTTTGAATACTTACTAAAAAAATAAAAATTATAGATTGTATGCATTTCCATGTTTACATTTATTATATTTTCTAGACACCACATATGATAGCTATTTTAGTATAGTTAGTTTTTATCATGCGTGCATGCTTCACTTGTTCTTTTTGAGTGTTTACAAATTGCTACATGACTCAAGTCTATTACACCAATATAAATTTGATAATATCTACCCACTAGGGGCATACACTCCAATACATGGGTTTTTTATTTGATACATTTACCCATTTGGGGGTACCCTATATATAGTTTTAATTGTCAGGTTACATATTTATAAACTCTACATCACAAATTTAACATTATTATATCTTGATATTGATCATGCTACAACTCAAATTTTTTGTTAGCTACTACTACTTTAGACTCATCTTATTGTACATCTCAGCGCTTATACATATTTTTACCACATGTTCCTACATACTTTCATTTATAAATTTCTTATTTTAGACTTGATTATGCCTCTATGCTTCTTCTATTTGAGGGCATTTGAATATGACATTTCTCTATGGCTCTACACCACTTCTTTCTATTATATGTATGCTTTGTATATATGCCAATGTCCTTGTGTGTGATTTCTTGATTGTGTATGTGGATATTTGATCATGTCCTTCCATGTAAATCTAAGCCAACTTACTTGATGTTTGAGTGTGTAGACATTTGAAAATGTCCTTGTATGTCTTGATTTCTCAGATTTAGTGATATTTTCCCATGTCCCTTGTATTGTGGCCCCTTGGCCTACTTTACGTGCCTCACATGTGTTGTATGTATGATTTATTATATGTGTCATGGCCATAATACTTGTCTCTTGACTATTACACACTAAAGTTTTAGATGTCATCAGGGACCTCGTCCATATCCCCTTCCTATTTGGGTGTTGTAATAGACATCATATCCCATCCCCCTAGGTATCTACTCAGTTATTACTCAAATTTGTTATTCATATACATTGTTAAAACTATCTTGATAGCCTTGTGAATGTTATATCTAAAATACATCACACATTACACATTTATGCTCATATTATCTTACATTCCAATGTTATGTATGCACATCATATTGGTTTATTACATATATATCATACATGCTTTGGATAACACACATTTTGTAGAGTTTTTTTTATTTAAGGATAATTTTTGCATAGGTTCAACAACTACTCTCAAAAGAAGGGGAATTAACAAGGGTTTATCATAGAGATAAAACTATCTAGATACACTCAAAGTATAATTTTTATCACATAAGATCAAAACATATAAATCAGATTCAAAAAAACATAGTAGGAAATAGTGACATAGAGATCAGTTACAGTTGCATAAAAATCAAAACAATTAGACATTAGCTCCCACATTAGGACATTAGCACAACATGGTGCTACTATCTAAGATATGACACTACTATCCTATAGCCTTATTTTTAGAAACTTATATATTGGATAGAAAAGTATAGTAGGTACAATATAGGTTTACATAGGTTCAATTATACATTACCAATTTTTAGCTAAGGTTAGCTCATATTCATACCAATTTGCTCAGATTAGGGGCATCATGTTCAACATGTTCATTATCATTTTGGTTTAGATTATTAGATATATTATTAAAACTTAGTATATAATTCATATACTCAGCTATCAAAGTTGGGGGCATGTGTGTGGCACAATATTTTCATATGCTCAATTTTACACTGGTTGATCAAATGGAATGACAAACTCTATGCCATTCTCTCCGATGTACACATCAAACACCGCGTTCCAATTTACACACTAGATTCATGCCTTAATTCATCTATAGTGGTTGGCATTCTTGAGTTTCTCATAGCCACCTAATATACATGAGTGACCATAGAGCTAACATCTCTAATTACACATTTTTAGTTAATTCATGCAATTTTAGTTTTAGATGCATCTACTACACATTTTTAGGCAATGATGGAGTCATCGTTTACTTGAGTTCTTGATTCACCTACATGAGAGGGTTGGATACACCATTAGTCTAATCCAATCTATTCATAGGTCATGATCCACCAAAAAAGGGTGGGCAATGATGGAATCAAAATTGGATTGAGTTCTTAAGCCACCCACACATGGGGATTGAGCAAGCCATCAGTTTAGTCCAAGCTATTCACTGATTGATCAATATCTACATGCACATACATTATTATCACTAGGTTTATGTAGTAGATCATGTACCCAATGAGGTGTATTCATTATTTTCCTCTCTCTTATCTCTTTACTCAGTTTGTCTTTGCTTTTGATATCTCTTAAGTAATGATGGATCTATGCATGTTTAATTTTTAGGACACACAATGGAGTATGCATCACATACTCATATCCAAATTCATAGGATTCACCTCTTAGGTAAGTTTAGGTACACTTATTTTTCCTTTATCCTAGTCATTTCAATTTGTTACATTTATAGAATAAATGAGGGGGAAATGTAATCACCTAAAATGAAACTTGAGTGATAAGACTGCTAATTGAGACCACCCATCCCTAACTTATCTTTATACCTATCTTATATCCTATTTTCATGCTTATCTAGCCTTTGTGTTAGACACAAACATCCCTAGACATCCCTAAAGTAGTTTTAGATCCTCATCTTGACATCTTAGCCCCTAGTGCCTCAGGTCCTGCCACCTTGACACTAGCACCATAATAGGGAGAGTAGCACCATATGGTACTAGTGTCCTAATTTTGTCTCTATGGTCCTTTCCCTCATTTTTATACCAGCTAATATATTTTTAAATCTAAGACTACCTAGGGTAGGTTTAGACCCATTTTAAGACCTGCACAAGTACAAGAATAGATATATACATGATTTTTATCCCTCTAACCACTAGATGGAATTAGATTAAAATTTCACATACAAACTCAAAACAAGTTATGTACAATTAAGGTTATCAATACCTATTATGTCCTACTTATACATACAACCATCTACAATATTCCTAAGCTCAGATTAATTAGATTTCTAATCTTAAGGACATTCAAATAACTCAAGTCAACATTTATACTAGCTTCACTTGCATTTCACTAGCACTTAGGTGGTGAGAACTACATCGAGATTGATCCCTCTCTGAAGTATTGGTTTTTAGGCAACTCTCATCACAATAGGGTGTTGAGGATGTCCAACCCACCCCACTAACAACACACTTTACTACTTATGTCAACTAGATGCCCTATCAATATGGAGGATTAGATTTTGCACATAAAATTAGTCAAAATAGGCCATCTACAAAGATCCAATAAAATTATGCACAGGAATAGGCTTGAAAAACCTAGACATAAGTGCACTTAGAAGCTTAGAATAATTCTATATAAAGGACACTGCTACTAAAATAGGGACACCAGTAAAACATTACATTACTATCCAATTAGGGTGTTATTATCCAAGAAGGGTTTTAACACCTAGGTCATGTTTATGACACTTAGATTAGCCTTTGTCTTAGTTGTAGCTCCACATCTCCCATTTCAGTAGTTTTCTAGTTAAGTACTTATTTACATTATTTATTTTATTTTTAGAAAGGTCAAATTAAGTCAAATTTATTATAGATCATTAGTTGTGTTTATTGCATATTTATATCCTTATTTACTATACTCATCCCCCTTAACAACATAGGATTTACAATTCCAAAGTCCTAAAAGGTTAAAAAACATTCTATTTTGTGTCATCTTTGGAGATTTAGATTATGTGCTTGTACTATTACAATCCAATTACTATATGTGCTCATTCTAGAAGCACTACTTGAGCTTCTCAATTGATTATATTTTTGTTGTTGACCAATATTAAGTTTCTTCTTTTAGCTCTACTAACTTCTCTTTGAAAATAATTTTATCCAAAAACCTTTGCCTAATTCTCCAAAAACTCTCTTCTACTTTACATTTCACCACTGATACTTTGATAACTATTTTATATTTTTTCTCATATATGTACTTCATTTTTTATACTAGATGGATGTTCATGTATAATGTGAAGCAACATAGTTGGTAGCATTTTTCCAAAGGTTTCACATCCTCATAGGGCCTCATGTTATTGGGTTTTTAAAGGGGATGTAAATTTTAGTGTCCTCTTCATAATATTTTATCTCTATCTTATCCTTTTCCCTAGAATTCTCATTAACCTACCCCTCTTCCCCTAATCTAACTTCATCCTGATCGATATTTTGTATTTCTACAATATTACTATTATTATTTACTTCTAAATCACTTCCTTACCTAACATTAGTATCCCTTTTGTCATCTATTTTTATTTTATTCTCTCCCATGTAGTGTTTCTTATTGACTATATCCTCTTGTACCCCAGATTCAATTGCTAACATATCTTCACTTGGCTCTACTATATAACTTTATTCTCCTATTTTGATAGTATATTCTATTCTATTTTCATCATCTCTTCCCTTACTAATTTATATTCCTTGTCCCCTATAGGTCATACTTATCTCCATCGATTGATATTTTATGCCAAGGATTTGAATAGTTTGCAGATTCCCATCAGTGAAACTAACTTTGATAACTTTGATAATCCTTTTATCATTCATGACTTCTTGAGGTGTGTGGTATAGTATCTCTTTTATTCTATTTATTTTAATAGCTTCTTATGTGCCTTCTTGTAGTAATAAATCTAACACATTTTATTTTTATAAGGATAGCACTTGATTTTAAATATGGTGATCTCCATTAATAGATGCCAAATTGGTATCATCCACTGTCTAGTTCTCTTTAATTTCCTATATTCTCTCTCTTTATTCTATATTTCTCTCCTAGCTTCTAATATAATTCTCTTAATCTATTTTCTCATTTATTCATTCACCATTTTCCTCTTCTCTAACTTCTTTTATTTACCCTCTTACTAATATATTTCTCATTCTCTCTTAATTAGCTTATTCTTAATTTGATACTTACCTTCCTAACTCCCTACATAGTATTTAACTTGACCTAATATCTTAGACCAAAAATTCCTAATAAAACACATCTTTTGAGAATCCCTCTTATTTCCACACACCATCCATTAGGTGTTTATCCCCTAAATGAATTGTTTTCCTTCTCTTACCAACCCTTTATCCATAATTATATTATGAATTAAGAGGTGTCTGTATACACATAATAATTTTAAAATTTATCATTTACTTATGTTTTCTCTCTTGTAGTAATTTATTAAGTTTCAATCTCTTTGATTACACACCTTAGAGGGTGCACCAAGAAATGGGTGGACAGACCGATAGTGCTTTGTGAGAGACATTTTTGTTAATTTATCATGATTGTATCCATTACAATTCCCTCATACTTGATCCCCTAAGAAATCTTCCTATATCAACCTATATTCATGTATTATTTATTAATTCCCACAAAATTTTAAACCAAATTAGCCAAAGTCAATGTAGTCTAAAAGTTATGATAGATATTTTACAACTAATTCAACCCTATCTAATCTAGATAAAGGTTAAACTATCATATTTATAATTCCATCAAGGCTAGTTAATGGCATCATCTAAAACTTTAGGAAGGGTTAGGATCACTCACCACTATAAACACACATCCCTATTTCAATCTAAAGGGAGGAACATTCATTTTCACATTATGATTACTTACAATTATACTTAAGTCTACATTTTGAGAAGCCATTGCTTAGATCTTGTCTTGGATGGAAAAAACTTGTCTTGTGAAGTCTTGGATGCAATAGGAGGAGTCCTTTTATCCTAGAGATTGATCTAGCCTTTGTGATCTTTACAATCACAAATTTTTTTTTCAAATAACCATTGGCCAAGGGAGAGATTGAGGCTTGATAGGTTTTATTCAAGGATATAATCCTAGCTCTTTCATTTCATAGACAAAAGTTACATAATTACTATCTTGAATGAATGTATAGCTCCTTGTTTTAATCTCCTCTACACTTATACTTAATGTGGCTATAGAGTTTTTTAAACTTTAAATTTCCCACCTTAGGTAATATAGGCCCTCATTTTCCTACCATGATTCGTTACCCTTTTTACTTTACTTTTAACCATCCCCTTTACTTATGTCACTAGCTTAGTAATACTAGATTAGATTAATTTCAATATTAGAGACCTAGTTAGGGTTATTTCATTATATTGGTTACTAGAGGCTTTGGAACCCTCTATATTGATTTTGTGTCATAAGTTTTCTTGCTATGTTTTTTGGATCTATTTAGTCATATATTAATAAATTAAGTATCAATGGGATCTATTTTATTTAACTTCTCTAAGTTTAGATATCTTAGAAAGGATAAGTCACAGGTCAATCCTAGCTCATTGCATACATTCTATTGAACTCGAAGTGAACTTATTATTAATTTTTTATTTTAAAAAACTATATTATCATGGGTCAATAAATTTTTAATCCTCTATCTTTTTCTAGTAGACTACATTGATGTAGGTTGATCCAATCTTATTTTTGTGAATTTTTAGGAAACTACATCGACACAAGTCAATAGTTTAAACTCTATGTTTTATAGTAGACTACATTGATGCAAGTCAATCTAGTTTAATTTTTGTGTATTATTAGGAAAACTACATCAAAATAGGTTGATATAATTTTAACTTCTTGTTTTTCTAGAAAGCTACATTAATTCAGGTTGATCTTACATTTAGATCTTCATTATTTTCTTTAGTCCATAAACTATATCGACCAAGGCCAATCTAGTTTTATTTTCTAGTTTATTTTCTACCCAACTATATTGACCCTTTATTACATAGTTTTTTTCTTTAGCAAGTCAATTTAGTCATGTATCTAAATTTTTAATTCTATCAAAATTTATTTTACTCAAAAAGTTATATCGACCCTATCTAATTTATTTCTAAATTAATTTTATCTCTATGTCAAACTATATCAACCCTAGCTGATATAATTCTATGTTCGCATCTTTTTAACAAACTTTATCAACCCTATTTGATTTAATTTATTCTTCACATTTTATCTATATTTAGACAAATTTTATAAACTAGCATCGATAAAAAAATTTATTGTGTGAACAATAATAGCAGCCTATGCCAATATAGTTCTATGTTTTCATTTTTCAACACAAACAAGGGAAATAAACTTTCCATTTTGGTCATTAATCAAACATTTCATTTCATGTTGACTACCTTTTTATTTCAATTCAACACATATTATAAATTATTTAACCCTAATTTAGATATGCAAGATATATAGGGTTAAATGGTATTATATTAACTTTTACACAATTATGTGTTGGAAGAAAAATGACTAGGAGGGGGGCTGAATCAGTCTTCAAAACTTTTCATTCATTTTCACTTAATCATGCATGAACCATTCTAACAAGCATGTACATCTTAGCAAGCATAAGCACCAAATCAAAAGATCATGAAACACATGAATGCAACATATATGTGAGAAACCCTTAAAAGGAAGAAAACCTAGTGATGAATCAAATGGACTACAAACCTATCAAACAAATGTCAATCTTTAGTGAAGCACCAACCCCAACTAACTCACCACCAACTCAACTAGGATTTATCAAACAGCCACTTGAAATGAGGCACCAACCCCCTAGATGACTCAGCACCAACTCAGCCTCTTGAAACACTTGATCACCTTTAAAAACCCTTATTTCTCATATAACATATGATGATCTTCTTCCTCATCTCTTAATTCACTTATATCCCTCTCAAACTAACCTTTAGCCATCTTCACTCAACTAGCCCTCTTCATGGGTTGGTTAGGTATTCTAACTTTGATCCTCATATGTATAACCTCTATTATATATTCATGACACATCTATGATTTCTACTAAAAAATGATCTATATTATTTGGTTATTCTCCACACTCTCTTAACACACCCAAATAGGCCTAAACTACCTTGCTTTTATACAAATCACTTGATCATATCCTTATTAGTCAGACATACACTTAAAATATCTTAGGTTATCCATGAATAGGTCTTATCATATTAAAATAAAATGACTTAATCATGAATCAATCAATACATTAGATCATCCATAGCTCATTTATTCCTTACTCTTCTTTTAGTCTTTATGGAGACCTAATAGGCCTTCTTTAGCAACACATTACCCTTTTATATTTTTGAATCATATTAAAACACTTCACATGGTAGGAAGATATAATATTCCACTCTATTATACCTTATACAACTTCACTTTAGGTCCATAACACCTTTTAGGTCTAACCACCATTTGAACCTTTTCTCAAAACATTGTTCATAAAAGTCTTGTGCATATACAAAAACTATCTTGAAAAAATGAGGCATAAACTCAAATTTTCCAAAAAAATGGAAAAAATCACATATTCAAAAACCTCATGACCTTAGTTTCATGAGATGCTTCAACTCAGGGCATACAGGGTCAAACTCTTCTCTATAATATGCTCATCATCTGAACTGCCAACTGATTTCAAAACATAGTCAAAGAAACATGAACTTATGACACATGATTATATGAATTAAATGGATTTAATTAATGAAAAATATATTATACCTTCCTCAAATCAACCTCTATTAATCATATCATAATCTCTAATGGAAACTATTGATCTCACAGATTAATTTGTTAATCTTCTCTCCCACAAATTCCACTCAACCAGATAAGCCAATTTGGCTTAATGTTCCAACCTCTTATATTGAATTTAAATATTTTGAAAATCATGGATAGATAATTCAAGCCTAAAAAACATCATCATACACTTAAATCTATCACTCTTATAAGAAAACACATCATGAATCATCTTCTCAATTCTACTTGATTTTCTTATTATCTACACCATTAAGTCTATTAGCAACTAGACAACTTAGATTACCAAATTTTCAAACCTAAGATCTATAAAATGTCCAAAAAAATTCATGAAAAACAACTACAAGTCTCACACTTTGACCTTTATCCACTTAGAAACTTTGACTTAGTCAACTTTATTTATTATAATAGATCTCCAAAAAATAAGCACTTGCCTATAAGGTCTGCTCACTCACTTGAGAAACCAATCACACCTAGAGATGCTTGGGAGAGTTAAATAAAATATCCAATAAATTGTATATCCATATCAAACTATTTTAAGATATTTAGAACAATATCTTCAACATTGAGTCATTGTTAGGGTTCCTTGAGGGTTTAGACCATCTTCCAGTCTTAACGATCATTCATAAAACTTAGCCCCTATTTCCAAAAACTAATATTTGGAACTTTGAGATAGAACCCTTCCTCATATACCATGGAAAAATTATATTCTTATGAGATATTTCATGTTTCAATGAGCACTTGAAAAACCTTCTCAGGTAGACAACTCTTCATTCTATGCACTTGAGAAACCTTAAAACACTTTTTCAATCCTTTTATTGTAAATCATGACCTATAACTTCATGCACATACTTAAAACAACTTTAATCACCTTTGTCAATATTTACCTACTTACACATGTCATAGAAACTGATCATAATACTCCATCTAGCCACCATCTATCTTTTTGCTTTCTAGGCCTTATTCTATAAGTCATATTAAGTCTTAAAGATGACCTCCAAACCACTATCCAAGCTCTTAACACTTCATATATATGTCATTAAATCTCTTATCATGATTAAATATTGTCAATAATTCTTCATATGTCTTTTCAATAGGTCATGGTGCCTCATTAGGCTAGTAAGATCTAGAACTAGTCTAGTTGCAGACTTGGACTAAAGTTCTTAGCCTTGTAGACTTCACCTTCAAACTCTCCTATGTTCCAATGCCTCTTGTGTATGCTCAAGAAACCTCTTACACTCACTCTTCTTAGGAGATATAATAGATCATCTTTATGGTTCACTTGGATCATCTTCAAAGCTATTTATAGATCTTTGGAACTTGACTAAGGATCTTAATAGCTCACTTGAAGCATATTCAAAGTTTCACATACATATCTTTAGAGTAGATACCTCCTTCTTTAGAGCTCACTCATTTTATCATGCTACCTACACATCATCTCACAAGGTCTAGACAAAGCTTTGCAAGTTACTTGAAACTTGACATATATACCTCTACTCACTCATGCTGATCTCAATGATATTTTTCAAGCTGACATAAGAACATTCTTAAAATAATACTCTCACATCACTACTTTCATATACCAACAATACTCATTATGTTAGCATAAGAACTCATCATACATATACCTCAAAGCTTACTTGACCATGTACCTTCATGAGAACCTTTGACATCAATACATTAGTGAAAGAACTATGCACTTCAAAATAAATTTTGACATTAATGACAAAATTAAATGCTAAAAATCAACAATCAATGACAATTCTCAATAATCTCCCCCTTTATCATTGATAGAAAATACACTCAGAAAACTATGTCGACCAATCTTGATGGTAATCATCCTTAGACCTAGTTCTTTCCTTTTCTCACCCTTTATGATCTTGCCTTTTCTTTCTCCCTTTTTGATCTTGCCTTTTTTTCTCCCTTTCTGATCTTTCTCCCCCTTTGACATCAATGACAAAGGTTTTCCACAACTATCATCTCTTTCAAAATGAACTTAGTTTACAAGACCATTTCAACATAGATCAAGATTTAGTAAATAACTTGAATAGATCCCCCTCAAACCAAGCATCCATAATGTTTTTGTTATCAATAGACATCAAAGGTCACTTATAACTATTTAAATCATACTTTATCCCTTTGAGCTGATACTATCTTTCAAAGACACCAGATGACACATAGTCTTCAAAACTATGGCAACCACATATGACAAACATTATCAAAAACTTCTCTTAATCAAGTTACTTTCCCAATTGATCTATCAAAATATCAATAAATAGAGTCTATGAATCATATTATAAATAATCTCTCCTTAACTCCATGCATATCAAAAATCAATCACTTTCTTTGACAAAAAACTCAGACCTACCAAGTTCCCCCTTAGACTAAGCATCTCTTCTTTAAAATAACTAAAGATTCAGATCACTTACTTCCCTTGATATGATAGAAGATGATAAAAATCTTGACCATAGAAAATTATATCCCATACTTGATACCAACTAAAGAATTAGGGACTCCCTCTTTGTCTTCACAGATCAAGCTCAACTACTCATATAAATAAATATCAAAAGCTTACCTCTTCTATACCAATTATTTGCATATTTTGAATTTAGATACCTAAAAATAACCTTAGATATATCATCATGATACCTACTACACTTCAAACCATAGAGCTACCAACATAAGAAAGCATAATATCCATCTTCATCTCCTTCCTTGCAATATAGACAACCTAGAATCTTCTTTAAAATTAACCTTATTTGACTTCAACCTCATGCATCTAATGATATAAGATTGTCTCCACAAAGATTAATGGAGATAACCTTTTTCATAAGGTACTAAAATAACATGAACTCATGATATTCCCATATATCTATACTCTCACAAGACTAAACATTATTCAACTTCCTTCTGGGCTTGATTGGCACTATAGGATTGATCTCATCATCAGCCATTTAACCATCAATGTGAGGTGACAATAGACATTCCTTAATTGATTTCTCACTTTATACATGCTCTATCTAATCAATAAATCCACTTGATATTGTAGACTGATCATGACTTATCTTTACTACCTTTGGTTTCTATACATTCATTTGCCTTTTTTCTTGCAATCTAGGAGCTTCAAACTTCCTATTTTGAATTGATGACTTTCTAACTTTGTTATGATAAAATCTTACAATGCATCCTATATTATTATAGTTATAACAAACTACTTTATACATATCATTTATCTGCTGTGAATTTTTATCCCTTCCATAGTTCCATGAGTACTCATTCTTGGAGGGTCTTCTACATTCTCTTGCTCTATGACCAAACTGACTACATACAAAACAAGAACCATTGAAATAAATAGCATACCTTATAGCATTGGGTTATTTGATAGGTCTTTTCATCTTGACCTTATTGTCCTCAATGGTCTTATCCTTGACTTGAGATGCCTTATTTTGGTCTTCTTTGAATCTAAAACCTATTTTATCACTTTTAGACTATTGACTACTCAAGATATCATCTAGAGCCTTAGTGCTCTTTTCAAACTTCACAAATCTCTTCACGTTGATAGATACTTGATCCAACTTAGATTTCAAGAATGTTACTTTCGTTTCATATCTAATGCATTCTTCCTCTTTAGCCTTTAGGCTTGCATTTACTATCTCCATTTATGCCTCAACTTGATTGATAATCTCATCATACTCCTTGGAAGTGTTGCTTCACCTTCCCTCAAATAATCCAATCTGCTCCTCATAATCCTTGATTAATGACCTTATTTTGTGATTCTTTCTTCTTTGTAACTTCAACTCCTCTAGGGCACTTACTAGCTCTACCTCAAAATTTACTTCAGCTTCTCCTTCTTCTATTTCATAGTATACTTCTAAATCTAATTCTACATCAACCATAAGGCCTTTCTCATTTAAACAACCTTCATTATCTGATTCTATGCCAATGAACAAGGTTTCACTATTATCATTTTTAGATTCATTACTGCCATCATCACTATCAGATGTGCTTGAATCACATATATCAAATGAGTTGTCTTCTTTGGTATAACAACTCTTCTTATTTTTAAATTATCCTTTCCTATCTTCATTTTTATTGAGATTTATCTTGTTCTTGTCAGACTTATAAGCCTTTTTGTCATCCTTATGATGTTCATCATGTTCTTAATTATGTTTAGATTTATCCTTGTTAAGACACTTGGTTGCAAAGTGACTAATCTTTCCACATCTGAAACATTTGAAGGGTAACTTACCTTTGTACTTACTTGATCCAAACCTTAGTTTCATATCAAACATATTTATGAGTTCATGATCATCAATATCTAAACATACCTCATCTTTAACCTTCTTTGCCTTTGACTTCTTTTCAAATTTGAAAGTTACTTCCTTCTTGGGAGATCTTCCTTCATTTTCTATCATCTCATAGGTATTCAAGGTGCTATGAAGCCCATCCATCTCTAGCTTGTCCAAATCTTACATCTTCTCTACTAAAAATAGCTTAGATTCAAAATTATGATATAGTGATCTCAACACCTTTTGGATAACATTAGATTCTTTCATGTCTTCTCCCAATCCTCTAATGATATTGATAACTTCATTAATTCTCAATAGGTAAGATGTAATGGTTCCATCTTCATTCATATTCAAGATTTTAAAATGTCTTCTATGGGTCTGTAACTTGGATAAATTCACCTTGCTGTCTCCTTCATATATGGTTTTCAATTTTTCCCATATATATTTTTCTAATACATAATGCATTACCTTTACAAGTTCTACCTATGATAGGCCACATAGAATGACATTCATTGCCTTGGACTTATTTTTACTAGCCTTCTTATCTACTACATCTATTGGTGGAATAAGAGGTGAAATATAACCATCCATAATTGAGTACCAAATATCATGTCCTTATGACATCATATATATCTTCATTATAACATTTTAAAAGGCATATTTAGATCTATTGAACAATGGAGCCTTACTAGTGGAGAAACCACCTTGAGATTGTTGACTAGTCATCCTTGTTTCTTAGGATCTCCTTTAGGATTTTAGACTTGCTTCAAAATACTAAGATTTGATACCAATTATTGAAATAAAATGACTGAGAGGGGGGTGAGTTATTCTTCACAACTTTTCATTCATTTTCACTTAACCATACATGAACCATTCTAACAAGTATGTACATCTTAGCAAGCATAATCACCAAATCAAAAGAGCATGAAACACATGAACACAACATATACATGAGAAAAACTTAATGGTAATAAAATACGCTAATGAATAAAATGGAATATATTCCTATAATACAAACATCAATATTTAGTGAAGCACCAACTCCACATTGAGCACCAACCCTAACTAACTTAGCACCAACTCAACTAGGTTTTAGCAAACACCCATTTGTAAGGAGGTACCAACCCCCTAGATGACTCAAAATCACATAAACCACCTAAAAAACTTTATAATCTTCAAAAACCCTTGGTTTTTATATAATATATGATGATCTTCTTCCTCATCTCTTTGCTCACTCTTATCCCTCTCAAACTGGCCTTTAGCCTTATTTGCTCAACTAGCCCTCTTCATGGCTTGGTTAGGTCTTCTAACCTAGATATTCATATGTATAACCTATTTTATATATTAATCACACTTATTTTATGGTATTCATACCTCTTTATACTCATAAATTATCTATATAATTCACTTATTCTCCACATTCTCTTAACACACCCAAATAGGCCTAAATTGACTTGCTTTTATATAAGTCACTTAATCATATCCTTCTTAGTCCGCCATACACTTAAAATATTTTAGGTTGGTAATTAATATGTCTTATAATATTAAAATAACATGCCTTAATCATTAATCAATCAATACATTAGGTCAGTCATAGCTCATTTAGTCCTTACTGCTTTTTTAGGTTTTATGAAAACCTAATAGGCCTTGTTTTAATCAATATGTTACCTTTTGATCTTTTTGAATCATATTAAAACACTTGAAATGGAATTAAAACATTATATTACACTTTAATATACCTTATAAAACTTTAATTTAGTTCCATAACACCTTTTAGGTCTAACCACCATTTGAACCTTTTCTCAAAACATTGTTCATAAAAGGCCTATGCATATACATAAACTTTGTCTTGAATAAATGAGTTATAAACTAAATTTTTCAAAAAAAAATGGAAAAAAATCACATATTCAAAAATATAATTACCTCAGGTTCATCACAAATTTCATTAGATGCTTTAACTTAGGGCATAGAATCTCAAACTCTTCTCTACAATATGTTAATCATCTGAACTACCAACTGACTTCAAAATATAGTTAAGGAAACATGAAATTATAAAACCTGATTGTATGAATTCAAGTAATTTAAATTCATGAAAAATATCTTATACATTTTTAATTTTAAACCTCTATTAATCAAATCATAAGCTATAATAGAAACTATTGGTCTTACAAACCAATCTATTGATCTTCTCTCTCACAGATTCCACTCAACTAGATAAGCCATTTTGGATTCAATGTTCCAACATTTTAAAATAAATTTAAATCATATAAAAACCATGAATAAATAATTAAAATCCCAAATAATATCATCATACACTTCAATCTATCACTTTTACATGAAAACACATCAAGAATCACCTTCTCACTTCTACTTGATTTTCCTACTATCTGCATGAGTAAGTCTATTAGAGACTGGCCAAATTAGATTACCAACTTTACACACTTTAAATTTGGAACCTATACATATAAATTAATGAAAAATAACTAAAATTATCACACTTTGACCTTCATCCATTTAGCAACTTTAACTTGGTCAACTTTGTCTACTACAATAGATCTCTAAAAAATAAGCACTTGCTTGTTGGGTTTGCTCACTCACTTAAGAAACCAATCACACCTAGAGATGCTTGAGAGAGTTTAATACAATATAAAATCACTTTTATATCCATATAAAACCATTATGATCTCTTTAGAACAATATATTCAACATTGGGTCATTGTTAGGGTTATTTAAGGGTTTAAACCATCTTCCAGTCTTAACAATCATTCATAAAACTTAGCTCATATTTATAGAAACCAATGTTTGTAAATTTTATATATAAAAATTATTAATACACCATGATTATATTATATTCTCATTTATATTATACATGTGCCAATGAGCACTTTAAAAACCTTCTTGGGTAGACAACTCTTTATTTTATGCATTTGAGAAACTTTGAAACACTTTTTCAAGATTTTTATTATAAATAATGACCTAAAACTTCATTCAAATAATTAAAAAACTTGAATAACCTTTTTAAATGTTCAATTTACTACCTATTTCATATAACCTGATCTTGATGCCCCATCTAGCCATCATTTATTTTTTTGCTTTATAGGCTTTGTCCTGTAAGTCATATTAGGTCTTGAAGTTGACATTCTAACCACTATCCAAGCTCTCAAAACTTCATATATATGTCATTAAATATCCTATCATGATCAAATACTATAAAATAGTCTTCATATGTTTTTTTAATAGCTCATAATGCCTCATTAGGCTAGCAGGATCTAAAACTAGTCTAGTTGCAAACTTGTACTGAAGTACTTACCCCTATAAACTTCAACTTGAAACTCTCATGTGTTCCAATGCCTATTGTGTATGATTAATAAACCTAATACACTCACTCTTCTTATAATCTTAAATATATCATATTTTTGACTCACTTGAAGCATCTCCAGAGCTATTTATAGATCTTTGGAGCTAGACTAAGGATCTTCATAGCTCACTTGGAGTGTCTTCAGAGCTGTATACATAGATCTTCATAGCTAAACTTTTAATCATTTTCAAGGACCTCAAAACCTAATGCATAATATAAAATGACCTATATCATGATAAAAAACTATCAATCATTATTTAGATCATTCACATATTTGTAACTCATTCAAAGCATCTTCAGAGCTACTTACACAAATCTTCAAAGCATATAGCTCCTTCTATGAATCTCACTCATTTCATCATGCTACCTAAACATATCATCTCACAAGGTATAGAAAAATATTTTTAATTTAATTTAAACTTAGAATATAAACATGTACTCACTCATGCTGATCTCAATGTTATTTCTCAAGCTGACATAAGAACATTCTTCAAACAATACTCTCACATCACTATTTTCATACAACAACAACACTCACTATGTTGGCATAAGAACTCATCATACACATAACTTAAATATTACTTGACCATGTACCTTCATAATAAAATTTTACATCAATACATTAATTAAATAACCATGCACTTTCAAAAGAACCTTTGACATCAATGACAACATTAAATGTCAGAACTCAATAATCAATGATAGTGCTCAATAGTATGGTGAACGAATTTGATGAATCAGCTAATCAATAGAAAAATTAGATAAATAATGTTCTAACTTTATACAAATGAGATTAATAAAATTAGTATATCTATTGATAGATATTATAATGAATTGGAAATAATTGATACTTAGCTAGTTTACTGTGCACATGTAGGTCTAATTTAGAACATGATTTAAGTGGACTGGAAGATGATCCTAGAATAATTATTAGATTATAAAAATATCCTTTTTGTGGCTTCAAATGCTTATGTCAGATCTAGATAATTGTGTTAATTTAGGTGTTTAACTTTGATGTAGGTGTCCTGTACAAATGAATAATTAGATTTGGATGTGACAAACTAGAGATTTATGGGTTTTTTGTCACCTTTCTCTTGATATCTTCATATCATGTGCATGGGTTGTTATTATTTATTAAATGATCAAACCCTATTTATTCACCATTGGAGTGATTGTGATAAAAATGGATTAGTGGGATCATGGTGTTGAGCTTTCCCAAGGACTCCTTTACCAATGGGCACTACCTAGATAGACAACACTTTGAAGAGGGCCTCATACTTATGTAGTTCTCCCCTAAGTGTTGTCTTGTGTGTGCACAAGTATGTAATGTGTGATAATCAAAGATATTAAATGACATAGATTATAACTTGGAAAATATGGCTCATGGGTTAATCCTTAAATGTTATAGACATATATAAATATTTCTCCTATGACTAATATAAAAATATGGATGATTAGGATAGTTTTGCTCACTTGAAAGCTTGATTGAGTGCTTCTTGGTATATGGCCTTGTGATTTGTATGTGATTTATAGGTGTTTATTAGGTGAGTAATGAATAAGGGTTGATCTTTTATATATACCATTCCTATTTTTAAATATCTTGCATTAATTCACTTATACTAACTTTTAGGATACATTTCTTTTTTCAAATGGGATGATTTTTGTGCACTAGACACTTTGTAGAAAAAATTGACACTTACATTGATGCAAGTGTCTTTTTAGGATGCAAGTGTCCAGGAAGATATAAAATAGGTACAGGTCTAGAACTAGTAATGAAGGATAATAATAATAAGGTTTAGATATTTTTTGCACACTATATAAGGCCTGATCATCAAAATAAAAATCATCAGACTAAGAGATAAGTAACTAGGCACAAGGAGATAGTGAACACAAGCCTTTTAGAAGTAATTAGGTTTAGAACTGAAAGTTACAACCATGATAGGTATAAATAAATAATATTTTAATATCTACATTCACCACTTTAATATAATAATGAAATTGTTAGTTTAAAATAAATAAATGCATACATGGGTGTGTATAACACACCTTATCTTTGACTGAGCCCAACTTGATTGCTTTGTTGGTGATTGACTTATAACCAAGAGCATGTTATAGTGCATAAAAAATATATGAAATTATAAATTGAAAGAATTTGAAATGCTTGAAAGTAAGAAGAGTAAGGCTATGAGTACACTCATGTTTTGATGAAACCTTCTTGCCTTTTAGCAACCTTGGTGTAAGGGTGAGTTGAAACACAACCATTGAGCTTGTTTAATCTCAATAATTCAACCCACATATGTGTAAAACCTAATGAGTGTGAGCAATTTAATCAACTCATAATATATCTAGTGAGGTTGGATGATTTAATCAAATCCATACTATAAGTTTGGTAAATTTAGATGATTTAATCAAATCTAACTTATAATATTAGTAAGATTGAGTGATTTCATCAACTCAACCTTCTAAATTTAAACTGACTACTATATTAGATTGGCTCAATAATAGTCCATAATAGTCCATTGTGGGTGTAATAATAGTACATAATAGTAATTTAAATTTTAATATTGATGTGATTTTGTTATTTGAGGTGCCATTTTAATGGCATATGCACCTCATATATTTCTCAATTTGAAATATGGGTATAATAATAGAACCAATGTATATATTGATACAAAAAATGTATTTAAATTATATAAATGTGAAATCTTGTGCATTTTAAATTAGTGCAAGTGTGGAGGACATATTTCTATGACATGCCCCCATTGATTGTAAGAAATATTAGAATTGGTGTTAATGTGGATAACATGTTTCCATAACATGCCCCCATTTGTATATGGAGATATTAAATACTGAATAAGTGTAGAGGCCATGACTTTTTAACATGCCCTCAATGAAATCTAGAACTATAAAAATGTGGAAACCATGTCTCTATGACATGACCCCACTGATATGCCCACATTTTGAGGTGAGAGGAATTAAAATAATGTGTTACCTTACCTCAAAAGGATAAGATAATTTTATAAGTTATGTATGGATAATGTAACATATAGGATTAGCATGTCTAGGTATATATATCAAGGAGGTACATAGTATGTGATCACATCAAGTCCTAGGAAGCATGATATAGATCATGGTAATATCTATAGATAATAATACAAGATCAACAAGAAATAAAAAACACACACAAGATCACTCAAAATTAAAACAATAGGAAAATGGTCTAAGGAGACCTCATACAAGGGGCATGTTTTAATGTTGCACAATCTAAGAACATTACTTATTCAAATGTCCAAAAACCATAGAATGACATATTCAAATCTCAACATATAATAAATAATAACATATTTTAATGTACAAATATGTAAGCATAGTATGGGGCAATAATTAATGGAGCATATTCAAATTCTCAATGAAATAATACAATAGAAGACAATAACAAGCAAGGAACAAATACAAGTACGTGCTAAAATGGAAAATTTGAAAAAATATAAGTAACCAACATAAACTTAGCATATTAGTTCCTAAACATATGTGTTTTTAAAATGTTAAGTACATAGCATATCAAGTATACTTTAAAAGGTATAATCATGTATATAGACATGTGTAAGAAGTGTAGCATTATGATTACTATTGGGGTTAGAAACTTTATTAATGAAATATAAATCAGAACCAAATATGTTTCTATCACCTCTATCCCAATTCCTCATGAGCTATGGAAAATCTTAATAAAATTGAAACTAAGAGAAGGAATAAACAATTTCTACCTTCCTTTTTGCATATTATTCACCCTATCGTAAGCATATGTGGCTCATATGTAGTCTCAATAAGTATTTAGCAATGTTCTTGTCATGAAATAAACCATCTCCTATTGAAAACCTTGAGTAATTGATTTGATAAGAATAGAATTTGATACACAATATAGCTTGAGAAATTGATAGAGTTTTGATATTAAACCTAAGAATAAGAAATGAATAGGGGTACCCATTTATTTATAGGTAGAGTGATTGATCATTATCCGTTAATATTATATCCTAGATGAATGTTGGAGAATAAACCTTAGGGCCTCACATGGATCACCAATGTGAGCCCCTAATCATGTCTAGGATTTAGTGTGGAGGTTTCTCCTCAAAATATCCTAAGGGGGATTAATATGATCCCTCCATCTTGCATGCAATATGAGGGTGGATAATGCTCCTTAAAATATCATATGGATAATTACATGGATAAAAAACATGATCCTTTCATCTTGCTTCCAAGATGAAGGGTGGAGAATACTCCCTCAAAATATCTAAAAATATTTAATATGATCCCTTCATCTTGTCTCCAAGATGAAGAGTGGAGAATAAACCCTCGTATTTACAAGTGGGGTCATAAAACAATATGTCATGGCATCTTGAGATTCTTTTGGAAGGGAAGATGCTCTTTGAATGAGGTAGAAAAGGGAGGAATAAGTAATTCAAATGAAATTATAATTACAAATCCATGTAATTATAATTAGAAATAAGATTAATTAAACTAATCAAAAAGATTAATTTAATGAATATAATGTGATATGATGGCCCTCCATTTTGTCTCCAAGATGGAGGGTGGAGAATGCTCCTTGGAACGTAGTGCAAATGATGAAGAAATTGAATTAAATGAAATTTTAAATTCCAATTCCATGGAATTTTTAATTAGATAAAGGATTATTTAAACTAACTAAAAGGATAAATTTAATCAATATGATATGAACATGAAATTGGTTGATTTGATTGATTAAGGGGGAAATAATTAATTGATCAGAGAAATGGAGATGAATTGTGATGACTAGAAACATGACTAGAGTGGAAATAAAATGATCTAATATAGTGAATTACCCCAATTAGGGATGCCCCAAGGTGAATTAAAACTCATACGTTAGATACATAGAGGAAATTAGGATGACCATATGATATGAGTCTAGTTTGTGTACAATTTAAGGGAAGTCATTCCATTTTGTAATTTTGACATGGAAGTGATTAAAATAAAGTGTCTATAGTAACTATATAATCTCAATCATGATAATGGAAAGTTATCATAGAATAATATAACCTGAGTCTATTATGATCAAAGAACCAAATTCCCCTAGCATACTTAGGACGTGAGTGGAGGTAAGGCCTAAAATATATATGTGCACATATATCATGCATCTAGGTATGCCTATATCACTCTCAAATGAAGCATAAAGCATGTGTGTATATAGGAAAGAATGATATGCTATCTACTAACATGGATCAAACAACATATGTATAAGAAATGGTACAACTAGAAGCATGTTGATAATTTTTGATATTTTTAAAAAATTTGAATGTTTTTGGTATTTTTTTGAAAAGGCAAAGTCTAGCCAATTATACCATCTAATCAATGTTCATCTATATGTGCTCTAAACATTGGATAT
This sequence comes from Torreya grandis, assembly GCA_037957365.1. Classification (NCBI taxonomy): domain Eukaryota; kingdom Viridiplantae; phylum Streptophyta; class Pinopsida; order Cupressales; family Taxaceae; genus Torreya; species Torreya grandis. The sequence goes on along the minus strand of JARHVA010001181.1, from coordinate 12,541 downwards.
GGTATAACAAACTAGTTATAATGTATAGGATCATATATAGGGGTAATATCTAGAATTTTAGGGTCTGCAATGCTTTGTGTATGTGTCATAGGACTCTATAATCTTAAAGATGTAATAAAAGTAGTAGGGGTTCTTATAGCATATAGTTTTATAATCTATGTATTTGATGTATAATTAATAGGAACATGTTTAGTTGGTCTAAATAACTAATTATGTTGTATATTAGGAGATGGGGATTTCATTGAATCCAATGTGTATCTTTGATGTAATGGGATCTTGAGTATGAGATACCTAAGAAAAGGGATTGCCTATTGCTTACCCTTTCATGGAGTATTAACCTTAGTAAGTTTGATAATTAGTTGTCTTGGAATAAACTTCTCTTATTCAAGTGGATGTTCATATGGAATTCCAAAAACTATGACTAATTTGTTGGTATGAATGTATTTAATACACCCATGCACTATGTAAGGTAATACACAGAGTTTATGTATCTAAGTTCATCCTAATAGCATATCAAAAACTCATTTGTATGTTATAATTGAGAAGATAGTGACCACATGTGTTGGTCTAACCTATAAAGGTAAGTCAATCTCACCAAGAACCTATGGTGAGGTCCCATCGAATGCTTTGGCCACTTTGGTTGAAGGGTACAAATCATCATGTGTATAGCCCAAGTGTATAAGTAATGTCATGGTGCAAATATTTTCACTAGCACCATTATAAATTATAACACATTGAATAGGCTAGTGATCAAGGTATGCATGAATAAATAATGAATGATGATCAGTGTCATCATTCACAATCTCTCTATCATCAAAAGTAATAGATGGTATCTAAATAATAAGAGTTATATGACATGTATAAGTACCAATAATATAATCTAATGGGTGACCATAATGTGGTGGAAGAGGATGTGCATTATAAGTCATTTGCACTTCCATATTCTTATGAGAATGATATTTTAATAGATCACTAAACATATTTTGGTTATGATGGTCACTAGGTTGTGACCCTAAATCATTGGGATGATCATCAAATGTATGTTTTTTTATTCAAATGGTCTTGGATCTTATGCTTTAAGGTATAACATCAATTAGTAGAATTCCTAGGGCCCTGTTAATAGTCATAATAAGTATTGGTATCATATCCACAAGGTATAAGTCTAATCATATCAACCTCTATGTGAGAAAAGAGAGATATGAGATGACAATATACAATCTTATTAAGTAGTGAAGATGGAGAATTAGGTGATCATGTAAATTGTCTCCTTGGTGAATTAGATAAGATGAGTTGATTAGGTTTTTTTGAAACTACATTAATAGTTGTAGTTATTTCCTTTTTAGGTTATATAGGCTTCACCTTGTAGCTTGGTTTGATAAGAAACTTGGTACTAGATGTAGTCAATGGGTTTGATTCATACTTAAGCTTGTTCAATCAAATAAGTTCATTTCACAATCTCAAACAATATGGCATAGGTCATTAAATTATTTGAATTTTTTGAAAATAATGGAATCATGTAATAGGCCAAATAAACTTTAATATCTTTATATTCCATTTGATTTTTCATTTTGGCCAACATCATCTTGTACCTCAATACATATTCATTAATGGGCTCATTGGTTCCTTGTTTGGTTTTTGTAATTTTGGCATAGATACCTTTTTAGTAATATTGATAGATGAGTGTACCAAAAAATGATCCACAATATGTTTGAAGGCTTTTACTGATAGGATTTGTAAATCATAGAACCACCTTAGAGAATACTCTTTGAGGCTCCTTGGAAATATTTTAGTCAAAATTTTATCATTAGATGTATAACCAAAGAAAGTCGCATAGAAAGATCAAAGATGTTTTTCAAAATCACCCTTGCCATCATAAAATGTGAAACTTATGTGTAACAAAACCAAATAGAAAGGGGTGTAAAGATATCTTAGGTGCAAGAGGGTTATGCAAAACCTCTTGTGAATCAAGAGTATATGGTGACTTCATAGAATTTTACTCGATAATTATAACCTTATCTTGTAAAAGTTTAATAGATTGGATAAGATATTGCACATTTTGATCACTAAGGTTTGAAGTTTTAGAAGTCACCAAAGGAAGTGAATCTATGGTTTGATTTGATATCATCATTGAAACTAGTAATTGGGTTGATGTGTTAATGGTTCCCATACATGATGTAGTAATAGTAGGATTTATTTTAGTGAACAATGGTGTAAACACATAACTCATGCCACCATTATATGTATGAAGTGATGTTGTGATCAAGGGGAGGGTGATAGGAATATGGGTATGCCCCATAGCTCTAATATCATGATCAATAGATGCACTTGGTTGTTCATCTACATTTTTTTAACTTTTTAGCTTCCAATATGTCTTTTAGGATCTTAGCAAGAACTTGAGGGTTTTGAGAAATACATTATAAAAACATAAAAATATATTGTACAAACTCTTGATCTATTTTTTCATGTTTATTTTTTACATTGGATTCATTATTTTCATGATCAAAATAATATTCTATGATAACTTTTTCAGTAATTTATTCAGTTTCATTATTGACACTTTCATTAAGCATAAGATTTATTAATTCATTGGTTTGATCCATCTTAGGTGGTAAGAGAGGAATATACATGTGTTTTATATAAACACCACCTAATATAGGGATATAAGTAGGTTGCATATAAATGATAGAATAAATATGAAGGTAATGAAAAACCTTAGAAGGCTAAATACCTTAGGGTGAGCTAGTTGTTGACCAAATTTTGACCCCAAGTAAAAATTGATCAACCCCTATAAGTTTAAACTTTAATAGGGTTATAAAAAAATTTATGTGGTCTTTTCGTGGTCGTAAATAGTTTCATATGGTCATATTTATCCTTGTTTAGTCTTGTCCAAGGTTTAGTCTTATGTATACTTGTCTAGTCCTAGAGGTCAATTATGAGGTCTTGATGTTGTCAAACATGGTCAAAGGTTTGATATGGTTTATATTCATTAAAAAAATTATTAATATGTCATTAAGGTCATAATATCATGCATTAACTTTTTATTTGGTTCTTATGTACACAAATGACATTTTGGCCACCTTTTAGCCTATTTGAAGGAGTTACACGTACCATTCCAAGAGGAAAACATTTAAATAAGACTCATAACATACCTGATGTCATAAATAGGTTAGATAATGTTCAATTATGGTTAGATATTGACAAAATATATATTTTAATTCCTAAACTAAGAAAAATAACACTTTACAAGCATTTTTGGGCACTTGTACAACCTTACAAGATCATATTTAAGTTATAAATGGTTTTAGAGTATCCCTTGGGATAAATAATATGATTTTAAGGATTTGTACTAAGTTTAAGGTCATATGGATGCTTCAAAAATTCTCTCTCCTCTAGCATTTCCTTCATAAGCTTAGAAAGGCAAAATTCAAGTGGATAGTACGACCAGGAGAGAGAGAGAGAGAGAGAGAGAGAGAGAGAGAGAGAGAGAGAGAGAGAGAGAGAGAGAGAGAGAGAGAGAGAAGCTAAAAATTTGTAAATTATTAGGGGTTATATTAATATTTAAATTATTATATTTTTTTTGGTATATTAATGGCCCCTAATTTATGAACAATTTCTTAGAGTGATAACAGGTTACTATGACTTATCCATCTAAGTATGGTCTGATTTTGCATCTATTTCTCCACTTCAAAATTAGAGGGAAAAGAATGGTTTTGAGGGATGTTTTCAAAGTTAAGATATATTATTTACATTTTGGTTTCACAATTTAACTCATATCCATGATGTGCCCTTAATAGGAGGAAAAGTGTCTTACAGTATAGGGTGTTTTAGTCACTCTTGCTACAAGTTTTGGTTGTCTGAGATGTTGGTCACTTTTAAAGGCTTATAATACTCCATTGATAATGAAAATTCCCATAAACCTCTAATTATTCATGTATTCTCTCTTGATGAATTTCTCTTTTCAAATAGTCCTTTAAGAGGCATCATGTCCTACTCTTTGAAAAGCATGATACAACTATCAATGGTCTTCCACAAGTTTAAGTGCCATGTTAGATATAAATGGTAATAAGAAACTAATGTTTGATATATTTGAGGATATTTTAAGTTAAATTTATTGAAATATTTAATCAAACCATATTCTTAAACAGTATTGAAGTGTATTCTAGTCACCCATAGGTTTGAAGACCTGTAGGTGAATATTTATAGAACCTAAGTTCGATGAAGGGTATGTTTAGGAAGTGTAAAGGGTGATCTAGACCCCTAAACAACTATTTTACCCTTGAAAACTCCATTATACTATCAAATTAACATGAACCTTGTGAGATACACTAATTATCAACAATCAAACATTACACACAAGATGACTATGTATACAATCTATACATACTAGATAGGCAAGTTGAAGATGTTTGAAGGAATTCATGGCAAAATAATGATTGTAAATATAATTTTTCACTTTTCTTATGCAAAGAAGGGAAATTTTGAAGAGGATGATCAAGGTGTCAAGCCAAATTATAACTCCTATTCCCCTTGGAAGATTGGAGCATCTTCAGAAGTAAGACATGTGGCTTTGGAAGACTATTTACACTGTTCATATCTCCTCTTTTTTTTTAACTCTCATATGGACACATATCAATCTTCTCCTTATATGCCGCTTTATCTCTCTTCATAATTCTCTATATAAGCATTCAAATTTTGATTTATAAAGCATCCAAATTTGGTATGGCAAAACCGTACTAGTTTGAATATTGATTTTACCTTTGTATAAAAGATTTCAAGCTAGTTTTTAGTTCTCAAATTATTGTCTAAGTGTGTGAAGTAGTTCATGGTTGAATGGCAAGTGATAGTCATCTCTCCTTGTGTTCATATCACTCTCTCAGGATTTATGCAAGTAGTTTTCCCTCTAACAGGTCACATGAAGTGTAGTTAGTTATTTTTGTATGTATTTAAGAGTAAGGAAGATTATTATTTTCTATAGTTATACCTCTTGTTCATTTACCTTGAGAAATGCATTGCATCATACCTTCATGTTGAAACACTTTTGTTAGAGAAACCTTGGATGTTTAGATCAATTTTTTGAATCACCTTTCATAGTACAAGTGCATGGTAGTCTTCTAGAGTTAAACTTGGTGCATCACCTTTTTTAGGTTAGTGTTAATCCTTTCTATCCCTTTTATTTCAAAGCAAGTAGACTAGTGGTTAGTTGTAGGTGTGGTGTAAGGGATTTAGCCCTTCAATCTAGAGACTCATCTCTCCCATAGGTCACCCACAACTTAAAAAATGTTTACATGTTATATCAAATTGAAGGAGGATAGACTAAACCTCCTTTATGGTGTAAATTTGATGCATAATAGCTTTGGCATGCTTGGTGGGACTCATAGTCTAGGAAGTTGTCAAAGATAAAAGTTGACCTTGGCAAATTTGAAGTTGAAAAGCTTCTTTGATGCAGCATTTGGTGACTCTAAAAGGTTTTTAACTCCTAACTATTAACTAGTATGCCAAATTTCATGCTAAAGGTGACTATAATATCACAAGTGAAAGGTAATCCCTTTAATTTTTTTGAATTACCTTTGCATTCATATAAACTAAATAGATTTCTTCATAATCTATCATACACCAAGTCACTTAGAAAAAGGTTATTTATTCAAGATTCTCCAAGTTCTCCTAACGTTTATAACATGGCTATAAATCTACCCTTTGTTTCCTTTAATGTCAATATCTATTCATCATTTTATCACTATAATGACATCCCTATGTTAACCCTCAAAAGTGTGGGTTCATACATGAGAGACGTTGCCACTACCCCTATTGAACACGTAAGAAACATTGCCAATTTTTTTAATAGTCAAAACATCACTAAAGAGGATGTTGTTATTATATTATTGGCTCTCTTTCAATGGAAATTCAATTGATTAGTATGGCACTTTGGCTTCTAACTCCATCACTACATGAGATGAATTGGATGATGTTTTGAGGAGAAGATTTGAAGACAAATTTGACCACTTGTCTTTGATTGAGAAGCTGACCACAATATAAAGAGCACCTCATGAGGCCATTAAATACTTTAATACAAGGTTATAAAATACTTGTGATAGGATCCCACTCTTGGTAAGGCTTACAGCCCATCATGCTTTCCTTTACTAGCTCAAGGCTTTCAATTATGATAACTTTATGATGATTCAATCTGTCAGAGGATATACTTTACCTAATGATTATGAGACTACCATAAAGGTTGAGAACTTCCTTATTAAATTTGCTAAGATATCCCCTAGAAATCCCATGCCTTTATTTATTGATGTTAAATCTCCTATGCCTACCATTGGTCTTATTCCCACACCTAAGCACGAGCAAGTTGCCCCTAATTAGCCAAGAAAAAAAATGAGAAAGATATGATTAAGGATCTTAGATAAGAGGTTAAATCTCTTAAGAGGAAATAAAAATATAAATAATGGAGGTCTCTTCAAATTCTTTTCCATCCCTACCATTCTTACCAAGCTCCTAAATAACCTTTTCAAGCTCAATTTCAAGGACACAGGAAACTAATTTAAGTGAGGCAACATAGTGGGTAAATAAGAATGTTCCTTTTGCTTCTAAATCAATTTTATTTATACAAAATAACCTTGTACAAGAAAATGGATAGTAGCCTTCATGGGATCAACCTCATGACTCTTCTACTTACACAAATGATGCATTCAATCAAGCATATATGGCTCAATGGGAAACGATGCCTTCCATGACTCAAGAGGAGATGCCTAATGGAGGAGAGAAAATTATAGGATATTCTCAATCAAGTGTTACCTTGATGAACTAATATTAAGAAGACTCATGTGTAGTCAACTATCAAGGTAATCTCAACATTGGTTCATGCTCCATAGTTGTAAATACAAGGTCAAAGAAGAGAGCAATTGAAGAATTCTAAGGGATAAGTATTGGTAAAAATTTGATATCTAAAGTACCTCAAGGATTAGGTATGAAAAATTCAACTCCCATGGCTTAGGTAAATTATAAAACTTATAATGTTAGAGATATTTATATGCCTTCTCCTACACATCAAGTTTCACAAGATAGTGGTAGTATTATAACTTCTAGAATGCATGATAAAGTTGGTAGTTATCCAATGAATATTATAGAGTATATGAAGAAGGTTCATGTAAGTATCCCAATATGGGAAACATTATCTATACCTAGTCAAAGAGACCTGCTCCAAAATGAGCTCTCCAAGCTCAATGCATTATCTAGGTAGCCTAGTGAAAGAGGAGTAGTTTTGATAAATGAAGTGAATACCAACAATGGAAAACTAATAAAATATGAAAGGAAAGATAAACCTCCTCTATTGTACCTCTCAATAATCATTAGAGACTCATTGGTACATAATTTTTTTATTTATAGTGTACCAAGTACATTAGTCATGCCTAAACAAGTGACAGACAAGCTGAAGTTGAAGTATGAGCCACCCTCTAAGGGAGTGTTTTAGTTAGATGGATCAATTTCCAAGATAGTTGGCATTATCAAAGGTTTGAAACTCACTCTCCATGCTTGTCCTACATTTTGTATCTCCCAATATGTGGTGGTTTTATATGTGCTACCTCACTATTCCCTTTGCTTATTAAGGGACTTCATACCAAGATTAGAGGTTATTTGACTTAAAATTGGTCTTACATGGAATTTAGGACCAGGTATGGTGCTAAGGTTTATATCAATTATAAACCCTTAGATAAGTTTCATGTGGAGCCATATGTGCCTAATACTTTAAACATGAACTTCAACATCAATTATGAATGAGACTATCCTAGTGATCAAGAACTTCTAACACCTCTTGATGGCATAATTGACCTATATCTTGATGAGTGGGGAACTGATCAACATGGTTGTGATCCAAACAAGATCATTAAATAAATAGGTCTTGGCACATACATCATTCATGAAGAGGATGATGAGTATCTATAGGTAATTATTAATGATTCCTTATACATGCATGGGGTAACTATTTTATGCATATGGGTGATGATGATGATATTTCAAGTGTGTTAGAGCATGGTAACAAAGTAGATGGTGCATTTATGCCTACCCAATAATAAGAAGTTCATGAGTGTATTAGTCAAGAAGAGAGTGATGATATATGATAGTATTACCATGCCATAATGTGGGAGTTTGAATAATTAATTAAGCCATCTCTCTTTCAAATGGAACATGAGCTTGATGATAAGGTCATTGGTGGACCTAATGAGCATAAAGAGGAGCATGAAACCACTATCAAGTAGATTGCAGCCTTGGAGAAATGCAATTAGGCCAAGGTAGAATTTTGTGTGATTGAAGAGTATCATAGCTATAAATCTAATCTTGATGGACTTACATATGTGTTTGGTTGGTAAGAAGATAAGTATGAGGGCTCTAGACATCAAGAACATCATAGTCTAAATGGAGGTGAAGTTGAGAAAAGTTTCATGACAACCAAGAAGAAAATTAAAAAGCATAAAATGGGCATGAAGGAGACCAAAAAGGATGCCATGTCAAGCAAACCTAAAGGAGAGATAAAATGGCCATTCAAAGGAGTTTCAAGTGATGCACTTGCAGCTAATAGAGGTCTCATGAATGGTAAGTCATTTGATCACCTTAATAAGAAAGTTTTCTTTGACAAACATGCATCATATGGTGATTTATTATCATGGAACATTTGTGACTAGAAGAACATTTTTTATCCTAGTTGAAGCAAGGATATATATTTCATCACCTCAAACACGTTTTTAGGTCTATACATTATAGGTTAGGTCTATTATTTTGAGTCTTGTTATATAGTTTTCCCTAAATACCTTGAGCATAGTTTGTTTGCTTCTTGTTGTGTGGTTTGGTATGAGTTTGAAGTCTTTATAAGGCATATAAGTTTCAAATTATATCATAAGAGTGACTCTATTTCCCAAGGGGAGTATAAGGTCATTGATCCATTAGTATTGCAGGCATGCTACCCCTATGAATTGCCAATTTATTAACCAAATTTTGACACCAAGTCAAAATTAGTCAAGTCCTTTAAGTTGAAACTTTCATAGAGTTTTCAAAACTTGTATGTGGTCTTGTCATGGTATTAAATGGTCTTAAATAGTTTCATATGGTCATATTTGTCCTTGTCTAGCCTTGTCCAAGGTTTGATCTTATATCTACTTTTTTAGTCCTAGAGGTCAATTACAAGGTATTGGTGTTGTCAAACATGTTCAAATGTTTGATATGGTTTATAGTAATTTAAAATGTTAATAATATGTAATTAAGTTCATAATATCATGTGTTAAAGTTTTATTTGGTTCTTATGTACAAAAATGACATTTTATCCACCTTTTGGCCTATTTGGAGGAGTTGTACATACCATTATAAGAATAAAATGTTTAATAATACTCGTAATGTAAATGATGTCAAAAATAGGTTATATAATTTTTAGGCATGGTTAGAGACTAAAAAAATCTGTAGTTCAATGCCTAAACTATGTAAAATGACACTTTACAAGCACTTTTGGGCACTTGTATGGCCTTGAAAGATCATATTTTAGTTGAAAATTGTTTTAAAATGTCTAATAGGATTAATAAAATAATTTCAAGGCTTTGGAAAAATTTTAATTTGATACAAATGCTTTATACATTCTCTCTCCTCTATCGATGCCTTCATAAGCTTAGAAAAGCAAAATTCAAGTGGATGGTATGACCAGGAGAGAGATATTTAGGAGATAAAACTTTGGAAATTGTTAGGGGTCCTAGTAAGATTGAAATTAGTGGAATTTTTTTTGTATATTCATGTCCCATACTTTATGAACAATCACTAAGAGTGACAGCAGGTCACTCTGGCATTCCATCCAAGCAAGGTCTGATTTTGTATTTGTTTCTCCACTTCAAAATTTGATGAAGAAGAATGGTTTTGAGGGATGTATTCAAAGTTCAAATAGATAATTTTTATGGTGTTTCATCATCTTAAATAATCTCAATGAGGATCCTTTAATAGGACTAAAATTATCTCAATGCATAGGGTATTTTAGTCACTCTTGCTACAAATTTTGCTTGTTTGAGATGTTGGTCACTTTTAGAGGCTTCCAATGCTCCATTGATCATTAAAATTACACTCACACTCTCATTATTCATGTATTCTCTCTTGATAAATGTCTGTTTTCAAATATTCCTTCAAGAGCATCATGCTTTGTTCTTTAAAAAGCATGGTACAATTATCAATGGTCTTCCATAGGTATGAGTGCCATGTTTGATCTGAATGGTAATAATAAACTAATGTTTTATCTATTTTATGAGATTTTAAGTTCAATTTTTTTAAATATGTAATCAAACCATACTCTCAAATAATATTAAAGTGTGTTCTAGTCACCCATAGGTCTATAGGCATATAGGCGAACATCTATGGAACCTAAGTTCTATGAAGAGTATGTTTAGGAAGTGTGAAGGGTGATTTAGATCCATAGACAACTATTTATCCCATTAAAAATCCATTGTACCATCAAAGTAACATGAACCTTGTGAGAGACTTCGATTCTCAACACACAAACATTGCACATAAGATGACTATGTATACAGTCCGTAAAAACTAGATAGGTAAGTTGAAAATGATGTAATGTTTGGTCATAGGCTCTATAATCCATTAAAAGAGTGATAGAGAAGTGGGAAAAGATTTATAGTGGAAAATTTTTGGTTTATAAAATCCTAAGAATGTAAATATATAAACACCTACAAGCTCTAGACCTATAGGTCATTTTTTGAATTCAATCAATTAACAAAAGTAACGAAAAAGTAAGTTAGAAACATTAATCTATCATGATAGAGGACATAAGAATTGGAAATCACCTAGCCACTTATAAGACAATAGAAATATAAGGAGATATGGTCTAAATCCTAGCATCTTTACATGAGATTGTGTATAGAGATAATGAAGACATAACTTCTCTCAGGAAACCATAAAATCTCATGAAAGAACCTATAAATGAACCACTCAGGCCTAGTGACATTTAACAGATCTTACAAAGGGTTTTATTAATGTTGATTAACTATAAAGGTAATATGGTATGATGAAGAATTACCTTAACTTCTCTAAAGGGTGAAATGACTTGATAAGGTGATAGTTCATAGGGAAAGCCTATAAAGCTTAGACAAGCTTTAAGTTTCATTTCACACAACTCATGTCTAAGGTCAATTGCTTAAGAATATTGAAGGAGTAAAAATTTTTGGAATATGGATAGATGAATGAAGTTTATTAATGGATTTAGGGTCTTATTAAAGTTTTTTTTGAGCTTCTATAATGAGAAAAACACCTACAGCTCCCCATTCAAACTACATCAATTGACTATGTGTTCCAAAAGGGTATCTAGATTAGAAATTCAAATGAATTATATATCAAGGCATGAAAATGGATATAAACACATTATTTATTAGGTGGATAATTTAATTGTAGACAGTCAAGTGCCATGATCAACTACAAGAATCACAAATTGCCCTAAAAGACACCTACAACCTACAGTCAAGAGTTGGTTGTGTTTCAAGCATAGTGAAGAAGCAAAGTACATGAAGAAAGCACTAAAGTTTATCTCGGGTTGACAAAAAATTAATAGGTTTATTTTAATATATAATAAATTTGAAGGGATGAATATTTAAACTATTCAAACAAAGACCTAAACCTTGCATATATAGTAATTAAGACCATCTATAGGTTTGCCTATTTTTTATGAGAACTTTTGCTTGATTTGAGAAAAGTAAAGGTCTGTGAAGAGGTATGAAAGAATGAATTATATTTTAATATCATTTAAAAGTGAAAAAAATACCCCATTTAAAACCCTCATATCTAATATCAAGGGTGAATAAGGTCAAGGCTCTATTCTAGACCAAACAAGCCTAAGACACACATAGGCAAACTAAGGATTAGTCATGAGAAAAGAAGGTTTTTTTAGGGTGGTATGAATGTTGTAAGGGATTTTATTTAGTTTATATTCATATTATATACTTAAAATAGTCATAAAAAACATATAAAATCAAGAGGAGTGCCAATTTTAGCCTTAAGACTTCTTCAAGCTTCTTTCATGCATAACTATCATTCAAGAGAAGTCTTCTCTCACTTGGAAAGATAATGAACCCAATACATGGATCTAGGTGGTTTTATAAGGAGGTATAATGGTCTCCAAAATTCATTCCTGTGGCATCAATTGTTTTACTAAGTCTTTGACCTACATGAACAAAGGCTAAGAGCCTTGACCCCTCTCAAATGGCTTGCTTTCAACCCGAGGAGCACCTTATCAAACTCAAAACTTTATTGAGGTTTTTCATGGGACCCATTTGTAATTTTAGGTGATTAAATGGTCCCCATAAAAATAATATTGTGTCATTAATAGAGAGATAAAGAGGATCTATTCTTTATGAACAATCCTTAAGAATGAAACATGCTTAAAACCCTAATAATTACTAATCAAGACAAATGCGAATAGGAAATCACATGTAATGACATAGTTTACTCTTGAAACCTATTGGATGTTGTTTATGACTCTAATTAGGTTCTCTATATGTAATTTTTATGT